>CM060417.1:93790556-94160264 GCA_030545235.1 Helianthus tuberosus | reverse complement strand
TTGGGTACGGTTCTTACATTTAGGGTGAAAATGACCATCTTGCCCTTGATGGGCTTCCTTCTTTTAATCCTAATTTGGGCCTTGCGAGAACCTTAACACATGGGCCCGTTTACTTACCATTGCTTAGGTCCATATGTCTGTCATTTCATAAATTTAAGGGTGTTACATGTATTATGTATGTATGCATATGGTTGTTTCTAAAACCTTATATATTTTGAACGCACATCAAATCATACAAATTAAAGAACACATTTATTCTTTCCTCCATACTATAATAATTAATATATTAGCATGTATGTTACACATATAATATTGCACCATAAGAAAAACAAATAACTGTTGCTGGGTTGTTAAGTCTGTGCATGTTGATACCAATAACGATGGCAAAAACAAGATTTTCAAGTATGGTCAACAGACACATACCCTGATTTTGGTTATTCTCTCTAGATCAAACTCAAAACTGTTTTACAATCTTGATGTGCTTTGAAGTTCATAAGAAAAGAAACAGATAATAAAAAAATGTGAAAAATGATATTTCCATGAATGTCTCCGCGGTCAACTTTTTCTTGATGCTTATATTGATGTCGTTCAACAACGTTGGAATGATGAGTCTGTAGTGAATGTCGATGCTTGTTTTTTTATCGCTGATCAGTAACGAATCATGGTTCTTGATATCGTTGCGCTTGTTGACCTCAAAATGATTACATTTCTTAAAAACCTAACAAGAAATATACTATTATGATGACTAAACAAAATTTTGTAAATAGTTAAAGATTTATAGCAGGCTTGATGAGGATGCGGCATAAAAAAGAAATTTAAAAATAATAACTACACATGTTTATTAAGCAAAAGGGTTTTATATATATATTTTTGTTACTTTTTACTTTTCTTAAACCAGAAGAGAGAAGCTTTGATCTAATGAGAAAAATATCAAATAAAGAGGTTAGTGGGCGGAGTCATGGAAGGGCACCCAACTTGGTGTTGAGTTTCAAAGTTTTGAGTTTTGAAATCCAATCCACTTGCCCACACGACGAGATCCTCGGCTCATATTCGCGGATTGAGCCACAGTTATTTTTGTTTTGCATATTAATGTCTATAAAAGGCTGCGCTTGTTGGCCCCAAAATGGATCTTGATCTCTAGACAATCGAATAACTTGAATATATAAAATGAGAGTTTGAATACATTAGAATACAATTGATGCTAGTGATGAACGAATTACAAATAAAACTATCTATCCCTATTTATAGTTTCTAAAAGGGTGCGATCCAATAGACGCGTCTCTTCACGAATGGGTGCGTCTCTAGAACATGTGGATGTAATTAAACATGAAAGGGTGTGTCCTTTGATGGAAAAGTCATGTCCCTTCCTTCTTCTGGCTGCCAATCGACCAAGGGGTGCCTCCCAAGGGATTTCGCCACCCTTGGGGTGGTGGTTACCAAGTTCTGATTTGTCACAAATAGTCCCTCACCAACCTTGCTCCTCACGAACCTTGTTTCACTCGAACTCGCTTCACACAAGCATTTTGTTTCACACTTGTCTTGACCGTACTTGATTTGTATCACACGAACCTTTTCTTATGTAGTTGTCTCAACACAAACTCCAACGGTCTTGATTAACTTGCCCACCATCATATCACATGACTTGAATCCATATCGCATAGACTTTAGACATTCTAACTCACTCAGATTTGTCTTGCGGTTGTATCACACAACAATTCCTTCTTGTCACCCAGTCACAGGATTATTTGTATGTTTCGCACGCATGTCTTTTCCTTGATCTATCACAGATTAAATATTCTCTTCACGGTTGTCTCTCACAACGGGTTTTTTCATCATTGAATGCTTCCCTCACGGATATTTCACCTTTTTCTTGACCCAATCACTAGATTGTTTTGTTGTACCTTTCACAGGTTATCTCTCTCCGCATCACACGATTTTTTCCCTTTGATCGTTTCACACGACCAAATTCCATGTTTCTACTTCTCTTCAACATGTAGGCACATCAGAAGTGCCGGTTCATTATCTTCTTCTGTTTCGACCAATTGTGTCTCATTTTCCTTGGTTTTCTTGGTTGGGCACTCGTAGGCATAGTGCCCAAGTTTCTCACATTTGTAGCAAGTGATTTTTGATTTATCTCTCATAGTCGGTATTTCTTGCTTGCTATCATTCCTTTGTGGTTTGTCGGTTCCTACCGACTCGTAAGAGGTGTGTCCTTCACCCCTATGTTGATAATTGCCTCTCCCTCGGCCTCGTGATGGACGGAATCTCCATCGTCCATGATTTCCAACATGTTGTCCATGACCCGCATACAAGAGTTCTTCTAGATTGTTCACGGGGCTTTTTTTCTTTAAATTTAACCTTTCTTCATACGTTTTTTAATCTACCAATAGCCTAGTCTAACGTCATTGTGTCTAGATCGGAGTATTGCTCGATCGATGCAATTATTTGAGTAAATCTATCTGGCACGACGTTTAGAAGTTTTCGTACCAGAGTGGATTGATTCAACGTTCTTCCGTACTCGCTTGCCCGTGTAACAATACTATCGATCTTTGCAGTGAACTCGTCTATTGTGTCATCTTCCTTCATTTGCAATAACTCAAATTCTGACATGAGTGTATGTAAAGGCGCCTTTTGCACACGGTCTACACCAACATGTCTCGTCTTCAATGTGTTCCATATCTCTTTTGTTGTTTTGCAATTTGCCACTTGCAAAACCATATCTTCCGGTATTGCCTGGAACAAATATGCAATCGCTGCTTTGTCTTTTTTCACATCTTGTTGCGTAGCGTTTGTGGGTTCTATAATCTCCCAAAGTCCATTTGCTTCTAGTATGGTTTTGATGCGTATTGCCCATACAGTATAATTTGTAGGTTTTAAGATTGGACATTGGTAGTGAGTCAGAGATCCCACATCCTTGTGAATTACAATTTGGCCCGAACCGCTCGATGTATCAGACATGTTTTTGAATGATTTTGACTTTCACAAAATTGCAAACAAACAACCTATCTTGTTTCTTATAATTTCCTTACCACCAATACGAACCACTGTACCGGTAAACTTTGACTTTCTAGAACCTTCAATTCTTAACCCGCGTATAACCCCAACGCGTAATAACCAATCAATCTAATTCGCACTAAACCCCGGAATCAAAATCCTAGATTCCTAACCCCTGGTTCGACCCTGAACAGAAAATAAAACTAACTTGCGAATTGAGAATGAATAATAAAACCTGATCGCGAATTCCCTGCGATACCTAGAGCCTGATGCTCTGATACCAATTGTTGGCCCCAAAATGGATCTTGATCTCTAGACAATTGAATAACTTGAATATATAAAATGAGAGTTTGAATACATTAGAATACAATTGATGATAGTGATGAACGAATTACAAATGAAACTATCTATCCCTATTTATAGTTTCTAAAAGGGTGCGATCCAATAGACGCGTCTCTTCACGAACGGGTGCGTCTCTAGAACATGTGGATGTAATTAAACATGAAGGGGTGTGTCCTTTGATTGAAAAGTCATGTCCCTTCTTGTGGCTGCCAATCGACCAAGGGGTGCCTCCCAAGGGATTTCGCCACCCTTTGGGTGGTGATTACCAAGTTCTGATTTGTCACAAATAGTTCCTCAACTTTGTAACTGCCAATCTTTTTATTAATTACCATATAACCCTTGAACTTAAGGATGTGTAGGGATTATAACTTTCATCGCTTATCCCATTTCTCTTTTAACATGAATCTCCGACATAAAATACCCAATCATAAAATTTTATGAGTCTTCAAAAAACAAATGCCACCTTTAACTATATGTGCATGCGCTTTAAAACGAACTTGGTTAGAATCCTTTAGCCTAAATCAAAACTTGGAAATTTGTGTTAGATTTGTGTTATACATAAATTCACACTTCTGGATCATTAAACATTTTAGTCTAAGTATTCAACTAAAATTTATATCCAAAATATAATTTACCCTTTGTAAGGCTCATAGGTTTTTCCTAACATACTTGCAGACTTGATATAATATTTTACCAAAACTAATAATAAGGTTGAACTGAAAGTTTGAAAATGACCTCAAAAGGTAGCTAGCTACTAGCTGAAGAATTTGTTACCACCCTAAAAATAGATATTCGAATATACACAGGTTGCTAAAAATCATGTTATAACAATTAAAAATGTTTCATAGCCTACTTTTGACCGGTAAAGCTAGATTCCCTCGCATTGCACTGAAATTGAAATAAATTGACAGCTCCCAGATGATTGGATCTTTAAGTAATAATTCAAAATCCCAAGTGGCAACAATACGACATTGTATATAGAGAATCAAATGAAATCTCTGCAACTTCACGAGTGCCGTTCATCTATAAACAAACGTTAAGAAGCCATTCATTTGGCCTGAAAGGTCTATTTGCCTTTCAGGAACTCAAAGGTTACAATTAGAGAAAGCTTAAAGTACATATTCACATGTTCATTCCCACTAACAGCTATCTTCATTCGAAATAATAATGTCAACATGTTGTACTGCCATAGAACCCTAGCCTTTATGATATAATATTATATCTCTTGGCGGTTAATCAAAACAACCTAACTTTATAGTACTAGAGGGTCTATACAACTTGATCTTTATATAAAGCTATGAAGAAAGGCATGCCCGTTTTTTAATAGCCCACCGAGTGTACAAACTACAAAGATTCCTCAGTCAACAGCTAGCTAACATAAAGTTTCTTGATTATATTATGGTACAAGAAATCAAAAGTTAGCTTCCCTAGGTCCAGGAGGTAAGAGGTTACATTAAATATTGATTTGGACGACAGACAAACTATCATGGATCCAGAAATATAATAATAGTTGCACTTTAGGAATATCTCCAAAATTCATTTCCATTATATATAATTAGATATGTTAGTTTTTGATCTTAATGGGGTTGGTCAAAATTAGTTTCTTTGTCTTTATTTGCTTTCATTTTATAGTGGCTCAGTCTTGTACTCTAGTTGCTATGGAAGTTTGTTTGAACTCTGAAGCAAACCCTTCTGGTCATATGGCAAGGACAGAATATGCTAAAGAATTAAAGAATCATTTGATCATGCAAAAACAGCAATATGCTAGGTAATAATGGTTTATTTTAACAAAATGGCAAGTTCAGTATTTGTTTTCAGTTCACTTAATTAAATCTTCAAAGTTGGTTAGAAATTATCTGTTTTACATATAATGGGGTTGGTTTAAATTTGAACTTAAAAACAATTATGATAATATGTAATAGGGGAAGGTTCAAATGAAAACCACTAGTTATCGCGAAAACTCGAAAACTAACTAAAAAAACCTAAAATACATACCCAAAAAAAAATTTTCCAACCAATTTTCGCTATTTTAAGTATATAAAAAAATTTCAAAAAAAAATAATAAAATGTATAGTGCACATGTGTATGTGTACTACACATGTGCACCAAATTTTTTTTTTTTGAAAATTTTTTTTATATACAAAAACTAGCGATTTTTTATAAAAAATTGAAAAAAAAATTTGTGTGTTTTTTAGGCTTTTTTAGTTAGTTTTCGAGTTTTCGCGTTAAAAGTGGTTTTCATTTAAACCATCCCCATATGTAATATCCTATATATCAATTGATATATAACGATTAATGTGATTTTATAAAAAAAACAATTTATTTGTTAAATTTATACAGAAAAACGTAAGATCGTTGAAAAAAAAAAAAAAACTAGAGCATATGGTTAGTGTGCATCCTATGTGTAAGTGGAACTATTTTTCCAAGCACCGGCATGTTTTCCTTTACTAGTATATATTTCTTTTATTTTATGTGCAATGCCGCGTAGAAAATGATTAAAAAGATAAAAGAACGAATGAAGGTATATAAAAAGATACGATATTTTTAAAATGTAAAAAGTATTTTTGCAAATATGTGTGTTAGTTTAAAACAATTTTAATGTATAAAGTAAAAAAGTATTTAGAATTTAAAAAGTACGATTAGATTCAAGAGTGAATACCGTCTTGAAAGTGAATTGAGTGAATCAATTTTGACACTTTATTACATTTTAAGATTAAAAGGATAGGATTGCCAATTAAATTTAATTATTATTTATTTTTAAACTAGTTACAAATTAACTTTAAAAAAATCAGTTACGAAAACTGATCCCTACATTTTTGTAACTAAATTTAATCTTTCCTAAACAAAATATATTTAGTAATTTAATTAAATATTTCTAAAGAAAATTACAAAATCAGATACCATAATAAACTAATTAGTAATTTTAAAATGCTAGTTAATTTTGAACGAAATTATTGACACTTTACATTTCTTACATTTTTTATGGTAATTTATCTAACACACACAAATATATATTTATTTTACCTAATCATGTTAGATTTTCGTTATTATGATATTTACATTCATTTTATGATGTTGATTCTATATTTTACGTATACTTGAACATTTTTTAATTGGAGAAATTGCTTTTTACATAGTTTAATAGGACATATATGTACCTTTGAAAAAAAAAATGATTAATATAAGCTTGGTTTAATAATGTACATTTGTTCTGAACATAGGTGTGATAATGTACATATGTGTACATATATGAAAAAAATATAATTTGTTAATTTACATATATGTATATATGTGTTGATACTGTTATGTACACATATGTACAATGTCGAACAATCATCTCAGGTACTTTCTATACACATATATACCATGTTGAGTAACCGTATCATTAACTTCTTTTTATAAGTATATTATAAATGTACATATGTGCACATTACAAATCGGACATGTACACTTAAAGAAAATGTTCATATGGAACAATATTTGTTAATGTACATATATGTACATACGTTTTTAAATTGTGAATACATATAATACATATATGTGCATTCACTTCTATAGTATTTTTAATCATGTTCTAGATGGATTTATATTTTATAATGATTATACTTTTAGAATTAAAAAATTAGTTAATTGGTGAAAGAAAATGTAATGAAATATTTAATTGGAGAGGGAAGTGTTAACATTTTACCTTTATATCTTTTTCATTTATTTTTCATACATAAATAATTACAAAACAACAATTATTAAAATTTTTAAGATTTAAACAATTAATGGCTCATATTGGTTCATACACTTTACTCTCAACCTAGTGTTCACTCTAGAACCCTACCTAAGTAATGTGTTTAAATTTAAGGGTTTTTTTTTTTCATATTCCCCCTGCTAAGAGGCTTATTACATATTTCCCTAAACAAAATATTCAATTACATATTTCCCATTTTTCTAGAGATTACCAAATTACCCTTGTAAAAACTCAATCAGGTTGTTTCCTCTTCCCATCGTATACTTTCACGACGCAGCTAAACCCTACACACCATCTGTCACACCCCCAAAATACCACATGCAGGAACCCCCGCGAGGCGTGTGACGTACCAGGATCTAGCCACCAATCACGTTGAACTCATAACAATATTTCAAATAAAACTTTCATTTATTAACAGAAGCGTAACATTACATTATTATTTAATCAGCGAAAGCATAATTACAATAGTTAAGAATTTATAACCCAAGTGTATAAAATCATTAGTCTTGTCTCGTGATTCCATGTAACTCGACCCATGACCACTCCAGCATCCCAGATAGCAAGTTCCATTGATATGTACCTATAGGCCTGCAAGCATGCAGAAAAAGTGCATCAGCATAACGCTGGCGAGTTCACAGTTTTGTTTACCGAAAATCGTGTTACAAGTTTAGCTGCCAAAAGTTTAGTTCAGTTCATAAGCAATTCCAAAAACAATGTGGATAATAACTCGATACCGCAAGATGGCTCCAGATTGTTTGCCCTTCCCCAATGCCCCTATCAAAGCATTGGTCGAGTGGTTAAGGTAATTAGTTCACGCCCGTCCTCCCCGGTACGGTGTGAGGGTGCCAAACCTAATAGCGCTATCAACTAAATACCCCGTTGCCTCCCCGACAACTAATTTTGTAGAAGATGGGACTTAAGGTGATAGGAGTGAGTGTATTATCCAACATTCCGGTTTAACATTCCAGTCAAACCCATTACCCAATATTCCTCCCTGGAATATTTACCAGATGTCCCTCCCCGGGACGCATGCTTGAAAAAGAGAAGTGAACTCACCTTAGATTGCTCGGTATGTTACGCTACATTACCCGTTCCCAGTTGGTCAATCAAACCCTACCGTGGTTACCAAAAGACAACCAGTTCATATGCATATAAATTACATATTCCATATTCACATTACACATGTAGCGTACACTTAACACACATACCATACGAGTCATAACAATTTATCCTATGGCGTAATAACCAATTATCACCACGAGATCACAGAGCAAGTATTCGAGTCACATACAGGCTCACATATCAATTTCATGTTTCACCTTAGCACCTAGCAGTTAGTTTCATCAACCATACAAATGTGCGATTCATTTAACTTGTGCGACTCAATATACTGGGCGGCCCACTAAGTCTCACCCGGCCCACTGATATGTGCGATCCAACACCACCTTGTGCGATCCAGATTAAATTGTGCGATTTGGTCATCTTGTGCGACTGGGTATGGGTTGTGCGATCGGTGTGCGGCCCAAGAAACTTGTGCGACCAACCCATAATTGTGCAGCCCAACATGGCTAGTCCAGACATATTGTGCGATTGGATCAATGGTGTGCGATTCAATGTGTGTGTGTCAGGCAGTTGTGCGACTCACACAACATCAGTTACACATCCCATTATTTATGGCTCAACAGTTTCACCAATTTACTATTCTCAATCCAATCAATTTGATTAATTAACCGATTAATGTCATTATTTCACATGAACCCTAATTGCCGTCTAATCATTAACACTAGTTAACACGTAATCATCAATTTAGCGAATCAAACAGTATGATTATTACAATATGAATTTATTCTATGATCATCAACCGAAGTCGGCATCCTAACCCAATATTCTGTGGAATCGAGTAGCATAACATGCATTAACTATGCAGCCCTATTTCACTGTCATCGCTAGTTAACAACATAACACTTAATCACCATTCATTATGTAAATCAGTAGTTCATTATCAATCAGTTTGTACCCCAAACATTGCATCACAAGTTTGTCTACCATGCATACAATTCATCGATTCCAGTTCATACAATCTACCATACTTTCTATTAGTTTTCATACATGAATAACTTCCCAAGAAGATTCATACGGACCCAAACAATAAAAACACAATCACATGTAATTCACGGAAATTCAATTAACGCAAGATAAGCATACTAACCAAACTATGATATGTTGGGGAAGGTGTAAGCGCCGAGCAGAAGCTTCATCTTCGAGAGAAGGCTACCGTCGAAGGTTAAAGGGAATTAGGGTTTGATGTTTGTTTTAAGTTTTGAGGATTATGAAAGTTGCACCCCCAACCCCTTGGGGTTATGTGAACAAAATAGCAGCCGGGCCCATCTTGGGCTACATCCGAGCTGGGTACTACAGCCCAGTGGGGTCGGGCTCGGGTTAAGAACAAATGCAAAGAATGTGCGGATGCGAGTAGAGTGCGCGACGGAATTTGTGAAACCAATTCACCTTCTACCAAATAAATCATTCTCATAATGCACAATTATATTCATAACCACTCAATAAAACACAAGATCTCAATTATTCAAATAACATACACACTTGTAACACCTCGCAAAATCATGTCCTATATAATAAAGACACGTGTCATGAACTTTAAACGTGCATCGAATTGACCTCGAAGGACTAAAGTTGACAAACGAAGGAAGTATGTATATAGAAGGATTAAATGTGTCAACATGCCAAACTCGTGCCTCTGAATGACCTCATAAGATGTTCGTATTCTTTAATGAATAAATTGGCGGACATAGAAAGCCGTTTGTGCTTAAATTGAAAATTTTACAAAGCATATGGGTTAAACGTGTCAACATGTTAAATGTTACCTCTGAGTGACCTTTTAATGATCCCAAAGCTTTGTAATACTTCATTATGCTTCGATGTATAACAAATAATGATTTCATGGAGTTTCTACGCTCTTAAGATACATTTCGGGTGATCTCATAACTAATCGGGAGCTTAACGGAGTTAATTTATGACTCAAGACCCTTAAAAGTTAACTATGGGGGTCAAAAGTGCAATTTGTGGAAGTTATTTAAACTTAAAATGGAGCAGGGACTGAAAATGCAAAGTTTAAAAACTTTTTATCGGATTAACAGGTCTACGCGGGCCTCGTAGACTCCCTCTATGGTCTACGCGGGTCGCGACAGCAGTGCCAGCGACAGAAACATGCACAGCTGCATGTTACAGCCTGTTCCACCGCCATTGCATGGCTGTTTTCGATACCAGTGACTGTGCAACTGGTTTTTACTGCCCTAGGGACACTTGTGAACATCTGGTAACATCCTAGGGACAAATGCGATGATCTTGAAGGCCATCAAACTCCTATATATACCCACATTGTTTGCACTTAGAACTTGCACACTTGAAATTTTGCTCTCAAACACTTCTCTAGAGCCTTCTGGACTTCTAAGAAGCTTTCTCTAGTTCAAACTTCGTGCTAAGGACTCTTGTAAGTGTACTTAGCCTCTGTAATTAAGTTTTCATTAGTGTAATGACCGAAAGTCAAAGTTAGCGTAATTACGCTTTGACTTTGTGATTAATCACTAACGGTCCATCCATTATTCGAATTGAAAGTGGCTATTTGTTGGTAATTATATAGGTATTAAACCCTTAAAAGGGCACCTTCTAATTATCACATTATCTAAGTCAATTGTCGGGTCAAAGTTATGAACAAAAAGTCAAACGAATCAGTTTTTACAAAATAATGCATAACTGATAATGTTATGGAACATGTTCTAACACTTAAATAACTTGGTAAATAATATAAGAACATGTTTAGGCATGTTCAACCCGACAATTCTGAGTTTAGGCTCGGTTCGCAACCGAAAGTCGCAAAAGTAGACTTTTGCTTTAACTTTCAGTTCTGGCCCGATTTAGCTTAGTTAGATATGCCTTAGGGTTCCTTTGGGGCCACATTATATGTTAGTAAAACCTCTGAGGTTATGCTACATGGTTCCTTAAAAATCTGATTCATTTGCATGTTCCCGTTAAATTCTTAAATATGGACCATTATGCCCTTTTATCATTAAAACGAGATTTTTGAAAAAGTGAGAGGACAACCTTTATTACTGATATATTAGTATGTCCTAAAAATTTGACATCCGTTTCTGGTCTGAAATAGGAGTTATGCACGATATCGTAAAACGAAAGCTTTTTATTAATTAAATAGCATTTTTGGCATAAATCATAATTAAACCCAATTTTTGGCACCAAAATTTTTACCCACTGTTATAATATAATATTTTGTAATTTTTGGAAATTTTTTCCGAATTTTATACTGACCATAACGTAGAGTTCTTGCATGGACTCGGTAATTGACGATAAAGCCCTTTTCATTAATAAAATGAGTTTTTTATGCAATATTTGCATGTCAAACCTTTTTCTAATGATTTTATACATTAAATAAGTTATTTTAAACAGTTGAGACTGATCAAAATCCCAGATTTCGTTAAACAACCCGAATATCGTCAAATACCGACTTTTATGCGATTTAGGCGCATAGTATGGTTTAAAACCATATTTAGCACCTAAGACTTATTACTTACTGATGTTATAAATAAATTTTTATACTTTAACAGTAAGAATAAGTCTTGAACTCAGATTTCCAAATTTGACCCTTAAAGCATATGTGAAATGACCAAAATGCCCCTGCGGTGCATAGTTTGGCCATAAATGATAAAATTCACATATGTATGATATTTTACTGATATAATTTGTTAAAATAAATATTTTTACTGATTGTTTTAGACCAGAACTTCAGATTACTATTTAATCTCTTTTATAAACTTTAAAATGACCAAAATACCCTTACGAGGCTTAAATTGGTTTTAAATTCGTTTTGGGCATAATGGAAGATATCATACTGATATCATATCATAATTAAAGCATAGTAACTTATGGAACTTGTACATGACTCATTTGGTTAACCGTTATGCATATTCGCGCTCGGTACGGTTTATGTAACTAGTTTGCATAAATTTACCGAAACAGGTCAAACCTTATCATTTTTACTTCAAAATCCAGAATGTGTTTAGTTTACCCATTTTATACAAGTCTTCATACTTGTTGGGTCTAAATCACATTCTAATCCGGTCTTCGCTTAATCTTGCGTTTTGAACCGTAAATCTTTCATTAAAACTAACCGGTCTAAGTTAAAATTTAAATAAGACCCATTAGGAATCTAATAGGTTATTAAAACCTTCGTTCCAGATTAGGAGCCCAGTAAAAGCTACTTGTACTTCCTGATTTGATATACGGCTGAGAATAAAATTATATTTTAGCTCAGGTAAATACTTTTAACTTATTTTTCGTTATACGGGCTTGGGATACGGTATTTAACAATACCGCTTGGTCGGGTATGAAATCTTTTAATCGGATTGTGATTAATAAATTTACATAACCCGTTTTAATCTGTTTTGTTTGATGCAATGCCTTTGGGGAGTTAATGACCGTGTCCTGGATATCCCCGGCTTATTCATTAGAAATGGCCACGACTTAAGCACGGGGTGTAGGCATACACCTGACAGTTGCGTATGTAAAACGGTATCTCACTTATAAGGAAACTCCTTGTGGGCCTATACTAGTGGTGTGTCTATTAATCTTATCAGGCTCTTCTAACCGGGTCTTAAACAGACGACAAACATATTAATCTGTATACAAGATTATTTTAATAATTGTCCCAAGTTATAAAAGAATATTTGTGCCTTGTGCATTTAAATAAATTTTCTTAAATGTTTTCTAAAAGAGTCAGTTAATTGTATTTACCAGTGTAAACTGACGTATTTTTCAAAAAGATTAAGTGCAGGTACTACGCGTAATGGGCTGGAACTCCTGAGTATTAAATAAATAGTCTTGCAAGCTTTTGATACTTAAAATCTGTTGAACAATATTTCTTTCTGTTTTAGATCCGCCTGTGGATCCATCTACAATCCGTTGTATAATATTTTATTGTACTTTCAACTCGGTTTGTATAATTACTTTTAGACTTCCGCTGTGCATTAGACTGTGATTAATTGACTATGATGGTATCAACTACGTCACGATACTCCCCACCGGGCCCATCGGTAATACGTGGAATTATCGGGGTGTGACAGGTTAGTATCAGATCCAACATTGAGTGAATTAAACACTAGCCTTTTGTGTTTAATCTCAATGACACAGTTGCACATTCCTTGACTTCCGAGTCTAGGCAAAGGACTTAGGATTAATCTTAATCCTATTTTGTTTTGCCTTTGTTGTTTTTCTTTTGTTTTGACAGGATCAAAGACAATGCCGCCACGTGTAAGAGGAAGAGGTGGAAGAGGAAAGGCCCCAGTGTTGACAAGAAATGATCACGAAGCTGGGCCATCTCACAGGTGCACACCATCCGCATCAATCGGATCGAGTCCTCATGAAGACTGGAGGACCTACCTAGAGCCTGCGAGACGTTCTGTCTCACTTAGCTCCTCGCCATCTTATCATGATTCTTTCGAGCTGCATCAGAACGACGAGTCCGACCACTCTCACCACTCCTTCATACCATTGCAGTGATCGGGTTCGCACCGTGCCTTCAAGGACCCGACCCCATACTTCCAAAGCAGGTTCAATCCAATGAACCAGGTTCAAGAACCAGAGGGTCCAAACCCTTTGGGGCCAGCTTATCACTATCCTGAGATGCAGGATATGGAGATGGACGAAGATCCAGATCCCGAGATGCCACCAAGTGGGACGCCGACACATCCCATTGAGATTTCCAGCGGATCATCATTTCATGGTTCGCCTTATAGGGGTCCAGACACTTTTGTTGAAAGATGGGCCACATACAACTGGGAGTACACTCCCCCTTTCAACCCACTTCCACAACAGCAGTAGGATCCCTTAAAGGATTCGCGTTTCCAGACGGTCACGCCACCGCCACCACCGCCGCCAGAGCAACAACTACCTCCAGAACCATCGAGGTGAAGAAGAACAGGTGCACGGATGTCCGTGCGTGGGGGATTTCATTTCAGCACCCCCCAACACTCCAGTGGCAGCCACTACCCGCCAATGTATGAAGACCTGCAAATGGGTGGGCCTTCAAACCCAGCTTCTGAAGTCGACTCTGCTCCAGTCGCACCACCACCACCCATGGGTTATGAAAACCCAATTCCTTCTTACGCCGGTGAAGTGGCGTATAACCCGTTTGAGCAACAAGCTTACTCGGGTTACAACTACTACAATGCCCCTAATGTTGACCCGTACCTCGAGGCGGTGAACTACAATGCTCTTCACCCCGAAGGACCCTTTCAAGCTGCGTATCCAACTGGATACCCAGCATTTGGGTATCAATACCCACCACCTCCTCAACCATTGCCGCAGCAGCCACCACAGATCCAGTCACCGCAACAGCAGGAAATCCTTCAACGGTTGCATGAGGTGGAGCAACTGGTATAGGAGGAGCGTAGAAGCCGCCAGGGTCTACTTAAAGGTTTAGCAAACCTAATAAAAGGGAAGAAAAAGAGGGATTATTGAAATTCCTTAATTATTTGTTTTGTATTTTTATGTTTCAATTAAGTCCCTATGTGGACATTTTATTTATGTACTTGGTCCTTGCGAGGACAATGTTATTTATTTAAAAGTCCCGTTTAGGGCAATTATGTACTTCTTTCAATTTATGGGATGTTTTAATTTAAATTTCATTTATCATTATATGTATGAATATATTATAAACCAAAAATATCATTCCAATTTACAATTGATCTGCCATTCAATATTAAAGGAAATCTTGAAGGTATAACCTAGCCCATATGTTATGTTAGACATGGCTCTGATGGTAAAACCTTTTTAAGATTCAAATCCTTGTTAACATCTGAAAACATGTTAGCACTCCTGGCATATGTGATTCAATAAAATCACACTAGTCATCCTTGTGTTGGATTTTTCCAATTCCTTATTCTTACCAAATTTAAATATCCATTAGTGATAAAGTGCCTGCGGGCCGTATCTATTGTCCTAAAAGACAAAAGACAGCTGTAGTCTTTGACTCCCTGTCAAGAAGGGTAATGAACTATGTTCAAACCTTAATGCCTCGATCTTATAAAATCATGGCTTATAATTTAAAACTGTCCTTGTGACTAGGCCTTTTGTGCCACACTAATATTTTAATGTTTTATAACTGAGGATAAATTATAATGAAAATCCTAAATAAATATGACTAACAAATTAACCAATATGATTTGTAGTTACCAAGGTTAATGAATCGTCAAAAATGACAATTCCATAATAGACTTCTGAACAAATCGTTGTCATCATTTTTATGTAGCAATCAAGCTACACGGCTGAATCAGATGTGGTTAACAGTCACCCAAGGGAAAGGAATGATACCACCAAAATTAATGTAGCCGGTGCAGATTTACAAGAAATGATAGATAATGCTGTAACTCGAGCCATGGACAGACAGTTCAAAGAATCAAGTGGTACTCGTAGCAGGACCCTATATGTACCTCATACAAAGCCACCTTCCAAGTCGCACGCATCACATAAGGACGATTCTCATCATTCATCGAATCAGATAAGTGTTCCATCCAAGCGAATTGTGCTCCATCAGGAGCCACGTGTTAAGACCTGCTCTTATAAATACTTCGTCTTTTACAAGCCAAGGGACTTCACTGGAGAAAAAGGAGCCATTGATTGTATGACATGGCTAGACGAGATGGATACTGTGGTTGACATTAGTGGTTGTGCAGAACAAGATATTGTGAAGTTTGTTTCACAATCATTTAAGGGTGAAGCTTTAGCTTGGTGGAGGTCGTTAATTCAAGCTACAGGAAAGATTCCGTTGTATAAGTTGACTTGGGATCAATTTGTTGCTCTAATCAAAGAGAATTTCTATCCTCAGTATGAGGTTGAGAAAATTGAGACTGACTTCTTGACCTTGGTCATGAAGATCTTGGACTGTCAAGCATATGTTACAAACTTCAATACCATGTCCCGATTGGTTCCTTACTTGGTCACCCCGGAACCGAAGCGCATAGCACGTTTTATTGGGGGTCTAGCCCCATAAATCAAGGGAAATATGAAAGCATCCAGACCTACCACATACAAGTCAGTAGTAGACCTGTATCTATCTCTCACACTTGATGCGATCCGAAACATGTCAGTCAAAGCTTCGGATGAAGGAAAAAGGAAAAGGGAGGATGAGAATTCTCATCGCTCCGACAAGAAAAGAAAGGGGAACTCAGATCACAGGAAGAGTTATGGGTTTAAGAAGGATACCCAACAAACATGTGAGAAGCCCAAGAGCAAAACCTGCCAAAAGCATCGTTTTGGGAAGTGCAGGTTCGAATCGAAATCACAGTCGCAGTCAAAGTCTATCGGATGTGGGATCTGCAAGTCCAAAGAGCATAAGACATTAGAATGCAAGAACTTGAAGGACGCAACCTGTTATGGTTGCAACAAAAAGGGGCACATTAAGACTAACTGCCCAAAATTTGCAAAGAAGCCTGAAGAGGCTAAAAAGACCAATGCTCGGGTCTTTCAGATGAATGCTCAGGAGGCCATTCAGAATGACAATGTTATAACAGGTACATTCCTTATCAATGATGTTTATGCTAGAGTGTTGTTCGACTCAGGTGCAGACAAGTCTTTTGTAGACAATAAATTTTGTAAGTTATTAAATCTGCCTGTTAAAACTCTAAGCATAAAGTATGAAGTAGAATTAGCCGATGGCACCATAGAGACTGCTTCAACAATCTTAGATGGATGTTTTATATCCATTAGGAATCACTCTTTTCCGCTTTCTTTGCTTCCGTTGAAATTAGCAGGATTCAATATAGTGATAGGCATGGATTGGTTGTCTCATAACCAAGCCCAAATTGTATGTAATAAGAAGTAAGTGGTTATCAAGACTCCTTATGGTGAGCCTTTGAGAATTCAAGGAGACACGCAGTACGGATTGCCTAAGCAAGTCTCTATGCTTAAGGCATCAAGGTGTTTGAAAAAAGGCTGTGCCATTTACATGGCACAGGTAACCATTGACGATCCAAAGCCCAAGATCAAAGACATCCCTGTTATTTCTGAATATCCAGACGTATTCCCTGAAGAACTACCTGGTTTACCTCCAGATAGGCAAGTGGAGTTCAGAATCGATATTATTCCTAGAGCAGCACCAGTTACACGAGCACCTTATCGGTTGGCGCCGACTGAGATGAAAGAGTTAAGGACTCAGTTGGATGATTTGTTAGAGAAGGGATTTATTCGACCTAGCTCCTCACCTTGGGGAGCACCGATACTGTTTGTGAAGAAAAAGGATGGATCAATGCGTGTATGCATTGATTATCGCGAGCTGAATAAAGTAACAATCAAGAACAGATATCCATTGCCCAGGATCGACGATTTGTTCGATCAGCTTCAAGGAGCAAGTTACTTTTCACCAGTTGAAGGTCAGGAACGAAGACTTGTACAAAACTGCATTCAGAACACGCTATGGCCACTATGAGTTGTTAGTGATGTCTTTTGGGCTCACTAATGCACCTGCAACATTCATGGACCTCATGAATCGCGTTTGCAAACCGTATCTACACAAGTTTGTCATTGTCTTTATCGATGACATACTCATTTATTCAAAGAATCAAGCCGATCATGAAAGTCATCTCCGGTGTATCCTTAAACTTCTTCAGCAAGAGAAGCTCTATGCCAAGTTTTCCAAATGTGAGTTTTGGCTTCGTGAAGTCCAATTTCTTGGACATGTGGTAAGAGAGCATGGTATCCAGGAGGATCCCGCTAAGATTGAAGCAATTATAAACTGGCAAATGCCTAAAACTCCTATAGAAATTTGCAGCTTCTTGGGTTTAGCAGGATATTACAGGCGTTTCATCGAAAACTTTTCAAGGATTGCTGCACCTCTAACTTCATTGACTCGCAAGAATATAAAGTTTGACTGCGGTTCCAAGCAACAAGAATCTTTTGAGATTCTTAAACAAAAGTTGAGCAATGCACCCGTATTAACATTGCCAGAAGGGATTGAAGAGTTTGTTGTGTACTACGACGCATCGCACACTGGTATGGGTTGTGTGCTTATGCAGAGAGGCAAGTTTATTGCCTATGCTTCACGTCTATTTAATGGTGCACGAAAAAAATTACACCACCCATGATTTGGAATTGGGTGCCGTTGTGTTTGCACTAAAGCTATGGAGGCACTATCTGTACAGAACCAAGTGTGTGATCTATTCTGATCACAAGAGCCTTCAACATCTGTTTAACCAGAAGGATCTTAACATGAGACAGTGTCGATGGATGGAAACACTGAATGATTACGATTGTGAAATACGGTATCATCCTGGCAAGGCAAATGTAGTTGCTGATGCCTTGAGCAGAAAGGAAAGAGTTAAGCATATTAGAATCAATGCCAAAAGCATTGAACTAAAGAACAGCTTGAATGAAAAGTTGTTAGCCGCTCAGAAGGAAGCTGTTTTGGAAGCTAACTTTCCGAATGAGAAGTTAGGTGTGACTGCCGATCAATTATCATATGGCAAGGATGGAATCCTTAGATTAAATGGTCGGATATGGGTTCCAATTTATGGAGGACTTAGAGATGTGATTCTTTAAGAAGCTCATAGCTCGAAATATTCCCTGCATCCAGACAGTGATATGATGTATCAGGATCTGAAAGAAAATTACTGGTGGATAGATTTGAAGAAATCTATAGCCACCTATGTGGCTAAATGTCTGATGTGCGCGCAGGTTAAAGCCCAGCATCAAAAGCCGTCAGGTTTGCTTCAACAGCCTGAACTTCCCACATGGAAATGGGAAATGGTAACTATGGATTTTATCACTAAGTTACCAAGGACAAAGCGAGGGAATGATACGATATGGATTATAGTCGACAGGTTAACCAAGTCAGCTCACTTCTTGCCGATCAAGGAAACACACAGCTCTGATAAGCTAGCTAAGCTGTACGCGGATGAGATTGTATCTCTCCACGGAGTGCCAGTGTCTATTATCTCTTATAGGGATACAAGATACACATCGCATTTTTGTAAAATCTTTCAGCAATCATTAGGCACTCGATTAAATTTCAGCACTGCTTATCATCCTCAGACGGATGGGTAAAGTGAGCGTACAATCCAAACGCTTGAGGATATGCTACGAGCTTATGTTATAGACTTGGGTGGAAGTTGGGATGACCATCTTCCTTTGGTTGAATTTTTGTATAATAATAGTTATCACTCAAGTATTCAAGCCGCGCCTTTTGAGGCTTTGTATGGAAGAAAGTGTAGAACGCCAGTTTGTTGGGCAGAAGTTGGAGAAACCCAACTGTCAGGACCAGATATAGTCCTCGAGACGACGGACAAGATTGTTCAGATCCGTGATCGTCTGAAAGCCGCAAGAGATAGATAGAAAAGCTATGCAGATAAAAGGCGTAAACTTCTAAAGTTTGAAATTGGTGATAAAGTACTACTCAAAGTATCACTCTGGAAAGGGGTGATGCATTTTGGCAAAAAGGGCAAGTTAAGCCCAAGATACATAGGACCATTCGAGATCATCGAATGTGTCGGAACTGTATCTTACAAGCTAAATCTGCCAGAAGAGCTCAGTGGGATTCATAATGTGTTCCACATTTGCAACTTGAAGAAATGTCTAGTCGATGAGTCGCTAGCAATGTCACATAAGGACGTGCAGATAGATGAGAGCTTGAAGTTCGTTGAAAAACCATTGTCGATCGAGGATCGACAGGTTAAGGAGCTTCGAAGAAAGCATGTGCCAATCGTCAAAGTGAAATGGCATGCCCGTAGAGGCCCGGAATACACATGGGAGGTTGAATCCACAATGAAACAGAAATACCCTCATTTATTTCAGTAAATCTCGAGGTCGAGATTTCTTTTAAGGAGGTGAAGATGTAACACCTCGCAAAATCATGTCCAATATAATAAAGACACGTGTCATGAACTTTAAACGTGTATCGAATTGATCTCGAAGGACTAGAAGGATCAAATGTGTCAACATGCCAAACTCGTGCCTCTGAATGACCTCATAAGATGTTCGTATTCTTTAATGAATAAATTGGCGGACATAGAAAGCCGTTTATGCTTAAATTGAAAATTATACAAAGCATAGGGGTTAAACGTGTCAACATGTTAAATGTTACCTCTGAGTGACCTTTTAATGATCCCAAAGCTTTGTAATACTTCATTATGCTTCCATGTATAACAAATAATGATTTCATGGAGTTTCTACGCTCTTAAGATACATTTCGGGTGATCTCATAACTAACCGGGAGCTTAACGGAGTTAATTTATGACTCAAGACCCTTAAAAGTTAACTATGGGGGTCAAAAGTGCAATAAGTGGAAGTTATTTAAACTTAAAATGGAGCAGGGACTGAAAATGCAAAGTTTAAAAACTTTTTACCAGATTAACAGGTCTACGCGGGCCGCGTAGACTCCCTCTATGGTCTATGCGGGCCGCGAAAGCAGTGCCAGCGACAGAAACATGCACAGCTGCATGTTGCAGCCTGTTCCTCCGCTATTGCATGGCTGTTTTCGATACCAGGGATTGTGCAACTGGTTTTTACTGCCCTAGGGACACTTGTGAACATTTGGTAACATCCTAGGGACAAATGCGATGATCTTGAAGGCCATCAAACTCCTATATATACCCACATTGTTTGCACTTAGAACTTGCGCACTTGAAATTTTGCTCTCAAACAATTCTCTGGAGCCTCCTGGACTTCTAAGAAGCTTTCTCTAGTTCAAACTTCGTGCTAAGGACTCTTGTAAGTGTACTTAGCCTCTGTAATTAAGTTTTCATTAGTGTAATGACCAAAAGTCAAAGTTAGCGTAATTACGCTTTGACTTTGTGATTAATCACTAACGGTCTAGCCATTATTCAAATTGAAAGTGGCTATGTGTTGGTAATTATATAGGTATTAAACCCTTAAAAGGGCACCTTCTAATTATCACATTATCTAAGTCAATTGTCGGGTCAAAGTTATGAACAAAAAGTCAAACGAGTCAGTTTTTACAAAATAATGCATAACTGTTTTAACACTTAAAGTCTTCATACTTGTTGGGTCTAAATCACATTCTAATCCGGTCTTCGCTTAATCTTGCGTTTTGAACCGTAAATCTTTCATTAAAACTAACTGGTCTAAGTTTAAATTTAAATAAGACCCATTAGGAATCTAATAGGTTATTAAAACCTTCGTTCCATATTAGGAGCCCAGTAAAAGCTACTTGTACTTGCTGATTTGATATACGGCTGAGAATAAAATTATATTTTAGCTCAGGTAAATACTTTTAACTTATTTTCCGTTATACGGGCTTGGGATACGGTATTTAACAATACCGCTTGGTCGGGTATGAAATCTCTTAATTGGATTGTGATTAATAAATTTACATAACGCGTTTTAATCTGTTTTGTTTGATGCAATGCCTTTGGGGGGTTAATGACAGTGTCCTGGATATCATCGGCTCATTCATTAGAAATGGCCACGACTTAAGCACGGGGTGTAGGCATACACCGGACAGTTGCGTATGTAAAACGATATCTCACATATAAGGAAACTCCTCGTGGGCCTATACTAGTGGTGTGTCTATTAATCTTATCCGGCTCTTCTAACCGGGTCCTAAACGGATGACAAACATATAAATCTGTATACAAGATTATTTTAATAAGTGTCCCAAGTTATAAAAGAATATTTGTGCCTTGTGCATTTAAATAAATTTTCTTAAATGTTTTCTAAAAGAGTCAGTTAATTGTATTTACCAGTGTAAACTGACGTATTTTTCAAAAAGATTAAGTGCAGGTACTACGCGTAATGGGCTGGAACTCCTTAGTATTAAATAAAGAGTCTTGCAAGCTTTTGATACTTAAAATCTGTTGAACAATATTTCTTTCTGTTTTAGATCCGCCTGTGGATCCATCTACAATCCGTTGTATAATATTTTATTGTACTTTCAACTCGGTTTGTATTATTACTTTTAGACTTCCGTTGTGTATTAGACTGTGATTAATTGACTATGATGATATCAACTACGTCACGATACACCCCATCGGGCCTACCGATAAAACGTGGAATTATTGGGGTGTGACAACACCAGTTACATCGAGGCACAAGGTATTAATATAAGAACAAGACTTTTGAATGCGGGTTGTCACATCATCCCCAACTTGAAAGAAATTTCGTCCCGAAATTTGATAAGCAGTCTTGAAGAAAAGTAGTGGTAACTCAGGTAAACCAGGGTGGGTAGGTCGAGATGACTGTGGATTTTCCTCGGGTGCCACATCATCCCCAACTTGAAAGGAATTTCGTCCCGAAATTCACCAGTTGCATCAGAATTGATTCAATAGCTTCGAACATGTGAGGATACTTGAGCTTCATCTGATTCTCGCGGTCTCACGTGAGATTCGACTGTGTTTGCGAACCTTAACTTCCCGGTCCATGACTTCGATAGGTTACTTGACCAACTACGACTTATCATCGATCTTCAATTCTTGTAAGGGTACTACAAGTGTTCCGTTAGACAAACACTTCTTTAGGTTTGAAACATGAAAGACATCGTGGACGTTACCTGATTCCTCCGATAGTTCCAGTTCGTAAGCCATTTTACCGATTCTCTCTAGAATTTTGAATGGCCCAACGTGTCGTGGATTAAGTTTGCCGCGCTTCCCAAAGCGCACCACACCCTCCCAGGGTGAAACTTTCAACATAACACGATTGGTTTCTGTGAGTTTTAAGGGTTTCTTACTCTTAACAGCTTCTCTGGCGGTCACGCGTTGCCGCCATACAAGTTCTGATCGAAACAGCCTTCTATGGAACTTCGAGTACAAGTCCTGGACCTGTGATTAGGCTGTCATCCACCTCAGCCCAGCAAAAAGGTCGGTATTGTCATCCATACAATGCCTCGCACGGAGTTGCCTGAATACTAGAATGGTAACCGTTGCAGTAAAACTCTACCAAGTAAGAGTCCATAGGCTGCGAAGACTTGTCAGCTTTCTTGATCGCAAGGAAGTGTGCTTTTTTCGCGAGTCGATCAACGATCGCCTAAATGACATCGTCTCCATTCTGAGTTCTAGGTAGTCCGGTAACAAAATCTTTGGCGGTTTGTTCCCATTTCCATATGGGTGTTTCTGGTTGTTGACACAACTCCGAAGGTTTCTGATATTCCACCTTGACTTTCGCATAAGTCAACATCGTTCACATACATGGTTATGTGGGCTTTCATGCCCGGTCACCAGTACAAGATCCTTAGATCCCAATACATCTTATCAAAACACGGACGAGTAGAATGTCGAGACTTGTGTTCTTCGCCAAACACAAATTTCTTAAGGCTGCCGTAAAGTGGGACCCATATATGCTCCATAAGGTAATGAATGTTGTTCGATTTCGCCATTAGTTGTTTCCCCATACCCCGCATGGATTCGGCTTGAAGGTTCCCTTCCTTCACTGCTTCGGTTTGGGCAGAACGAATCTGATCAGGTAGGTTAGGGTCGTTGGTGAGCTGCAGAGCTCATCCACGTTTAGGTTTCACAGTCGTAATCGTTCTAGAGTTCCATCCAGTGTTTCCAATGCATGCTTAACTCCTTCTGATCAAGGATATGCTGAAGGCTCTTGCGATCGGTATAAATTGCGCATTTGGTACTGTCCAAGTAATACCTCCAAACTTGAATCCAAGGACCATGACTTCCACCCCAAGTTGTGGGTTGTGAAATCCCTCCCGTGATTCTTCAATTGTCGAGGAGCGTAAACTATCATTTTCTCGCGTCGCGTCAGCGCACAACCGAGACCTGAATCGAAGCAACACGGTACATCATAATATCAGTTGTGCCATCGAGTAAGGTCGATATTCAGTGCATTGTAGAGTTTGGTTTCAAAGCTGAAAAGACGTCCTCCTGTTTTGTCCTCCACGAATACACCGCACCCTGCTATGATAAAGCAACAAAATTGTGCTATCTTCGAAAATCCCTTGATGAATCTTCAATAGTACTTAGCGAGACCAAGAGATGGCCACACCTCGGAAGAACTCTTCGGTGCAAATCGATTTCTAATAAAATGGATCTTAGCGGGATCCACGTGTTTCCCCAATTCGTTGATTACGTGACCAAGAAAGTGTACTTCTCGAATCCTGAAGTCACACTTTGAAAGATTTCGCGTGGAGTTGCTCCTCCCCTAGGAGCTCTAAGATAAGATACGAGTGCCGCTCATGGTGTCCCTTTCTCCTGGATGTGATTCAAAGCGTCGTCCATAAACACGGTTAACGAATTTGTCGAGATGAGGTTCTCACATACTATTCATATGATCCATAAGGCTGCTGGTGTGTTAGGTAACTTGAATGACATGAACAGAAAATCATAATGGCCGTACTGCATTTGTAATGCCGTGTTAGGGACATCCTCCAATGGATCTTCCATCAGATGACTGTCCGATCTCAAGTTGATTTTCGAATAGAGGCCTGTTCCTTGCAGCTGGTCAAGCAGGTCGTCGTTGCGGGGTAAAGGGTAACCGTTTCCAGCTGTCACCTTGCTGAGTTTACGGTAGTCGGTACACGTACGAAAGGACTTGTCCTTCTTTTTACGAATGGAGCTCGGGCTCCTCAAGGCGAGAAGCTAGATCAATTAAAACCCCTGCCCAGTAGTTCCTGAAGTTGATTACACAGTTCTTGCAACCTGCCTGGTGCGAGACGATAAGGGGTATTAGAAATCAGGGTTGCTTCTGTCGTGATACAAATCAGTAGATCTTTGCTCTTCTTCTCCTCAGGCTGGGTACCTACAACCAGTGATAGGATAGCAGGGTAGCTGAAACGCTTCTAGTCTTCCACAGTCGAAGTGATACTGACATTCAGTGAATCTCCACCAGGGAGATATACGCATGCGTTTTTCTCTTTACAGAGGGTTTGCGACTCAATACTTGGACACCTAGTCCATGCCAATGACTACATCTGAAATTCCAAGGGTAACTGGAAGAAGATCAATGTCGAAAACTTAACCCAAAAGATCAAATTCACACCCATGTTGAACGCGCGAGACTTCGGTCGGCTCGTCATCAGTCAGTTCTACAGCGGGTTTGGTCTCAAGAGATGTCAAAGTTGAACAGAGGCGAAAAGTCTACTCCCAAAACGTACGAATCGTCATGTTGCTATCATACCTGGCGTCACCCATGCCAATCCTGATTGCTCTTCCAGGAGCACCACTTCCAGTGTCGTTGTTATCGTTACGAGGATTCCCAATGCTGTCGTTGTCCCTTGGTTGTTGACGTCGTGACTTTACAACGACGAATCCTTGCCGAAGCCACCTTCATTTCCATACTGAAGATTATGCTTACGAGTACCTTGTGGTCACCGTGGCCATTGCCTCTAATGTTGTTGCTTTACAAACAGACCTCAGCGATCTTTGCCAATTGGATCCACCTTCCTGCCTTTGTTTGACACGTCCTAGGGTGCTACTCATGGCGCTAGAAATTACACATCCCATACTCCTGTCTATTGTTAGTGGTTATGTCCTGAGTGATTCATGAGGGTCGGCTCCCAGAGGTTGTTGACTAGGGTTAGGGACTCGATTGAAGTCAATCCACTGGTGTTTGTTGCCGGTAATCAAGGTCGTCCTAATACTGAGGTCGGTAAGGTACTACGTTCATCCTCTTGTCCATCGGTCTTGCAAGTCGATTGGGTGATACACGGTATGTTGCTAGAGGGTACAGAAGTGATCATACTTCAGGATCTAAGGCGTCAATCCGTTGGGTTCAAGTAAACGAGAAAACTGAGAAAGGTATAGACCAAACATTCGACACTCCGACATCCAACTCAGTGACGTTATCACTAGCAACTAATCATTCTTACATGGTTCGCTAGTCATTCAGATACGTGTTAAGGCACATTTAATATCATCGGGATTCGTAAGGGTTCAGAGGGAAGTGAAAAGATTACGCTCGAGTAGGAGACAATCATTGTTATGACTCCTATAGATTTGTTGTGTTTCTCATTAGATCGAATAACGGAACATAACCCCTTTTACACTTGTTAAATCTCACTGGGACTCACATGCACCCCACATTATTATTATGTGTGCACCCACAATAATATTGCGATTTGCATGCTCATCTCAGTTCCTCCTAACTCATGTCAAATGGTTCCTCAAACTCGCATGTCAAACGGAGGTTATCAAAACAACAAGATCACAAGAACCCAAAGACTACGACACACTAACAACACATCATAACGTAAACAAGCAATTCAAGTAGTTATGCTATAGTGACGAGTGTGTGTCCGTATGCTACATCATAAGCAAGTGTACGCTAACCATGTAATGTCTACAGCAAGTAAAAAGACGAACCTTGCAATCTGGAGCTGAGTGTCATGGTCGTATTCACGTATTCAGAACTGTTTGGTTATAGTCTGCTTTTATAAAAACATTTTAAAACCAAGTTCACTATAACCAGTGGCTCTGATACCAATCTGTCACACCCCCAAAATACCACATGCAGGAACCCCCACGAGGCGTGTGACGTACCAGGATCTAGCCACCAATCACATTGAACTCATATCAATATTTCAAATAAAACTTTCATTTATTAACAGAAGCGTAACATTACATTATTATTTAATCAGCGGAAGCATAATTACAATAGTTAAGAATTTATAACTGAAGTGTATAAAATCATTAGTCTTGTCTCGTGATTCCATGTAACTCGACCCATGACCACTCCAGCCTTCCAGATAGCAAGTTCCATTGATATCTACCTATAGGCATGCAAGCATGCATAAAAAGTGTATCAGCATAACACTGGCGAGTTCACAGTTTTGTTTACCGAAAATCGTGTTACAAGTTTAGCTGCCAAAAGTTTAGTTCAGTTCATAAGCAATTCCAAAAACAATGTTGATAATAACTCGATACCGTAAGATGGCTCTAGATTGTTTGCCCTTCCCCAATGCCCCTATCAAAGCATTGGTCAAGTGGTTAAGGTAATTAGTTCACGCCCGTCCTCCCCGGTACGGTGTGAGGGTGCCAAACCTAATATCGCTATCAACTAAATACCCTGTTGCTTCCCCGGCAACTAATTCAGTAGAAGATGGGACTTAAGGTGATAGGAGTGAGTGTATTATCCAACATTCCGTTTTACCATTCCAGTCAAACCTATTACCCAATATTCCTCCCGGGAATATTTACCTGATGTCCCTCCCCAGGACGCATGCTTGAAAAAGAGAAGTGAACTCACCTTAGATTGCTCGGTATGTTATGTTACATTACCCGTTCCCAGTTGGTCAATAAAACCCTACCGTGGTTACCAAAAGACAATAAGTTCATATGCATATAAATCACATATTCCATATTCACATTACACATGTAGCGTACATTTAACACACATACCATACGAGTCACAACAATTTATCCTATGGTGTAATAACCAATTATCACCACGAGATCACATAGCAAGTATTCGAGTCACATACAGGCTCACATATCAATTTCATGTTTCACCTTAGCACCTAGCAGTTAGTTTCATCAACCATACAAATGTGCGATTCATTTAACTTGTGCGACTCAATATACTGGGCGGCCCACTAATTCTCACCCGACCCACTGATATGTGCGATCCAACACCACCTTGTGCGATCCAGATTAAATTATGCGATTTGGTCATCTTGTGCGACTGGGTATGGGTTGTGCGACCGGTGTGCGGCCCAAGCAACTTGTGCGACCAACCCATAATTGCGCAGCCCAACATGCCTAGTCCAGACATATTGTGCGATTGGATCCATGGTGTGCGATTCAATGTGTGTGTGTGTGTCAGGCAGTTATGCGACTCATACAACATCAGTTACACATCCCCTTATTTACGGCTCAAAAGTTTCACCAATTTACTATTCTCAATCCAATCAATTAGATTAATTAACCGATTAATGTCATTATTTCACATGAACCCTAATTGCCGTCTAATCATTAACACTAGTTAACACGTAATCATCAATTTAGCGAATCAAACAGTATGATTATTACAATATGAATTTATTCTATGATCATCAACCGAAGTCGGCATCCTAACCTAATATTCTGTGGAATCGAGTAGCACAACATGCATTAACTACGCAGCCCTATTTCACTGTCATCGCTAGTTAACAACATAACACTTAATCACCATTCATTATGTAAATCAGTAGTTCATTATCAATCAGTTTGTACCCAAAACATTACATCACAAGTTTGTCTACTATGCATACAATTCATCGATTCCAGTTCATAAAATCTACCATACTTTCTCTTAGTTGTCATACATAAATAACTTCCCAAGAAGATTCATACGGACCCAAACAACAAAAACACAATCACATGTAATTCACAGAAATTCATTTAAGGCAAGATAAGCACACTAACCAAACTATGAGATGTTGGGGAAGGTGTTAGCGCCGAGCAGAAGCTTCATCTTCGAGAGAATGCTGCCGTCGAAGGTTAAAGGGAATTAGGGTTTGATGTTTGTTTTAAGTTTTGAGGATTATGAAAGTTGCACCCCCAACCCCTTGGGGTTATGTGAACAAAATAGCAGTCGGGCCCATCTTGGGCTACATCCGAGCTGGGTACTACAGCCCAGTGGGGTCGGGCTCGGGTTAAGAACAAATGCAAAGAGTGTGCGGATGCGAGTAGAGTGTGCGACGGAATTTGTGAAATGTAACACCCCAAAAACGGGTTTGGTAATTGTTGGTGCATACATCTGTCGTCTTCGTCTTATATCGAGTCTCAGTTTCATTGCGGATCTAAACGAGCATGATGTCATCATTATTGATGATGACATCACATAAGTGACATCATTCTTGCATCATCATTACAACATTCAAGACAAAATAGAAATGGATACACGAAATTGAATATTCATATAAGACAAAACAGAATGTTAGGTTCACTTGAAAATCAGGAAGGTTCGCTTGAAGTTAATTGTATGTTTCGCTTGAAAGTGGAATTAGGAGTTTCGCTTGAAAGTCAAAGTAGGTGTTTCGCTTGAACTTGCATGTATGTTTCAAGCGAAACCAGGAACACTATAAATAGGTGTCATGTCTATTCATTTGTAACGATTTTCAGAATTGATACCGAGGTGCTGCCGGTATTCCTTGTGATTGTAATTGCTATTATTTCAATACACAAGACGTTTAAAGTGATATTCAAGCTGTTTTTTCATCGGTTTCTTAGTTTCCGCCTCTGAAACAGACTAGAGCTCTTCCGAACGACTCATTCAGGTCGTAATTCGATCCTACAAGTGGTATCAGAGCTCAGGAGGAAGAGATCTTGCCAAAACAGCCTGTTTTCGTCACTTTTTCTGATTTCTACACCATTCTTTTTCAAAATTAAAAATTTTTCACGGTTAAAATCGGCTCAAATTCACACATATTATGCACAATCATGTATTAACAAATCCTGGAAAGTTTCAGCTTAAAATTTGAACTAAAAACCGGTAAAATTGTCTTTCGAAGTGGTTCCGCTTGAACGAGTGTTTTGTGAGGTAGCTTGAAATCTAAGGTTTCGCTTCAAACTGGTCCGAGTTCCGTTTGAATCTAACCTTTCGCTAGAATTCACATCGTGAGTCCACTTGAAATTAACGTCGACCGCTTGAAAATACTTGTTTCGCTTGAGTGTGTACATCGAGTTTTGTGAAACGTTAAACGAGGTGTCAGTAAGTTGGAATAGGAATCACAAGTTGATCAGTTTGCATGTGAACAAATAAGTTCTCCCATGTGAATATATCAGTTTGCATGGGATTCAAAGTGAGGTCCAATTAAAACTTTGTATGAATTGATGTTGTCGGCAAAAGTGCTTTGATTATACCAGATTGCATGTGTTGTTGTCAGGCTCATTAATTTCTCTAGTATACAAGTCTCGGCTCAACAGAATTATAGAATCTCGGTCCATGTGATGCTTATAACTAAGGCCAAATTGTGATTGGGTTATTAAAAGGCCCAATTAGATTGACTTTAAAAAGTGTTGTCGGCCATTTATAATTGAATCAAGAATTTGAGATTAAGTGGGCTTGGATCAAAGCTTTTGGGCCGAAAATTTTAGAAATTGAGCTGGTGTTTTCATTTGAATCGAGATTTTGAGATTGGGATACAAACGGTTAGCGTGACTCGTGAAAAGTTGAATTTAAGAAACTTTGAAAATCAAAACATGGATTTTGAAGAATTATTGGCGTATATGAATTATGAATCTCAGCAGTATATTCCGATAAAGCAAAAAGGAGAAACAGTCTCAGCAAAAGAAGTTGTTGAAAAAATTCCAGTTTTTGATTATTCGTCTGATGAAGAGAATGACAAGTATGAAGAACATGGACTTGAAAATCTTAAACAACAACTTCCATCTGATCAACGTAGTGGAAAGTTATTTTATGCCGATAAAATTGAAAAGTTGAAAGAAAAACAAGATGCAAAAAGAAAGAATCAAAAGGCAGTTATTGTTAAAGAAGAGATCAGAGCTGAGAAAGAAGTAAAAGCAGCAACAACAGAAAAGCAAATCAAACCTAGTGTGAAAAGGCAGGTTGAACAAGTTCCAGATGTCAAGATTGAGAAAGTAGAATCTGAAAAACCTGTATCTATGAACCCTGAACCAGAGTTAAAGAAAGAAGTTGTAGAAAACGCACCTATCTTTGATCATTCATCAGAAGAAGAGAGTAAGGATGAAAGTGTTCATGAGGAGAAGAACAGGTTGAAAATATTTCAGCTTTAAAGGTTGAGATAAAAGCTGATGATAAACAGATTCTTGTTTTGCTGAAAAATTGTGAGAAGTTGACATCTGAAAATGACGAACTCTTGAAGGAGGTTGAGAGTTTGTCATTAGAAAACAAAAATCTTAAAAAATCAGAAAATGTTTTAAAAAATCAAATACAACATTTAGAAATTGAAAAAGTAAAAATTGAGAAAGATTTTCAAAGTCAAATAAAAATTTTAGAAGATGAGAGAAATTTGTTTGGTAAAAACAATTGTTGGAACTTTTGAGATCGTTCATACTTGTGCTGGATTAGTTTTATAGTGGTTTGTAGCTAATTTGATAGTATAGGGGCTTATTTTGTAATTCTCTAGAATTAGGCTTCCTGACCTAGTGTAGATAAGATTCCAGCAAATTTATAAATTTGCTGGCTAGTCAGGAGCACTATATATAGCCCTCTCATTGTAACCTTGGCAAGCTTTTGGCTCTCATAATGAATATTGGTGTTGTTTACATTCAATCATTGTTCTAGTGCTCTAATCTGTTATCCAAGGTGCTTTACTGATTTACATTCTTGTTTGGATTCAATACAACACTTGTTGTATTCATTAATCCATTAGCTTCACCTTCATCTTTGATTATTCTTAACTTTTCATAGTTCAAACACTTAATCAATAGGTGTTTTGGACTAAAACAACCAACCACTGTGATCCAGATCGATATTGGGATCTACAATTTGGTATCAGAGCCTTAGTGCTCTTAGTTGTTGTGTTCTTGTTGAGATTTTTCATAGTTTTGAAGGTTTTTCAAAGTTTCAAGAGTTTCAAATTTTCGGACTTAAAATGGACTGATTTGGTGTGTTTAATCAATAGGTTGTTGTTAATAGATGATTAGGGAGTCATTTTGGACATTTTGATGCATCAAAACATGGTTTTAGAGCTGTTTTTGAGTGATTAGAGGGTTTTAGTTCGTGTTAAACCCTCTGTCCAGCGAAATAGTTTGAATACAGCGAACAATATTTGAACATAGCGAAATTAATTTTTGAATATAGCGACGATATCGTTGCATACAGCGAATACAACGAACAATCTTTTGAATCTCATCGCATAATCATTAATTTCACCGACCACAACTCGAGCGAAATTAACGATTTACGGCGAAATAGTGCCAAGTGACCCTTATAGCGAAATTATCGAAGGCGACTTCGAGAACTGCGATATAGAACCACAGCGTTCTTATCAAAGTATTCGGCGAAATTAAGCCAAACTAACGTGTGTGTTATTTGTATCAGCGGATTTAGCTAGCTCGCTCGTGCAGGACCTCTCCGGCATCGGCGAAATTGTTTCTACTGAAGACTTGTCAGCGAAATTATCTTCTGTTCAACTTACCTTTGTCAAAAACAAGTCAAGATGTCATTGAATCAGCTAAGTCCAATTGCTCAAGCGGAACTTGAGACCGGAACCACTACTAGGCCACCAAAGTTGAAAGGGGCTGAAGACTTCAGCACTTGGAAGACTCGCATCCAGTCGTTCTTCGAATACACGGACTACAATCTATGGGTCTCAGTCACCGCTGGACCCCACATTCCAACGGTTGTCCATAATGACGTGGTAGTTGCTAACCCTGACCCCACAACCTTCACTGACGAAGACAAGGCTCTAATCCAACGCGATCGCCGTGCACATGCAGCCCTAACCATGGCACTGTCAACTGATGACTGCAACATGTTTGAAGAACACCGAACTGCAAGTTCACTCTGGAATGCATTGATTGAGTATTATGAGGGAAATGAAGAGCTAATTGAAAGTAAGAGAGATATGGTGCAAAAGCAATACGACATGTTCTGTGGAGTTCGTGGAGAAAGTCTGTCAGATCACATCAGTCGCTTTCTGAATATGATGACCAAAATGAAGAAGGCAGGAAATCCTGTCACAAACCGTGCTGCCATCAAGAAGCTGCTGGATTCACTCCCTAAGGAATGGAGTTTGCAATGCATGATGATCAAGAAGGATTTCCTCAATAATCCAAATCCTGTCACTCTGTCAGACTTGATTAACACTCTAAGAGCTTTTGAAATGGATGCCAACAAACGAGAAATGAACACTGCTGGCTACACTCCAAAAACAAATCCAACTTCTGCTGGAATGAAGAATGTGGCATTCCTTGCCTCAGGTGGCATCTGTCAACAAGCTTCTGACATGATCTATGCTAACGCTTCCACAAGCGCATCAAAAGCTCCACAACCTAGTGAGAAGACTGTCACCGTTGGCGATACACAAGCGTTGAAAGTGTCTACTGAAAACGTGGCACTTTTCAACATGTTTCTAAGCAGCTATGAAGCTTTAATGTCAGGAGAGCTCAAGAAGGAAATGTTCACTGCTGAAGACATGTATCAAGTCGATCCAGATGACATGGAGGAAATGGATCTGAAATGGCAAATGGCCATGATCACCTTAAGGTTGAAGAAATTTCAGGACAAGACCGGGAAACGTTTGGGTCTCGGAAAGGCTGGCTTTGATAAATCCAAACTAAGATGCTACAACTGTAACAATCTGGGCCACTTCAAGCGTGACTGTCCCTTGTTGAAAGAAGGAAACATCGAATCAACTCCTGCTGTGAAACAAATCACCGTTGAAGAAAACAAAAACAATGCGTCTCCTAGCACGCCAAAAGCTTTAGTCGTCGAAGATTATGATTGGAGTGAAGAAATTGCTGAAGCTAAGGAGCAAGTCAACAAAGCTCTCATGGCAAAGATCTCAAGCGAGTTCTCTTCGAAGCAGTTTGAGAAACAGACAGCTGGAATTCCAAAAGGAGACAATACTGCTGACAAGGGTTTGAAAAGCATTCTCACCTCTCCGGAGCCTGAGAAAGAAAAGAAGTCTGAAGAAGCTAAGGAGCAGATTCCTAAGGATGCATCTGACCAGAAGAAAGACAAAGGAAAAGCCTCAGCCACAGCAATGAAAACTGAATCTTCCAAAGAAAAGGCTGACAAAGACTTGGTAAATAGTATTCCACATAACTTTAAAGTAAAGTTATGCTCACCAGCATGCGTTGATGTCGTGGCACATTACAAGTCTCTTAATCTAGAATTTGAGAGACAAAAAGACAAGGCCTTAAAAATGAATAACGAACTTAAACTGAACGAGGCCGCATACCAGAGAAAGTTGAATTCAACTTTAGCTGAGATGCAAACTCTAAAAGAATTTGTGATTAGAAAAGATTTCATCATTAACGATCTCACAGATAGATTAGAAAAGGCTTTGAATGAAAAGAACAAATTGCAAATTTTCATTGATAAATGGAATGTCAGTCAAAAGGCCTTTACTGACATCAAAGACTGCCAACGACCAACGTATGTGAAAGACGGGATCGGGTATAAGGATAGGCAAGGAAACGAAAGAAAACTTTTCCTTCCACCACATAGCAAAAACTATGTGCCTATACCTACTCCTCATCCCGAAAACGATCTCATTGATGAAACGGCCTCTGTAGAACAAAACGATTCTTGTGAAAACGAAACAACCGCTAACTTTTCTAAAAGTAATGCAGATCCAATTGTGTGTAAAGAAGATGTGTGCGATGAGGAAGGAGACTGCGGCAGTTCAAAAATAGGAATAGGTTATTCAGGCGACAGTTATTCCACTGTTAACTGGTTCGCCTGGAACTGTTATAAGGAAAACAATATTCGGGATGAATGTAATAATTTAATTAGGATGGATAACTGTAATGGCCATGTGCCTAAATTTAAATCTTCGGATGACTGTAAGGGCCATGTGCCTACATTTGAGACCCGTGATCGTGAACATGCTATGTTTGAATGTCATGATTTAAATTCTGCTTTTTGTGATGATAAAGTTGTTTGTGAATCTCCTGTATTTATGCCAGAATTGAAAAAGAATAGCTTTGGAAAATTCCTCACCAAGGAAATTCCAGAATTTATTCCATCTCGAACAGGTATGACAGATTCTGAAAAGAGAGTCACTGAAGATCAATGCAACGAAGACTCAAGCTCTGCTGTGAAGACTTCAAGTCCTGAGGATCAGCAAATATCAGAAACATCAAACGAAGGTCGAACAACAGACAGTGAGAGCATATAATTCTCAAGTGAAGAAACCTTGAAAACCTCAAGTGAAGATCAAACAACAAATGATGAAAGCTCCGAAAGTTCAAGTGTTGAAATAATTGAAGACCAAGATCCAGAAAGTTCAAGCGAAGATCAAAGCTGCAATGATTCAATTTACGAAGCAAGTGAAGAACAAGACTCAAGTGAATACCAAACATCTGAAAGCTCATCTGATTGCAACAATGATGAAGAATGTTCAGAAGATGAAAGCAGAGTTGACAAGAAGATGAAGAAAGAAGAAAGCTCAAGACACTCATCACATACATCATCTTCTAACACCAAAAGACCCAGACATAAAAGATGTTTTCGCTGTAGTCATTTAGGACATACAGCGAAACATTGTAAAAGCAAGAAATTTTCTAAACCAGAATATGATTTTGTTAAGAACATCACAGATCAACTAGATTATCTTCAGAAATCTGTTAAAAATCTGGTTAATTCAACAGCTTATTTTTGGAAACAAAAGGAGGACATCGTGGCTCAAAACCATGATAGATTCAACATAAAGCAAGTCTGGGTCCCCAAATCAACCTAATCTGTATATATTTTTGTATTTCAGAATAAACTCCAAAAATGGCTTCGAATGCTCATGGAGTATATCTGGCACGTCGACAGCGGGTGTTCAAGACACATTACAGGATTGAAGGAGCTTCTAAAGAATTTTCGTTTTATTGATGGTGATTTCGTGTCATTTGCTGGAGACGAGAAGAGAGGGAAGATCGTTGGAATAGGAGATGTGGTCTCTGAAGCTCTCACGCTGGAAAACGTCAACTATGTTCCAGAATTGTGCTAGAATCTCATGAGCGTATCACAAGTCTGTGATAAAGGAATATCAGTGCGTTTCAATGACACGGAATGCTTGTTTCTCAAGCCTGGATATGTCGTTCCTGCAGAAATGATCATGCTCACTGCTCCAAGACAAAACAATACATACGTGCTCAATATGAAAAACGCCAAGACAAATGACAACTTGACGTGCTTGATATCAAAGGCTTCAGAATCGGAGTCACTGCTTTGGCACAGGCGATTGGGGCATGTAAATTTCAAAAATATGAACAAACTCTCTAAGTTAAACTTAGTGAGAGGACTTCCGATAAAAGAATTTCCTTTTTCTGAGAAATGTATAGCATGCGCCCAGGGAAAGCAACACAAGAAATCGCATAAGTCCAAAGCAGTGAACACGATTGCTGCGCCTCTCCAGTTGTTGCATATGGATCTGTTTGGTCCAATTAGTGTTAAAAGTCTTGCTAAAAGTTCTTACTGTTTGGTGATTACAGATGATTTCTCTCGTTTCTCATGGGTCTACTTTCTTGAGGCAAAGAGTGAGACAGCTGATATTCTCAAGGCATTCATTCCCTTGATTGAGAACGTGACCAAACTAAAAGTGAAGTCAATCAGAAGTGATAATGGCTCCGAATTCAAAAATCAGACTTTCATATCCTTCTGTGCAGAAAAGGGAATTCATCTTCAATACAGTGCAGCCAGAACTCCTCAACAAAATGGGGTTGCTGAACGCAAGAACAGAACGTTGATTGAGGCCGCAAGGACCGTGTTGGTGGATTCAAAGCTTCCAATCATCTTCTGGGCAGAAGCAGTTAACGCGGCATGCTACGTTCTGAACAGGGTTCTCATTGTAAAACCACACGGAAAAACAGCTTATGAACTCCTCTTCAAAAGAAAGCCGCTTATTGATTTCTTCAGACCATTCGGATGCTCTTGCACTCTTCGAAACACTCAAGAGAATCTCATCAAGTTCGAAGCAGTAGGTGATATCTGCTACTTCATGGGATATTCATCCACTCAGAAAGCCTACAGAGTCTACAACAAAAGAACAAAGATGGTGATTGAATCGTACTACGTTGACTTTCAAGAAGGAAACTACACTAACACTGGAAGTACTCGCGATTGGTTTTATGATGTGGGTGTGATCTTTAACACCTTTGAAATTCCGGAAGATGTTCCAGAAGTAGAACCTGTAGAAGTCGCTCAAGTTGAACCTCTGTTTGATACTTCAGATATTGGTTTGACTCCGTTTACTACCCGTTTCACTCCATTCTCTGCTAATCCACTTCTCTCTGTGGATGAAGCAACTGGTGACATTTCGCCTGAGAACACCCCAGAAAACGGTGCTTCTTCTTCACAGGCGAATGTGGATGAACCAACTCAAGAAGATGACCCTCCAGTCATCTACGTGGACGAACACTTCACCAACCTTCCGCAGCAGATTGAGTCTCAGACAAATGCAGGGTACAAGACAAATCGAAATCATCCTCTAGAAAATGTCATAGGTGCAGTCGAAGAAGGAGTGCGTACACGAGGTCAGTCGTCAAGCATCAATAAAGGTCTCTATGCAGCCTTTCTCTCACAATCCGTGCCACGGGACATTGAAGATGCGATTCTAGATTCCAGTTGGGTTCAAGCAATGCAGGAAGAGTTATCTCAATTTCGCAAACTCAAGGTCTGGGAGTTAGTAGATCTACCTGAGGGAAAGTTTCCGATTGGTACCAAATGGGTCTTTCGTAACAAGATGGATGATCGTGGAGTAGTAATCAAGAACAAGGCCTGATTAGTGGTGCAGGGTTTTCGTCAGGAGGAAGGAATTGATTACGAAGAGGTTTTCGCTCCAGTTGCAAGATTGGAGGCCATCAGAATATTCCTGGCTTACGCATCATACAGAAATTTCAAAGTTTTTCAGATGGACGTAAAGAGCGCTTTTCTGTATGGGAAGGTAAAGGAAGAAGTCTACGTGTGTCAGCCTCCGGGTTTCGAAGATCCTCATTTTCCAGGTCGCTACTACAAGTTGGACAAAGCTCTCTATGGTCTTCACCAAGCTCCACGTGCTTGGTACGAGACTTTGTCAACTTATCTATTGAAGTGTGGATACACTAGAGGAACGATCGACATGACTCTCTTCACCAAAAGAGTCGGAGAAGACGTAATGCTGGTTCAGATTTATGTGGACGATATCATCTTCGGGTCAACCAACGAGGAACTGTGTAGAGAATTCGAGTCTGTCATGAAGGCACAGTTTGAAATGAGCATGATGGGAGAGCTAACATTCTTCTTGGGGCTAGAAGTGAAGCAGAAGGAAGACGGGATTCTCATTCATCAGGCCAAGTACATTCGGGATATTCTCGCAAAGTACAACTTGAATGACTGCAAAGTTGCAAGTACTCCATTTGCATCTCAGACAGAGCTTACTCTAGATCCTCAAGGAAAACCTGTAAACAAGTCATTCTATCGCTCGATGATCGGATCTCTGATGTACCTAACGGCTAGCAGGCCTGACATCATGTGGGCTGTCTGTCTCTGTGCTCGCTTTCAGACTAATCCCAAGGAATCTCATGAAACCGCTGTGAAGCGTATCTTCTGCTATCTTAAAGGAACTCCGAAACTAGGTCTTTGGTATCCTAAAGATAGTAATTTTGATCTTATTGCTTATTCTGACAGTGATCATGCAGGCTGTAAAGTAGATCGCAGGTCTGTATCAGGAGGATGTCAATTTTTGGGAAATCGTCTGATCTTATGGCAAAGCAAGAAACAGACAACTGTGTCCACCTCCACCACTCAAGCAGAATACACCGCGGCCTACAGTTGTTGTTCACAAGTTCTCTGGATACAAAATCAGTTGTTGGATTATGGAATCAACATCATGAAGACTCCTATATTCATCGACAATGAGGCATGTCTGGGAATTGTGAAGAATCCCATCCACCACTCCAGAACGAAGCATATCGAAATTCGAATTCACGCAATTCGAGATGCGTACGAGAAAGGATACATTCAAGTGGTACCAGTGGATACAACCCAGCAACGGGCCGACATCTTCACTAAAGCTTTCGATAAAACTCGATTCAACCAGCTGGTAACCTGGTTGGAGATGGTTAATTTCCTTGAATGGAAATGAATCTTGTGTCCAAACGCTTTCGTAAATACTCTATCCTGTGTCCATTGTTTTTCTTAAAAAAAAAAAAAAAACGTTTGTTGAAAGTAAAACAAGTATCGTAAAGCGTCGCCCACCAAAAAGATTTTCTAATTCTAAAAATTTCATTTTCGGGCAAATGGACTTTCGAAAATAAAGATTTTAGGGGGGATATTCCAGAAAATCAAAATGAGATGTTTGTTTCTGACTCCTGTTAGAGGAAATGATAGAAAATTGCTAACACTTTGCCATTTCTTGCAAAACAGAAAACAAAACAAAAAGAAATCGGGGTACAAAGCAACGACGTGTCGGTAGATTCAGCAACACCGACGAGTAAACTGCTGTTAGGGAGCAAAACTTAACATCTACACAAGGATTCTGGCTTCTCTCAGGCATTACGCATCTTGTGGGTAACACGTTGCGGCATATGGCTTAATGGTCTTAAATCTTGTGTTGATAGATTGCCAAAGTCTGAGATCTCGGGTCTTTATATTGGTTTTCATTCGGGGGGTATCGTAGTTGGTCTTCTGCTACATCCAGATATATGCTGACCTAGAACTTCTATGATATTCCTTCATAATAAGCGCCTTAAAAAAAATAAAAAAAAGGCCAAACCCTTTCATAATAAGTGCCTTTTGTGGCCAAAAACCTTTTGATGGATTAGTTTCGGTCTCTCTGCTGTACGAAAGTACTGACCTGTTCACCGAACTATCTGTCTCGCCCTCGATAGTTCTTGGAATCTCTGTTGTACGAAAGTACAGACCTGATCTCCGTTCTATCGTTGAAATGAATGGATCCAATATACTCACCTGTTAGGAAGAACCTTTGTGCATACCTTGATCGCGGGGGTATGTCCTGACGTGGGACTCACGGGCGTAATGTTTCTATTCTCAATAGCTTGTGTGGGGGCCGTAGAAGTCTTGTCAATATTACCGAAAACATGATAAAAGCGCTCTCCGAAGGCATGTTGAAAGATGGATGCATGGATTTAAGCGGACAAACATACTGGTAGTTTTTCTTGTGCCCGGGTTAGTAAATTTTAATAATAATAATAAATAAGGATTTGGCAAGTGTTGGCGATATGATCCTCTGCAGGCAAGTCAACAAGCGTCGAAGGTCGAAAGAAAATCCGCATCAAATGGAACCTCCCAGTGCTGAAAATTCAAAGTTCGGAGTCTAGATGGTCCAAATTTTCTTTATTGTGTAAATATTTGATAAACTTTAATGTTTTAAACAAAACTGGGCACGTTTTTCGAGAAAGTTTGAAATTTACGAGCGAAATTAAAATCGTTTTGAAAACATACCAATGGCGGCGAAGAAAAGATACCAGCGAAATTATTATTTTGCTGGTTACCAAGATTTTCGATATAAATATCTTCTAACCGTCATTTTTCAAACTTTTCAAAACCTCTCTCTCTCATCTTCTTCGCTAATCATCGGACATACTCTCAAACCTTACACAAGATTCACTTTTGATTCAAAGATTTCCAGGTAAATCCTATATTAACGATCTATTTTATTCTCGACATTCATCAGTTGAGGCTCTTGATCAGTGATTCAATGTGTGTTGTTATGTTCGGAATTTCATCTTAAATTCAAAATTAAGAACCTTGAATCTGTTATATCTAGGGTATTTTGCCAATAGTTAAGCAGATTTATGTTAGTTTTTAAAATGCTCGAATCTTGTTTGACCTTGTTTGATATCTGTTATGATCTATCGGTGTTGAACAGTTAGGGTTTTAGAGGGGTTTTGTAAGAAAAAGATGATGCTAGCGAATTAATTTTGAATATAGCGAACTCAGCGAAGATAACATGGAATCTCAAAAGTCTCGAACGCGAGTTCGAGCAACCGGTGAAATATTCTTATTTCGCCGGTAAAGCGGCCCAGAGTAGTGTCTTCGCTGCTAAATCATTTCCGGAAACAAAGCCCTGTCTTCGCTAAGTTCGCTAGCGAATTTATCTCGGAAAACGGTCATCGCTGGTAGATCGCTCCGAGGATAAAACCCTTTCATCATCGCTGCTGGATCGTCTTCGCTGGTGGTTCGTTCCGTGTACGAGACTCTGTCATCGCTGAGTTCGCTGTCGATATCCGGCCCGGCAGCGAAGACCACCACCGACCTGGCAACGATTTTATCTCTTTAATTATAATTTATTTTTTAAATATTGTAAATATCTTTGTAAATAGTGCTTTTAATTATAAATTTTTTTGTAAATATATGTTTCTATCTCAACATTTCTCTCACTTGGCTCGTTTGGTGTTTCAGAAGCAAGATGGTGAAAATTATTGATTGGGATACTACGTCAAAGCACAACCAGAGTATCAATCTCGATCAAACACCACAGGATTTTCAGGATGCAACGAGATGGATTCGATCTAGCAGAATCGGTTTCGCAGTTGAAGCAGTAGTTCCCGTTTATCGCCTTCACATTCAAGAGTTCTGGGAACATGCGAAGCCTGAAAATATAAACAACAAGAGAGGGATTTCTTCAACTGTTCGTAACAAACGTATAGAGGTTACTGAAGATAGGATTCGCAAAGTGTTGAAGCTGAAAGACAAGGAGCAAGATCCAATCTCTTTAAGCAAGGATGATGTGTTGGACGGATTTCGTGGAATGGGATACGTAGGAGACTTTCGTCTAAAGAAGGAGATTAAGAGAAATGGGCTCACAAGGGACTGGAGATTTATAGTTCACGTTATTGCTATGTTCCTAGCTCATAGAAAATGTGGATTTGATGGACTGAACCTAGAGTGATCGGCGGCCATGTTAAATCTGTGTTTGAATAAAAAATTCAACATCTCCGGTCTAGTTTTCAACTACTTGCTAGAGAATGTGAGTGGGAAAACTTGGGCAATGTATCCTCGTTTCATCCAGATGCTGATAAACGATCAGTATGAAAACCCACCAAATGATGGAAATCTGTACACCTTCCATGTGCCAACCAGTCGTCAGTATACGGAAATTAAGACTAATGAATGGGTGATGTTACACGATTGGATGTATGCAGCCGAGAGATTGCCTTTAGTCAGAGAAGCTTACAGAAAATATAGAGAGGCACTCTGAGAAAAGCAGCAAAGGAATGCACAAGCTGAAGCAGAAGCTGCTGAAAAGGCAGAACGAGCGAAAGGTAAAAGAAAAGGAAAGGAAGTTGCTAAAGATGAGCCTCCCAAAAAGAAAAAGGCTTCAGAAAACCCAGAAAGACTAATGGGTGCAAGCTTTAGAGCAGCTGAATCTCAAGAACAGCAGCAACACATCAAAGATATGAAAGAGATTCATGCGTTGCAGGAAAAAGAAAAGAAAGAGAAGAGACTCAAGAGACAAGAGATGTCATCATCTGAAAGACCAGAAGTTATTCCAGAAGAAGTGCAGTCTCTAAATGACTTCGTTGATACTTTGATAGTAGATCTTGATGAAGCCTCGGCGAGCAAGAAAAAGACAGATGAAAGACCTTTCAAAGTATCTCCTGTAAAGCCGACGAGGTTTTCAAAGCCACCAGTCCCGCCACAAAGGATTCGTCTCTTTCAAGAGCTTTACGATAAACTGATTAAGAATATCAGTCCATCTGTGGAAAAGGAAATCTGTCTTCTCAAAAATCAAGTTAACGACACAAACATTCTGAGAGAAAAGATTAAGGATCAGCGCAAGAAAAATAAAGAGATGAACGCCTACATGGCTAAGCAATCCAAGTTCATCAGATTCCAGCAGACGGGGTTGGAGAAAATGTACAGAATGATGAGAAACGTGTGTGAGCAAATGAAAGTAAAGCCCATGTTCTCCTTTGAAGAAATCTTCGACTTCGAAGCATTCATTGAAGAAGAAACTGCTAGAAAAGAAAAGGAGGCTGAGGCAAAGAAAAAGCGTTTGGAATCGGTCGAGAGGGTAACTGAGGGAAATGAATGTGATGAAGAGGAAGTGGATCGAGATGATATGCTGGCCAGATTTATCGAATGGGGTCTTGAAGAGGAAGTTCTCTATGAACAAGAAAATGGAAAAACCTTCTCTCCTCAGCACCCAGAATGGTTCAAGAAAGAGAGAGAAAGACTCCCAGATTTTTATCAAGTAATAACAGTAGAAAAGAGTGAAGCTACTGACAAGATCATTAGCTGGATGTACGACAACCTTCGAGGAATGTTTGTGGTGAAAAGACGAGGTGGCATGATCCAGTACTTTCAGACCGGATTTGATCTCTTTACACTTCCCAGGTGGGATTTACGTGAACTTGGTCGCCTGGACCTTCTAAATCCAAATGAAAGAGGCATCGGTAGAGACTTTGAGCACATAATCGCTAAAGAATGCAACAAAGGTTTCCCTAATCACAAGCCTCAGCGTCCAAGACGAAGAGTTTCGAAAACGACCATAGATCCAGTAACAGGGAAGGGAAAAGTGACGTGGGTGATCAACCCTGCTAAAGTTGTCACGAAGATTAAGCTACCTGAAGAAATTGCTGTTGCCCTCAGAGATTTCAAGAAATGGTTCTATGATAGCAAAACTGGCGAAGCTGTGATAAGATCCAACGAAATGTGGATATTCGGATCTTGGATCCTATGGACGTTTTCATGTTTGGGCTCTCGGATCTAACTGTGTTAAATGCAAGCCGAATAAACGTGGGAGCTGGAAACGCAAATCTTGAGGAGGCTATGCTATTTCAGAGAGCGGTAGAAAGAGCCTGGAAGTTAAAGAGGGAAATGCTGGATCTGGTAGACAAGATTGAGAAAAGAAAAGAAAAAGAAGAAAAGAAAAAGGAATCAAGGAAGAAAAAGAAGCATGAACATAAGAAAGAAAAGACCCCTGCTTCTTCAACTGAACCCACCACAACATCATCACCTCCGGCCTCATCCACATATGAGGCCACTATGGTGGATCAACCTATTTGTGAAGCTGTTACTACTCAAGCAACTCCGGATGCACCAATCGAAACTCAAGCACCACCCGAAACGACAACGAACGAAGCCAATCCCAAAGAGCCTGAAAAGCAAGCTACTGAGAATCCAGCGGAAACCAATGAAGAATGAAAAGACAAGTATGCAACGATCTAGGGGGGATATTGTTGGAACTTTTGAGATCGTTCATACTTGTGCTGGATTAGTTTTATAGTGGTTTGTAGCTAATTTGATAGTATAGGGGCTTATTTTGTAATTCTCTAGAATTAGGCTTCCTGACCTAGTGTAGATAAGATTCCAGCAAATTTATAAATTTGCTGGCTAGTCAGGAGCACTATATATAGCCCTCTCATTGTAACCTTGGCAAGCTTTTGGCTCTCTTAATGAATATTGGTGTTGTTTACATTCAATCATTGTTCTAGTGCTCTAATCTGTTATCTAAGGTGCTTTACTGATTTACATTCTTGTTTGGATTCAATACAACACTTGTTGTATTCATTAATCCATTAGCTTCACCTTCATCTTTGATTATTCTTAACTTTTCATAGTTCAAACACTTAATCAATAGGTGTTTTGGACTAAAACAACCAACCACTGTGATCCGGATCGATATTGGGATCTACAACAATCTTGAAAAACAAATTGCAATCAATTCTCATCTTGAAAAGATTATTCGACTTGAAAAGGAAGCAGAGTGTGCTCAAAAGAAAATCATGGAATGGGAAGAAAAGTTGAAGGTGTTTGTGAATACTTCAACTATTCCCTGTCCAAAACCAGTTAATTCAGTTCCAATAAGTGACGATGTCACAAACTATGACAAAGTCGTAGTTGAAGATTGCGATGAGAAATCTGATGATGAAAATGAAAAAATGAAGAAAAAGAATTTATTTTTGAAGTTAAAAGAAAAGTTTCAAGAAACTGTTCCACATTCAACTGAAAAGGGAGAATGCTCTAAGCAAAAACATTTGAAGAAGAAAGTGGAACAAAAACAAAAAGAGAATATTTTGAAAAATGTTCAAAAAGAAAATAAAAGTTCATCAAATCAATCATCCAATCGCAATAAAAAATTACAAAAAGTAAAAAATGAAAATTCAAAATTTGTTGGTAATGAGTGGTGCAGGTCGGACCACAGAGCTCAAAGGCCAAATCCAGCAAATAAGAGGAGGAAAGATTATCACCAAGCCAAACAGTGCTTTGATTTAAATGTTTGGACTAAAAATGGTGATTGGTACGATAACAGAGTGTGTTACAGATGCGGTTATCAAGGACACATTGCTGTTAACTGCCAGAGTTGGAGGTTTGAGTCAAGGAGATGCTTTAACTGCAACATCATTGGCCATATTGCTAGAGATTGCTCAATGAGATCAATGAGAAGATCGAGGGCTGAATCTCAGAAGCAGGTGAAGAAACCAGTCAATGTCAAGCCCAAAGAACAGAAGGTTCATGAACCTAAAGTTCAAGAAAAGAAAGTGAAGCTTTCTCAGGGGCAAAAAGACAGATTGAGGAAGAAGAGGAAGAAAGTGAGAGAATATCTCGAAAGGATTTTGTCCTCGGATACAGCTGGTAAAACAGATAAAAGGTCTGATAAATCATCTTGCTCTCCAAAGAATGACAAATCAAGCAAAACGAATTCATCAGATACAAATCTGAGGACGAAAGGGAAACAAAAGAAAGTGGAGAATTCACTTCCTGGTGATGAATTTGTTTCTCTGGAAACAAAGGAGCCAGTTGTTGGCAATGAATCTGACTCGTTAAAGTCAGACAAGCCACGATCAGGCAATGAATCTGGTGTGGTAAAGCCAGAAGAGCCGTGTGTTGAGGTAAAAGTTGAGAATTCTGTTCTAACAATGGATGATGCAAATTTTCCACCATTGTTGAACAAGAATTCAAAATCACCCAAGGACCGTCAGGCTTGGGTGAATCTGTTTAAATGAAAAACCTGACTTGCCGGAGCTCCCAGGTTGGTAAGCGAGGAGCAGGAATCGGCACATTTCTTGAGAAATTCACAAATGTGATATTTCGACTTACAAGTGGTAAATCAGGGACATTAAGTTGTACTTGATTTTCTACATGTGATTGTGTTGTTAAAATCGATAAATGTTAAATCTTACAAGTGGTTAAAGAAAACAAGGTGATGAAAGATCCCTATGTTTGAGAAATGACTCACAAAACTTATTTTCCGGAAAAACCATTTTGATTAAAACAAACTTAAGTGTTTTGAAATCACTATGGGAAAATGTTTTGTTGTCAGGGGAAGTTCTGATTGTTCAAGCCAAGTGAATGGAGAATTGAAGTAATTCTCATCATGTTGTCATTTACTTTGTACAGTTCATTTTCAAATTTTTCCAGAAAATCAAAATTGAGATATATTTTGATTTTAGGGGGAGTACAAATTTTTAAAAAATTAGAAAATTTGAAAATTACAAAAACATTGAAAAAAATGCAAAAATGAGTTTTGTTGTCAAAAAGAGGAAATGATAGTAGATCAGTTGGACTGTCTCAGCATGCTAAAGAAATGGAGAGATAAAATGTGATAAGCGTTCTCACTAAAGATGTGACGATAGGCTCAGCTAGACTAGTAGATTTGCGATAACGATACAAACTTAAATGAAAAAGCCTAGTTTTAGTGGGAAACATGTTCAAAAGCATAGTACTTAGTTTTGTCCTTCTTGATTGTGTGCCTACTCAGTAATCGCTGATTGTCGAAAGACATAAAACTGGTTAAGTTTGTGAACTTTCACAACTTTGCTAAAAAGTCGTTGTGATTGTGCATTTCATTTTGCAAAGATTTAAACTTGTCTTATTTCTTTATTTTGTTTAAGCATTGGACATCCTCTGCGTATACGTGAGTATCGACCTGGATGTTATTGCCTAAACGTTCTGCTTTATTTTCTTTGGTGTTTCGTTTAAGCTTTGGACCTCCTCTGCGTATACGGAAGTATCGACCTGGTGGTTAAAGCCTAAACATCTTCAACTTGTTTTATTTTTCTTATTTTGTTTAAACATTGGACTTTCTCTGCGTATACGGAAATATCGACCTGATTGTTAATGTTTAAACATTCTACTTTATTTTCTCACAATTCACAGTCGATAAAAGTTTAAAGGCATTACTTGAGTCAGTGTATTGCATGATGAGGGGATATGCTGAGATTGTGGGGTCCATAAGAACTTAGTGCGAAATTAATATACCTTAATGTATCGGTAAGCATTTCGAAAGTTTTTAGATTGAGTTTAAGTGGAAAACAATATCGTCAATCAATGTGAATCGTTTAGAGCTTAAAATGTTTAAAGCTTAACGGTGTTGGTGATTGATCTCATAAACTGATATGATCCTCTTGCACGAACTCACAAAAATATAGTTTGTAAATATTTCATTTTCTGTATTTCAGTACTTTCAAAAATCCAAAAAGATTTTAAGTGTGTTTTAGCATAAATTTTGTAAAAATCCAAAAAGATTTTCGACAACTGTTGTTGGAAGGCTGACATTTAAAATTCCAAGTGCTAAACTTGACGAACAGGTTTGGGAGAGAGTGTATGAAGAAGTTTTTACAAGTGGTTTGCAGAGAGTAAATCATTTTGAATATTTCGTGCTAATAGTTTATAAATTTTAAATATTTAATCTTTGTGAAACTTATTTTTGGGTAGAGTTGTGCAGGTTAGCTAGGTTCCGAAACCTGAGCTAGATGAGTGCCAGGTTACGATCTAAGAACCTGTTGAAAGTGAATTCCAGACTGCGATCCCAGCTTAGCGAAAGGGGGAGTCTGAAGACATCAAGAGGGAGTCTGAAGATTGTAGAGACAGATTCAGATCCTGAAGATTATGAGAAAGAGTAAGAGATTAATTGAGGATGCTTACAATGGAGAATTTTGAAGAAAGTGAACAGACTGATAAAGATTGAAGATTGTGAAGACTCGACACTTAAGACTCGTCAACATCTGAGGGGGAGTCTGTTGGTGCATACATCTGTCGTCTTCGTCTTATATCGAGTCTCAGTTTCATTGCGGATCTAAACGAGCATGATGTCATCATTATTGATGATGACATCACATAAGTGACATCATTCTTGCATCATCATTACAACATTCAAGACAAAACAGAAATGGATACACGAAATTGAATATTCATATAAGACAAAACAGAATGTTAGGTTCACTTGAAAATTAGGAAGGTTCGCTTGAAGTTAATTGCCTGTTTCGCTTGAAAGTGGAATTAGGAGTTTCGCTTGAAAGTCAAAGTAGGTGTTTCGCTTGAACTTGCATGTATGTTTCAAGCGAAACCAGGAACACTATAAATAGGTGTCATGTCTATTCATTTGTAATGATTTTTAGAATTGATACCGAGGTGCTGCCGGTATTCCTTGTGATTGTAATTGCTATTATTTCAATACACAAGACGTTTAAAGTGATATTCAAGCTGTTTTTTCATCCGTTTCTTAGTTTCCGCCTCTGAAACGGACTAGAGCTCTTCCGAACGACTCATTCAGGTCGTAATTCGATCCTACAGTAATCAAACCACGTTAATGATAATGACGGGTAAAATGTCGTTAGTGGTAAAAAAACTAACCCAGTAAATATTAGGAAATAAATAAATAAACTTGATGTTAATGAAAAAGAAGGATAAATACTTTGAGAAAACAAAGTATGCAAAAGGCCCGAGTTAACGGGACTTAAAAAGATAAAACAGGTTATGACTTCCCGAACCCATTAAGTTGACTAGGAATAATTAACCTAGTTAATTAGAGGGAATGTTACTAGAAATAAGTAGGTGTGACTGATGTGTGTAAAATGCAACATATAAATTACATCAAATGAGGCATAAAACTAACCCTTTTTTTAGTACTAATATTGGAAAAAGAGTGTTTTTGTCTTCCTTTTGTATTTTCAGGATTAAATGAGCTCAAAAACGCAAAAGAAGCAAAAAGACAGCTAAATCCAACATAAATACAAGAAAAGGAACATTAGTGGATTGCCCGAACCCTCAACGGCACCTTCCAAAGCAAAATAGAGAAAACAGAAGGCTGAACACGCCCCGTGCTCAGCCAGCACGGGGTCGTGCCCAAGAAGCAGCAGAAAAGACAAACCTATAGAAGCTTCTATTGCCCACCACGGGCCGTGCTCAGCGGACACGGGGGGCGTGCCGAAAGTACTGCAGGCGCATTAATGGTAATTGCGAATTACAATTAATGAAGAGAGAGAATGTCAGACAGGCACGGGGCCGTGCCCAGCGGACACGGGGCCGTGCCCAGGCCTCTGTTCAGCCTATAAATAGGAGTGCTTGGTTTCATTGCAACTCATCCCTTGGCACACCACCTCTCTCACACTTCATCCACCACCCACCACCATCACAACACCATCATCCACCACCATCATCCATTGTCCATCATAGAGTGTGTGAGTCGTCTCGGGATCCAAGATTGATCGTAAGAGTTCTTGACAATCAAGGCCATGTTTGCCTAAGTCTCTTACATCACTTGGTGAAGACAAAGTGTCTAGTATAATACTTTTTATTTCTAATCTTTTGCACTTTTTATTTGGTTTTGTATTAATGACTTTAATAACTAGTTACTTATGTTGAAGGTGATCTTTCCTTATCGTTTGTCCGTGGTGTCTTGGCATTATTTTACTGTCTATATAAAATAAAGGATTTTCACCATTCATATCTCCACGGTCTATATGGAGGTATGTTGGCTACCTGGTAGGGGGTTAAGGGAACGGTTTGGTAAAGGTCTTGCCATTGTTCAGCGTTTAGAGGTCCTGCAATGGACCTGGGTCAAATTTAGTAGGACCTCCTTCAATACTTCACGGTATTGGATGGCGGGGGTCCAAACTCTTTGATCCCCTCATAAGTTAACTACTATTAATACTATAACCCGGCTATTTAGGACTGTATCCCTGCTGACTCAGACTACTTAGTCGAGGGTAACGTCACCGCCAAAAGCGGGGCCTACCACAATACTGCATTAATAACTTAATTCATTATCTTCCAATAATCCACCCCTTTAGGATTGTATCCCTGCTGACTCAAACTACTGGGGTGAGGGTAACGTCACCTTCAAAAGAGGGGCCTACTACAATAACTAAGATAATCTCTTAATTATGTGCAAAAGTGCGGAAATAATCAAAGGTTATACTAGATACGAGTCGGAACCAAGTGATTCATCTTGTCTATCTGTTTTTATTTTATTTTTATTTTCAGCATTTTAGTTAGTCTTTATTTTTCTTAGTTTAAAACATTTTTCCAAACTTTTATTTTGGTTAGACGTTGAGGATAAACCGGTACTAAAAGCTCTTGTGTCCTTGGACGACCTCGGTATCTTACCAACACTATACTACACTCAACGATGGGTGCACTTGCCCATATGTGTGTTTAGTGTTAGTGAAATATCGTGTTTTATAAATTTAAAACTTGGCTAAAATAAGTGTTAAAAAGGGCTTAAAATATATACCTAAAATATACGACACTTCACGCACATCAAGTTTTTTGGCGCCGTTGCCGGGGACACAAGGATTTTAAGAAAGCTTAAAATCGACGGCCTAATCAGTTTTTTTTTTCAAAACCTTTTTAAACGCGCGCACATTTTTTTGCATTTAGTTTAGTTTTGCATTTACAGTGACCTGTACACGGGGCCGTGTTCACTGAACACGGGGCCGTGCTGCAGATTTTTCATAAACGCCCAGTAACAGTAGCTTGAACACGGGCCGTGCTCACTGAACACGCCCCGTGCTCAAGTAGATCAGTTAATTTAATTAAAACGCCCAGATACAGATTCTGAACACGGGGCCGTGTCCACTCAACACGGGGCCGTGTCCAGCCTCTGTTTCCGTTTTTATTTTTGTTTTCTGATCTCGAGACTTGGTTGTGGTCTGCTGAGTGATTCTTATGGATCAATACTCAGGAGGTTACAACTACACCTATGATGAGGATGATTATAGGGGTAATTATTGCACAAATTGTCGTAATACACGTTCAATTCAAGATAATCACTCGTACCAACCATCCAATTCATACACTTACTATGAGGAACCCAGGTACGAACCATCAACTTCATACACTTACTATGAAGACCAAAGGTATGAACCTTCTCCCTCATACTCATATTTTGATGAACCAAGGTATGAGCCTTCTTACTCATACTTTGAGGAACCAAGGTATGAGCCACCACCTTCATATGCTTATTATGAGGAACCTTGGCATGAACAACCCACCTCATATGAGTATTATGAAGAACAAAATTACGAACCTTATCCATCATATGCTTACAATGAAGAACAATGGTGCGAACCATCAACTTCATATGGGTATTATGAGGAACAAAGGGTCGAACAACCGGATTCAAGCTTAGAAAATAATGATTCTTTTTCTATAACCGAAGTGACCGATAGGATATTAGAGCACATTAGAGTTATCGATCGATGTATAAAAGAAGCCCGCGCAAGGGAAGAGGAGTCCCGCGCGAGAGAAGAATTAAAAAAGGAAGAGATAACTAAAAATGAAAAAATGGAAGAACAAATAAGTGAAAAACCGACGCATGAGTTAAACAACGAAAAAGGTGAGTTCGACAACGTTAAAATCCAAGAAGAGTCTAATTTTGAAGAAATTCATCTCTTGTCACCTTCTTTCGAAAATCATTGTTTAGTACCCACTCATGCTAAGTTTCTAAAAGAGTTAAACACTAACACTAAAATTGAAGAAACGGTAAGCGTTAAGTTAACTAATGATCAAACTTCACTAATAAAAGAAGACCCATTTGAAATTAACATCACACCGGTTCCATGTTTCTTTCAAAATTCGTTTATTAGTAATGTCACAATCGATAAAGATCTTTGTGTTAACATAATGCCTAACTACCTTTTCGAAAAATTAAGTATTAGTGATTTTTCTCCGCTTCAAATACCCATTTTTCTATCCAATCGGAAAGTAATAAAATCAATCGGTATAGTTGAAGATGTCTTGGTTCAAACAAATCAAATGGTAGTTCCAACCGACTTTGTCATCCTCGATGACGCTCCTCTAGTGTTGGGGCGACCATTTGTAAAGACATACGAAGCTTTGAAAAACCGGAAGTTCAATAATCTACCTCTTCAATTAGGGGCATTTAAAAGAAGTGTCGATCTCGAACGATCAATGAAATATCCATTCGGCAATAATGACCCCCTAATTGAAGATGAAGATGAACCACCCGATACAAGTGAAGAAACTGACCACTTTGTTGAAGAAGAGGTCGCCATAGAACAAACTTTTAAAGTTCTTGATCGAAACGAGCAACCAAATAAGGAGTCTCCTAAAGACCCACCACTTGAGCTCAAAGAACTTCCAAAAGGTTTGGAATATGCTTGTCTAGACAAAGATGGTAAATTACCTGTAATTATTTCGTCTAAATTAGATAACCTAGAAAAAGAAAAACTAGTTAGTCTTTTGAAAAAACACAAAAATGCAATAGCTTGGAAACTTGTTGACATAAAAGGAATTAGTCCTTCTATGTGCACACACAAAATTTTGATGAACGATGACTACAAATCTGTCATACAACCACAACGTCGAGTAAATCCAAATGTTCAAGAAGTGGTTAAAAATGAAGTCATCAAATTACTTGACGCAGGACTTATCTATCCTATTTCCGATAGTCCTTGGGTAAGTCCCGTCCAAGTAGTTCCAAAGAAAGGAGGTATGACGGTAATTACTAACGAAAAAAATGAATTAATACCGACAAGAACCGTCACAGGATGGAGAGTATGTATAGATTATAGAAGATTAAATGAAGCAACAAGAAAGGATCATTTTCCTTTACCCTTCATTGATCAGATGTTAGAAAGATTATCCGGTCATAAATTTTACTGTTTCTTGGATGGTTTTTCAGGTTACTTTCAAATCCCGATAGCACCCGAAGACCAAGAAAAGACAACATTCACATGCCCCTATGGAACTTTTGTATATCGACGCATGCCGTTTGGTCTATGTAATGCCCCCGCAACATTCCAACGTTGCATGGTGGCCATTTTCCATGACATGATAGAAAAGACAATGGAAGTCTTCATGGACGACTTTTCTATCTTTGGGGATTCATACGACCAATGCCTCGATAACCTTGAACGAATGCTATCCCGATGTGAGGAAACTAACCTCGTCCTTAATTGGGAAAAATGCCATTTCATGGTAACGGAGGGAATAGTACTCGGTCACAAGATCTCAAGCGAAGGAATGGAGGTGGATCGAGCCAAAATAGATACCATTTCTAGGTTACCCCCTCCATCCTCCGTAAGAGCGATTAGAAGTTTCCTAGGGCATGCCGGATTTTATAGGAGGTTTATCAAAGACTTTTCAAAAATCTCAAGACCTCTAACAAAGTTACTTGAAAAAGATGCTCCTTTCATCTTTGACAAGGATTGCAATCAAGCATTTCTAACCCTAAAGGAAATGCTAGTCAATGCACCTATCATGATAGCACCTGATTGGAAATTTCCTTTTGAAATCATGTGCGATGCTAGTGACTTTGCAGTTGGAGCTGTCTTGGGACAGAGAAAAGAAAAGCATTTCCACCCAATATATTATGCTAGTAAAACACTTAACGATGCACAAGAAAATTACACAACAACTGAAAAAGAGTTACTAGCTGTGGTATTTGCTTTTGATAAATTTCGCTCTTATCTTGTTCTTTCTAAAACTATAGTCTACACAGATCATGCAGCCATTCGATATCTCTTTAAGAAGCAAGACGCAAAACCACGTTTGATTAGGTGGATTCTACTCCTCCAAGAATTCGACATTGAAATCAAAGACAAAAGAGGAGCAGAAAATACCGCAGCAGATCATCTTTCGCGCTTAGAAGACCCAGCTTTGGAGGCAACCAGGGGCGAGCAAATCAACGAAAAATTCCCAACTGAATCCCTGGAAAGGGTGGAATTTAAGGAAGAACCATGGTACGCCGACTTTGCCAACTACTTAGCTAGTGGAATAGTCGCAAAAGGATGGCCACATCATCAAAGAAAAAAATTCTTTGCCAATGTGAAACACTATTTTTGGGAAGATCCATATCTTTTCAAAATGTGTGCCGACCAACTCGTCAGACGATGCGTACATGGTAGTGAGGCCCGAAGAATTCTTCGCCATTGTCACGAAGGTCCATACGGAGGACATCATGGTGCTGCCAGTACCGCACGAAAGGTATTTGATTCAGGATTTTATTGGCCAACCATTTACAAAGATGCACAAAATCTTGTAAAGACATGTGATGCTTGCCAAAGAACAGGTAATATTTCTTCCAAAAACGAAATGCCACAAAATGGCATTCTTGTTTGTGAAACTTTTGATGTGTGGGGACTCGACTTTATGGGACCGTTTCCACCATCGAAAGGAAACAAATACATACTTGTGGCAGTAGATTACCTGTCTAAATGGGCCGAGGCCGAAGCACTTCCAACAAATGATGGAAGAGTAGTGGTAAGATTTCTGAAAAAATTATTCTCTCGTTTTGGCACACCCAAAGCTTTAATAAGTGATAGAGGTACCCATTTTTGTAATCATCAACTTGAAAATTTTTTAACAAGATATGGGGTCTATCACCGGGTTTCGACAGCTTATCACCCTCAAACAAACGGACAAGCCGAAGTGACCAATAGAGGGTTAAAACGAATACTTGAAAAAACCGTAGGGTTAAATAGAAAGGAATGGGCTGATAAATTAGATGATGCTTTATGGGCTTTTCGAACTGCTTATAAAACAACGATAGGTACAACCCCATATACGCTAGTCTATGGAAAAAGTTGCCACTTGCCAGTAGAAATTGCACACAAAGCCTACTGGGCAATCAAAAATGTAAACTTAGATCTAGAATTTGCTGGTAAAAATCGATTTTGTCAAATAAATGAATTAGACGAACTTAGGAATTATGCATACTCAAACTCTGAAATTTATAAGGAAAGAATGAAAGATTGGCATGACAAACATATTAAACCTAATGAATTTCGGGTAGGAGATTTAGTTCTTTTGTTTAATTCACGACTTCGATTGTTTCCTGGTAAATTAAAGTCTAGGTGGTCAGGACCTTTTTCCGTCACCCATATTTTTCCACACGGAGCAGTAGAAATTAAACCTCGAAATGGGTCACCTTTTAAAGTCAATGGCCAACGGCTGAAACTCTATCAAGGATTTATTGAGGATGAGGAAGAATAAAAACATCATGCCTGGTAAGTTATGAACGATTGAGGCGGCAAAATAAAGCGGTAAGTTTTCTAAACCATAGCTTATAGGAGAAAGGGGCACTCACACGCGCACTAAAAAAAAAAAAAAAAAAAAAAAGGGGGCTCGACACGAGGCCGTGTCCGCTGGACACGGGGCCGTGTTCGCGCTGCAGACGGGATAAAACCCCTTTTTCAAAACAGTTTCTTCATTCCACACGCCCCGTTTCCCCACAAAAGCTCTGGTTCCAGGCGATTTTCCGCGAGATTCCAACGTCTCTTATCAATCTAACAACGTCAAGGTATGATTCTGTCACTCGTAGTAGTTAGATTAGTCACTTGCATGTAGTTAATACACCACAAATTTGGGGAAAAATCTAGGGTTCTTGATGTTCATTCGGATCGAGCCTAAAATTTTTGCCTAAATCTGTATGCATTTAGTTAGATTAGTGTAAAGGGAAGTAAATACACTTGTATTGTTCATAGATTCACCCGATTTCTTGCAAAAACCCCAAACCCTTGTTCTTGAACCAAAAAAGATAAAATTGATAGGGTAAACGGGTTATTTTGGGAAAAACGGAACTTAGGGTTTCATTTTCGGGGGAAACCGCACCTATTGGTTCAAAAATTTTCAAGTTTTCGAAACCGGGTCGAAAAATGGGATTTTTGAGTAACAGACCCCTGAACACGGGGCCGTGTCCGCTGGGCACGGGGTCGTGTCCAGCCCGCTGTTTGCAGTTTTGTCCAAAAATATTTCTGTTTCACGCTAACTTTTGGTGTATTCTTGCAGATGGCCAGGAAGTTTACTAGATTCAACGCCAATGAGCTAGATGCAAGAGCTCGATACGAGCTTCTCCAAACAAGGCCGGAGGAATACCCGAGGCAGGCATGCACAGAACTACTAACCTTGGTGAATCAAATTGACCGCTTCAACAACATTGTCACGGGACCACTCAGAGTCGCACTAACAACCCGACTCCGTTCTGTTCATGAATGCACCTTGGAATTCTACAGCACCTTTGCATTCAAGTCAAGGAGCGAGCCGTTTGATGAAGAAGGGGTGTCATTCAGGTGTGGCGGAACGAGGTATTCGATTTCCATGGCACAATTCGGGTCGATTATCGGGTTGTATGCGGAGGAGGATGCGGGAGACGAAGGAAATACAGGGGGGTTGAGAGAGATCGAAGACAACGAGCGCCAAGCCATGTGGGCTCAGATTGGGGAAGGGTTCTACAATCCGAGCAGCACTAAGAGTACCAAGCTGAGGGATCCGCTTTACAGATACATTCATAGGCTCCTCGGCTACTCTCTTAGCCAAAGGCATGACAGTGGTGGCGTCGTTGGGTTAAGAGACTTGCTTGTCCTCCATTGCATTCACAACCGTAGGCCGCTCGATGTTCCGTACCTTATGCTCCGAAACATGCATCACAACCGCCTTGCTAGTGCACCAACTCCTCTTTTCTTCGGGGGGTGGGTGCACCGTCTCTTCAGGCACTTCGCCCACATTCCGAGGGCATTTGAAAGAAGCCCATGGTCGGGTACGGTAGATATTCACATATGCCGCTCGATGAACCTGGTTTATGAGGCAGAAGATGGGACGGTAACCTTTCAAAGGATGCAAGGTCATGCATGGAACCCGCAAGAAGCACTTGTCCTCCCAGCACCACAACATCATCAGTACCAATACCAACCCCACGGTGATCCGGGCCAATCATCCTCCTCGGGAGGCAGTTTTCCTAATTTTCAAAGTTTGCATGATTTGTTGCAGGAAAACCTCATGTGTACTCGGAACACCTATAACATGGCGAGCAACACCTACCACCGGGTTGGAGCTATCGAGAGAAACCTATCCGAGATACAAGAAGACGTCGGATACATACGAGACCACATTGCACGCCATGGAGGGGGTGACGATGATGATGATGATGATGATGCCATGGAATAGGCGGGAGGAGCATAGGAGGAAGCGGTTGATTGGTGGCTCCCCAGGTTAACCCTTTGAAATCTTGAACAATTGATGGCCTGCGTGCCAAGTGTTAGACAATTTACTTTTCCTAACTATTTTCTGCATTTTTATTTTTCTTACTTTATGCGTGGAATAATTAACTTTGGTAACGTAGGATGTTGGTATTGCTTGGTGTGGTATTAAGTGTTCAAACAGGTACAAACCAAGGCTTAAGGTGTTAAGCCTCAGCACCTATAAGGCTAGGATGGAAAAACCGGAGGACGAAACCTGTTTTTCAGGCTTCTAGACTGTCGACACGGGGACGTGTCCAGCCAACACGCCCCCGTGCTCACCTCCCTGACCTGCTGTTTGGCTTCTGTTCGGCAGAATTTTGTCAGACACGTGGCCGTGTCCAGTGGACACGGGGCCGTGTCCACCTTCTGTAAGTTCTTGTTACTGGCACCTGAACACGGGGTCGTGCCCACTCAACACGGGGCCGTGTTCAGTGCCCAGTAACACAAATTTTTGCTTTTTAAACACTATTTTACACATCTAATCAACCTAAAAATTTATTTTTGGGACACATTGAGGACAATGTGTAATTTAAGTGTGGGGGGGATGCTAAAACCTTGAACTTTGCAAGTCCTAAATACAAGCCTTACACAAAACTCTATTGGAACCACTAATCACCCCAAATTTTTTCAAAAATTTCATTTTTTTTTACTTGTCTAGGTTTAACTCGGGAAATTCAAGCTCTCAAAAAGGTTATATTTTTACAAATTTACAACCGATAGCGTAGTGATAAAAAGAACCAACATAAGAAAATTATGAAAAGGCATGACAAACTTATTTAAAATTTGATTATATATACTTGATCACATAAAAACCCTTTCCCACAAAAGTGAGTTTTGAGCCTTTATTGAGCACTCAATTTCATACCATTTGACTAAATGCTCATTTTTCGTTTCTTGTGTGAATAGCCGCTTGGTTCTTACGACTCTAGAACTTGCCATGACAATACATTCCCGGTCCTTATCAACTTAAACCCGAGTAAGTAAATGATAGAGGCATTAGGACTAACCTTTTTCATTTCCACACCATTATTTTTCTTTTTCTTTTACCACCTACCCAAAAATCCCCCTAGTTAGCCCCTTTGAGCCTAAACCTTTTCGTTTCATCACCCAAAACAAAAACCCTTTCACCCACCAAAACCTTTTTCATTTTTTACCCTTTATTTTAGTAACAAGTTCGGTTCTTCGAAAAAAAAAAAAAAAAAAAATTTGAAGCAAAAAGAAAATAAACAAACAAAGTAATCAAAAATAACTTTGTTTAAATAAAAGCTTCATCAAAAAATGAAAAGTTGATACGAAAACCGACACTTGTTACGATTTTTAGCCCTTTTTCAACTAACCACTAACCCAACCACCTACCTTTAACCCTAGCCAACCCTTAACCCACAAAGTCCTCTTGATATCTACAAAGGTATAAAAGTTAAAAAGGAGGAGGATTGATTTCTTGGCAAGCCTATGGTAGGAATAAGTTCCATGCCGCTCTCGAGTGATTCACTAAAAATACACCTTCGGCCGAGTGTGAGTGATTTCCCCGCGAGGTATGTGAACTTGTATATAAATAGAATTTTAAAAAAGGCATGTTATGCCCAAATAAGTAATTTCTTTTATGAACAGTTCTAAATAAATCACTACGAATAGGAGTGTAAATAAATAAAAATAAAACCCAAAAAGATCTTGGAAATCCCGACACTCTATGACAAGCCCAAAACCTTCTCTTCTACCTATTCCATTTGGGAGTGTAAGCCAAATGTTAAAGAGTTTTGCTTGAGGACAAGCAAAAGTTCAAGTGTGGGGGTATTTGATGTGTGTAAAATGCAACATATAAATTACATCAAATGAGGCATAAAACTAACCCTTTTTTTAGTACTAATATTGGAAAAAGAGTGTTTTTGTATTCCTTTTGTATTTTCAGGATTAAATGAGCTCAAAAACGCAAAAGAAGCAAAAAGACAGCTAAATCCAACATAAATACAAGAAAAGGAACATTAGTGGATTGCCCGAACCCTCAACGGCACCTTCCAAAGCAAAATAGAGAAAACAGAAGGCTGAACACGCCCCGTGCTCAGCCAGCACGGGGTCGTGCCCAAGAAGCAGCAGAAAAGACAAACCTATAGAAGCTTCTATTGCCCACCACGGGCCGTGCTCAGCGGACACGGGGGGCGTGCCGAAAGTACTGCAGGCGCATTAATGGTAATTGCGAATTACAATTAATGAAGAGAGAGAATGTCAGACAGGCACGGGGCCGTGCCCAGCGGACACGGGGCCGTGCCCAGGCCTCTGTTCAGCCTATAAATAGGAGTGCTTGGTTTCATTGCAACTCATCCCTTGGCACACCACCTCTCTCACACTTCATCCACCACCCACCACCATCACAACACCATCATCCACCACCATCATCCATTGTCCATCATAGAGTGTGTGAGTCGTCTCGGGATCCAAGATTGATCGTAAGAGTTCTTGACAATCAAGGCCATGTTTGCCTAAGTCTCTTACATCACTTGGTGAAGACAAAGTGTCTAGTATAATACTTTTTATTTCTAATCTTTTGCACTTTTTATTTGGTTTTGTATTAATGACTTTAATAACTAGTTACTTATGTTGAAGGTGATCTTTCCTTATCGTTTGTCCGTGGTGTCTTGGCATTATTTTACTGTCTATATAAAATAAAGGATTTTCACCATTCATATCTCCACGGTCTATATGGAGGTATGTTGGCTACCTGGTAGGGGGTTAAGGGAACGGTTTGGTAAAGGTCTTGCCATTGTTCAGCGTTTAGAGGTCCTGCAATGGACCTGGGTCAAATTTAGTAGGACCTCCTTCAATACTTCACGGTATTGGATGGCGGGGGTCCAAACTCTTTGATCCCCTCATAAGTTAACTACTATTAATACTATAACCCGGCTATTTAGGACTGTATCCCTGCTGACTCAGACTACTTAGTCGAGGGTAACGTCACCGCCAAAAGCGGGGCCTACCACAATACTGCATTAATAACTTAATTCATTATCTTCCAATAATCCACCCCTTTAGGATTGTATCCCTGCTGACTCAAACTACTGGGTTGAGGGTAACGTCACCTTCAAAAGAGGGGCCTACTACAATAACTAAGATAATCTCTTAATTATGTGCAAAAGTGCGGAAATAATCAAAGGTTATACTAGATACGAGTCGGAACCAAGTGATTCATCTTGTCTATCTGTTTTTATTTTATTTTTATTTTCAGCATTTTAGTTAGTCTTTATTTTTCTTAGTTTAAAACATTTTTCCAAACTTTTATTTTGGTTAGACGTTGAGGATAAACCGGTACTAAAAGCTCTTGTGTCCTTGGACGACCTCGGTATCTTACCAACACTATACTACACTCAACGATGGGTGCACTTGCCCATATGTGTGTTTAGTGTTAGTGAAATATCGTGTTTTATAAATTTAAAACTTGGCTAAAATAAGTGTTAAAAAGGGCTTAAAATATATACCTAAAATATACGACACTTCACGCACATCAGTGACCTATTTAATAACAAGCCAAAACATGAGGGGCTAAAGGTGGGTAAATAGGAAAATGTTTTAATTAAAACATTTATAAAATTAAATTAAATAAAAAACACACAAAAGTGTGTGTTCTATTTCGATCGACCAGGGGAGAAACAAAAGGGGTTTAACCCTAATTTCAACAAAAGCATCAAATTGAAGGTCAAATATAGCCCGAATCAGATGCATGAACACGTATAAACGATCACCAAGTCAATGGGATCGTAAGGTATGTCAAATTTTGTAATTTGGTGATGTTTTGAAATCTATGATGAACACTCATAATTAAAATTCAGAAATTGATGTTGAATGTATGAGTGATATTGTGTTGAATTCATGTTTAGAAACAAACCCTAGTTGGAAATTTGATGAATTGGTGTCAGAAACTAGGGATTTGATGATTTCTCTTGTATGTGCTAAGTGGGTTTTGACTAAATAAGGAAGATGATGATATGTTTATGCTAGAAATCATCATAATCGATAGTTGATGCTAGATACTTAAACAATTTGCAAGTTTGAGTATTGATCATACATGAACCGAAATGGGTTTTGAAGTTTGAGTTTGAGTATTTATGTCATGAATGTGGATGCTTGAAACCATGATATCAACTAGTTCGAAGGTAGAACTTGATTTGAATAGGTAACCGAATGAACGCCTAATGACATGATGAAACGAGTTTCACTCAAAGATGGAACCCGTAGATTTTGTGAAATGAAAGTATGAGTTTGTGTAATTAAATGATTATACTCCTCACGAAATGGGTCTTGTATGAAATAAAAGAATCGATGTTAAAATCGCGATATGGATGCTAGAAATCATATTACCTACTAGTTGGTGTGCAAAAACTAGAATTTTTAAGAGTTCGGATGTCACGAGTGAGTGTATCTTTTACATACGCAACAGGCAGGTGTATGCCTACACCCCGTGCTTAAGTTGTGGCCATTTACGCTTTTTAAATGAGCCAAGGATATCCAGGACACGGTCATTAACCCCCAATGTTATTTTTTGTCAAGCAATACTGATTAAAACAGGATTACGCAATTTAATCATCTCTGATTAAAAGGTTTCTACACCCGACCAAGCGGTATTATTACAATACCGTATCCCAAGCCCGTATAACGGAAAATAAGTTAAAAGTATTTACCTGAGCTAAAATGTAATTTTATTCTCAGCCGTATATTCAAATCAGCAAGCACAAGTACTTCTACTGGGGCTCTCAATCTGCAACGAAGGTTTTATTAACCTATTAGATTCCTAACGGGTCTTATTTAAGTTGTAACTTAGACCGGTTAGTTTTAAGGAAAGCTTTACGGTTCAAAACGCAAGATTAAGCGAAGACCGGATTAGAATGTGTTTTAGACCCAACAAGTTGGAAGACTTGTATAAATTGGGTAAACTAAATACATTCTGGATTTTGAGGTATGAATGATAAGGTTTGACCTGTTTCGGTCAATTTATGCAAACTAGTTACATAAACTTTACCGAACGCGTATGTGCATAACGGGTAACCAATGAGTCATGTACAAGTTCCACAAGTTAATATGCTTTAAATATGCTGTGATATCAGTAGGATATCTTCCATTATGCCGAAAACGAAATTAAAACCTATTTAAGCCCCGTAAGGGTATTTTGGTCATTTTAAAGTTTATAAAAGAGGTTAGATAGTAATCTGATGTTCTGGTCTAAAATAATCAGTAAAAATATTTATTTTAATAAGTTAAATCAGTAAGATATCTTACATATGTGAATTTTTATCATTTATGGCCAAACTATGCATCGTAGGGGCATTTTGGTCATTTCACATATGTTAAAAGGGCCAAATTTGGAAATCTGAGTTCAAAACTTTTAATTACTGTTTAAGTATAAAAATTTATTCATAACATCAGTAGATAACAAGTCTTAGGTTCTAAATATGGTTTTAAACCATACTATGCGTCTAAATCGCATAAAAGTCGGTATTTGAGATTTTGATCAGCCTCTACTGTTTAAAATAATTTGTTTGATGTATAAAATTAGTAGAAAAAGATTTGATATGTAAAGGATGTGTAAAACTCATTTTATTAGCAAAAAAGGCATAACCGTCAATTACCGAGTCGATGCAAGAACCCTATGTTATGATCAGTTTAAAATTTAACAAAAGATTCCAAAAATCCCTAAATATTATATAATAACAGTGGGTAGAAAGTTTGGTGTCAAAAATTGGGTTTAAATAGGATTTATGTCAAAAAGCCATTTAATTAATAAAAAGCCTTCATTTTACGATATCGAGCATAACTCTCATTTCAGACCATAATCTGATGTCAAACTTTTAGGACATACTTAAATATCAGTAATAAAGGTTCTTGTCCTCTCACATTTTCAAAAATCTCGTTTTAATATCAAAAGGGCATAATGGTTAACTTTTAAGCATTTAACGGAAACGCGCAATGAACTAGGATTTCTATGGAGCCATGTTGTATAACCTCAGAGGGTTATACTAACATATAATATGGTACTAAAGGAACCCTAAGGCACAACTAAACTAAGCTAAATCGGGTCAGAACTGAAAGTCAAAGCAAAAGTCAACTTTTGTGACTTTCGGTTGCGAACCGAGCCTAAACTCAGAATTGTCGGGTTGAACATGCCTAGACATGTTCAACTAATATTTACCAAGTTATTAAAGTGACAAAACTGATTTTATTGCTTCTACATCATTAGTTATGAATTTTATTTAAAAACCGACTCGTTTGACTTTTATTTTAATTATTTTAACCCGACAATTAACTAAGCAAACGTGGTAATTAGGAGGTGCCCTTTTGAGGGTTTAATACCTACCTAATTACGATCACGTAGCCACGTTCGTTGCGAATAATGGCTCGACCGTTTATGGTCTAGCTAAAAGTCAAAGCGTTTATCGCAAACGCTTGACTTTTCGGCTTTAAGAGCCAAACAACATAACTAAGCACGAAAGGAACACTTACAAGTGGTCCTTAGGACTGAAAAGAACTCAAAAGGAGGCTCCAAATGATCAGGATCCTCAGATTTGAGATAGAGAGCAAGAACCCAAGAAAAAGGTGTGAATTTCAAATGAATTCAAGGGCCCTTTATATAGTTTTTGGGATTGCATAGGATCATGACAAGTGTAGGAAAGGATAACCAAATCATAACAAGTGTATTCCGGTTTTAGAAAACAATGGACAAGCCCATAGATTGAGTTTGATGGTTTAGAGGTTCAAAAGATGAAAAAAAACAGCAAAACAAGCTGTTGTTTGCTGCTGTTAAGTGGGTCGCGGCCCACATAAGTGGCCCAGGTGGGCTTACGCGGCCCGCCTAAACATTCGGCCCAGCCACAAGTTTGGCAGAATTGCCGAAATGGTCCCTGTCTTCATGTAAATGCATATTCAGCTTATATAAATGAAATCACTGGTCCTTCTAGCTTTTGAAACATCATAACTCAAGTTTAAAACAACTTTTGAAGGTTGACAAGAGCAGTCCCTTACTCTTTTACTCGATACATAATTTTCAAAGTTTACATAAACGACATAATATTTTCTAATTCATTATGTCGTGTTAATACAAGGTACCAAAATCTCTAGTAATCATTCTTAGGCATCCGGGAGTTTGACCGAGCATAGCGAAGTCTTCGGTTTGATTAAAAAGGTCCTCTAAAGCGTAGTTTCGCAAGTTGCCGCTATTAGTCATTTAATCGCACAAAGTAGCGCGAAATGTCGTTTTAATGATATCCAAGCCTTCCGTGGCCCATAATGGGTATTTCCAAGCATGTGTTTAAATATTACTATGCTCCTGTTTGCTTAAATGGTCACCAAAAGGCGTAGATTCAAAAGTTGACGCTTTTGGTCCCTCTAATGCGCAAACTTGCGCATATCATCGTTTAACAGCATCGAGCCTTATCTAATCCATATTAGGCATTCTTGAGAGTATTATTACACATCACGATGCTTCGGGTTCGTAAAAAGGTCATTCAGAGGTATAATTAAACATATTGACGCTTTTAGTCCCCTTAACTTGCAAAGTTGCGTGTAACGTCACTTATAGGCATAAAACCCTTAGACGGACAATATTTGGCATTCCCGAGAGTATAATCAAACATCATGAAGCTCCCGGTTTGTTAAAAGTTCACCCAGAGGTAAGAATTAACATGTTGACGCTTTTTACCCCTCGTCGCACAAACTTACAATTAATTACGCTTTTTACCCCGTGTCAACATATTATTGGACGTGATTTTACGAGGTGTTACATCCTCACCCCCTTAAAAGAAATCTCGACCTCAAGATTTTCTAAAATAATGGATGTACTTTCTGTCTTATAATGGACTTAATCTTCCACAACATATCTGGGGCCTCTCCAGGCACCCAAGATGACCTTTATAATAGGTACATGTATCCTTTTGGAGCTTCTAATCTTGTCGATCCTCAATTAATGCTGATTTCACCACAAACTACAAGTTTTCATTACTCTGCTCATCATAATGCTATCGACTTAATGGTTAGACATATCCCTAACTCATCAGTGTGGAACACATTGACTACCATCAAGTTCCTTAGGTAAGTATTAGCTTATAAGCTACTTGATCTTGATATATTCGATTTCCTCGAATGATCCTATATATCCAGAGCTTAACTAGTCTGTTGTATTAAAATTCCATCACACCCTTCAAGGGTGATATTTTCTGTTGAGTCTTATTTCCTATCAAGAACTTAAGAGGTTTGCGACTTTCATCAATTACTGATTTTCTGCCGATTACTGGTAGCTTCCAGACGATCATAAATTTATGTGTCTTATCCATCGTTTCTAGGGCAACTTTCAGATCCTGATAATTGGACTTACCAAAGTCCTGTTCATCAAACAGACGTTTGACATTCCATCTATACAAGGTCTCCAAAGGAGCAGCCTTGATACTTACATATCAACTATTAGTTATAGAAAAACTTATTTAAGGTGAGATGGTTATTCCAACTATTACTTAAAACCAATCTTAAGGAATAGCTAATCCTTACAGTTAGTCGAACAAATCGACGATCCTGGGCAGCTGATGGCGAATCTTAATTGTTGCCTAAATAGGGTTGCAGTAATCAATGCATAAGCAAAATGAACCGTCTTTCTTAATTAATAATACCAGAGCTTTCAGAATTTTGATTTAGGCTTCTTGAACCTTTATCTTAAAACTCATTTAATTAGGGTTTCGATTCTTCCATAATTGATGGTACTGATCAACACGGAGATTTCACAATACTGCAGCCCTAAGCGGGATGTTAATCTTAGCTCTACTTGTCTCAGGAGGTAAACAAGGTAGTCTTTGAAGAAGATAGTCAAGACGCAAGGAGATTACAGAGATTACTCTAAATCTCAAACTTCAGTTCATCTATCATTGCCTGTGTCAGATAAAGGACACATTTACTTTACGAGTCCATGGATTCCTTAATCAGAGACTCTTACTTGGACGTTTCCATTCTGGATATCTTCTTTGAATACCATTAGCTGACTTTAGTACAACATGACCATTGGGATATCTCAATGGTTCCATGCATTAAACCTCCATACTGATCAGGCATGGAAGCAATCTATGGAACATATTAAGATACACCAATCCTCATATAGCGCTTTTATCATACAGTCTGGTATTCACAGTTGATAGAAATCAATGAGATAACAAACTAATATATACTGACGTACTCCATCTGGAGAGAGGGTACTCTAGAATTTTATGAATGAAGATTTCTGACAGGAACAGAAGAAATTGTTCCTATGATTTTTGTCTGTAAGTTTTACCTTACACTTAATCTCTGGGGTTCTTATGGAAGATTTTAAAAGTTTGCTATACTTACAATTTATGAAAGATTTATTGGTACCCGAATCGAAATAGAATTCTTAGCATTTATTTTACTGATAAATGATAAGAAATGTACCTGATGTCATTATTGATGTGAACTGCCTCAGGCATTTATCTGGAGAGTTTAAGCGCTAACATTCTTAGGCTTTCTATTCTTAGCCCAACCTCCCTTGTCAGATTTTGGGTATGTAGTCTTGATATGGCCTTTCTCACCATAGCCGAAACAGACTGCATTCTTCATGTCCCTACATTCGAGCGAATGATGACCAGTGCTTTTACAGATGCCACACGGTCTTGGCTTTCGACCCATTCGACACTGCCCCCAGTGTCTTTTACAGCAGGTCTTGCATACAGGTTTCTTTTTGGACTTTTGTTGGACCTCATTAAGCTCAAGCTTACCCTTTTTCTTCGAAGTCTGGGAGTTATCTTCCTCCCTTTTCCTTTTTAGTTCATTCTTTGCATCCGAGGCATGTACACGATCCTTCTCGTGAGTAGGGAAGTGTGGTTTTAAATGGGATTTGGAGCAAGTAGCATTGGGGTCTTTGAACTTTTTCATGACCTTTCTCACAGCTTTTCCAACAGCTGCGTCAATCATAGCTTGGAGAACATCTTTGTTAATTATGAGGTTCACAATTGTAGCATCATTAGCATGTGTCGCATCATCAATGGCGCGATTGACGGTTGTCTTATCCGAGTTTGTCATATTCGAGACTTGGCCCCTAACACCAAATGAAACAATTACTTAGTTGCACTACAACAGCTATTCATCATCCTGATGACCTAACATATACTAACCATGGTATCATTAAACCATACAGGCTAATATAGTACGGACATTCCTAAGGAATGTTATTTAAATATATATCAATTATATTTAGCCTAGGTCACAAAAGGACCATCAATGGCATTTAAGGCTTTGACCTAGTCCATCACCTTTTTGACAAGGGATCAAAATGTCACATCTGTCTTTATCATATTGATGATTTTGGATAGCTTGAAAGCTCATCACAAGGACATCGGAAAAGAGTGATTCCTAATAGATATAAAGCATCCATCTAAGATTGTTGAAGCAGTCTCTAAAGTATCGTTGGCCAATTCTACCTCTATTTCTATGTCTAGAGTTCTAATAGGCAGATTCAATAGTTTACACCATTTATTGTCTACAATAGACTCATCTGTGCCAGAATCAAACAAAATTCTAGCATAAACCTCATTGATAAGAAAGGTACCTGCTATATCGTTATCATTCTACACTACCTCCTGGGCGTTCATCTGGAAGACTCACGCGTTTGATTTCTTAGCCTCTTCAGGCTTCCTTGCCAGCTTTGGGCAGTTGGTTTTGAAGTGCCCATCCTCGTTACAGTTGTAGCAAGTTGCGTTCTTCAACTCCTTGCATTCTAAATTCTTGTGACCCTTGGTCTTGCAAATTCCACATAGCTTAGCACGTGGGTCGATCGTACATTTTCCAGGATGACGCTTTCTGCAGTTGCTGCATTTGGGTCTGTTATTAGACTGACTCGAGTTTTTCCTAAACTCGGAATCTTTCCTGTGCTCAGAACTTCCCTTTTTCTTCTTGTCAGATCGATGAGAGTTCTCCTCATCTCCTTTCCTTTTTCCTTCGTCAGAAGTCTTGACAGACTTATTCCTGATTGCATCTAAAGTGAGGGATAAGGATAAGTCCACCACGGACCTATATGTGGTAGGCCTAGATGCTTTAACATTTCCCTTAATTTCTGGTGCTTGGCCTCCAATAAAACGCGCTATGCGTTTAGGTTCAGGGGTGACAAAATTGGGAACTAGGCGGGACATAGTGTTGAAACTTGTCACATATGCCTGACAATTTAAATTCTTCATGACCAGAGTCAAGAAGTCTGTTTCTATCCTTTCTACCTTATGCTGAGGACAGAAGTTTTCCTTGATCAGTGCAACAAATTGATCCCAAGACAGGTTATAAAGTATGATCTTCCCCGTGGCTTGGATTAGAGACCTCCACCAAGCCAAAGCTTCTCCTTTGAACGATTGCGAATCAAACTTCACAATATCCTGCTCTGCACAACCACTGATGTCTACTACTGTGTCCATCTCATCCAGCCATGTCATACAATCGATGGCTCCTTTTTCTCCTGTGAAGTCCCTTGGTTTGCAAGAGACAAAGTATTTATAAGAGCAGGTCTTAACATGTGGCTCCTGATTGAGCACAATTTTTCTGGATGGAACACTTCTCTGATTTGAAGAATGATGAGAATCATTCTTATAAGACGTATGTGTCTTAGAAGGTGGTTTGGTGTGAGGCACAGATTGGGTCCCACTGCGAGTACCACTTGATTCTTTAATCTGTTTGTCAATGGCTCAAGTGACAGCATTATCTATCATTGTCTGTAATTCTGTAGCTGTTACATTCATCCTTGTATTGTCATTCCTCATATTGGAATGACTACTAACCTCATCTGATTCAGGCATGCTGACGCTTGTTTTCTATAAAACAATTGTCAATAATTTTGCTTAGGAGTCTATTTTGGAATCATCATCTTCGATGATTCATTAACCATGGTATAAATAGACCATATTTGGTTAATTTGATAATCAGGTTTATTTATACTTTTCATTATAGTTAATCCTGTTATAAGTTATTAAGGATATTGAAAAGGCACAAAAGGCCTTGTCACGAGGACAATTTTTGAATTTATAAGCCGTGATCTTATAGGACCGAGGCATTAAGGTTTGAACGTAGTTCATTACCTTTCTTGACAGAGAGTCAAAGACTACAACTGTCTTTTATCTTTTAGGACAATAGATATAGCCCGTAGGCATTTCATCACTAAGGGATGTTTATGATATGATGATCTGTATTTAATGATTTGAGCCATGATTTCTAAATCACTAGGCTAGACGAGAAATTGGAAGGAATCCAATATAAGGATGACTATTGTGATTTTCTCGAACCACATTTGTCAAGAGTGCTAACACGTTCTTAGGTGTTAACAAGGATCTATCATCTTAAAAAGGCTTTACCATTGTAGCCATGTCTAAAACGACATATAGGATAGGTTATACCTTTAAGATTTTTCTTTGAGATATAATGGCAGAGCAATCATAAATTGAAATGACGTTCTGATTTAAGACATAATACATACGTATACTGTTTAATACCAAAGTAAATTTCAAAAAGGAAACTTTTCATAGAAAGTCCTAAAGAATCACAATAATTGCCCTATACGGGTCTTTAAACAAGGAAATTTGCCCACGCAGGGACTTAAAAGATATATTTGTCCTTATAGGGACTACTATAGAACTGAAATATAACAAAGGAAGTTTCTTCTTCATTTTATTTCTGAAAGTTTTCTCCTTGGTTCCCTGAATGAGGTACGGAAACAGATGACTTCGATTTTGTCATTTTGGAGATGATGATCGAAGAGAATTGTGAAGGGATTTGAAGAAAAACTGTTTTGAGAAGAGAATTTTTGAGAATTCAATTCGACAGTAAAACCCTGTTTTTGGTGTGAAGTGGGGGTTTTATAGAGGAAAAAGTGAAGGCTGACGTGGCAGCGGTTACAAAAGTACTGACCACTATGTACTGCCCACATGCCAAACTCTGAAGAAATGAAGGACAGTACTTTTATGAAAGTTACTGATGAAGGCAGTGGTTACAACGGTAAAATGGAAGCAGTGGATGATTTTCACTATCAGTGGATAGCATATCAGTGGATAAGACACTGCTTTTGAACAACAGAGTTTATCAAGGAAATAAGTAGACAGAGGATGGCTTTCAGCAGTGGACAGACTTTGAAGTAGAGCAGACTTTTGAACAATCAGTGGTTATGGCAGACTTTTAAGGATTTTAATGAAAATTTCATTTTTAGCTATTTTTAAGGATGGATTTTTGATTTTCTGAAAACATTTTAATGCTTTTAATTCACAGAAAAACAAGATTTTGCTTGTTATTCCATGTTTAGCATGCCAATTCTAGAGACCAAGCTTTCAAAGGTGGCAGTATCCAATGCTTTTGTGAGCACATCTGCCAGCTGGTCTTTAGTTGGAACATGATGCAGAGAAATCAAACCTTTTTCATAGCAATCCCTCACAAAGTGATGTCTGATGTCGATATGTTTGGTGGTTGAATGGGAAACTGGATTTTTGATGATATTTTCTGCTGCCTGGCTGTCCAACATGAGTGGTGTTTTTAAGGCAGTGATACCAAAATCCAGCAACTGATTTTGAAGCCACAGGAGTTGGGCTGTACAGCTTGCAGCAGCAATATATTCAGCTTCAGCAGTGGATGTTGAAACAGCTGCTTGCTTTTTGCTTTGCCATGAAACTAAGCAATCACCTAGAAACTGGCACCCTCCTGATGTGGACTTCCTTGTGGTGTTACATCCAGCAAAGTCACTGTCTGAAAATCCTGAAAGCTTGATATTCCCATTAGCTGGATACCAGATACCAAGTGTGGGAGCACTTTTTATGTATCTGAATATCCTTTTTACAGCAATAAGGTTGGATTTTCTAGGGGCTGATTGACTTCTTGCACAAACACATGTTGCAAACATGATGTCTGGCCTAGATGCAGTTAGGTACAATAAAGACCCAATCATGCTTCTATATAGAGTTTGGTCAATCAGCTCATCCTTTTCATCAGACATGACAAGCTTATTTGTTGCCATGGGTGTGCTGCATGGTTTACAATCATTCATATCAAATTTGTTTAAAAGTTCTTTTGCATATTTGCTTTGATGAATGAAAGTACCATTTTGCATTTGCTGAACTTGGAGACCAAGAAAGCATTGCAGCTCACCCATTGCACTCATTTCAAACTCAGCTGTCATGAGTTCCCTAAACACTTCACACATATTGTTGCATGTGCTTCCAAAAATAATGTCATCCACATAAATTTGGACAATCATTAAATCCTTTCCTCTCCATTTTAAAAACAGTGTTTTATCAATGGTACCTCTTTTGAAACCATTTGAGAGTAGAAAGGTGGAAAGAGTTTCATACCAGGCCCTTGGTGCTTGTTTCAGGCCATACAGGGCTTTGTTCAGCCTGTAGACATGATCTGGATAAAATGGATCCTCAAAACCTGGAGGTTGACAGACATACACCTCTTCTTGAATTGTACCATAGAGGAAAGCACTTTTGATATCCATTTGAAACACCTTCATGTTGTGGTTGACAGTAAAGGCCAGGAACAGTCTAATGGCTTCCAATCTTGCAACAGGGGCGAATGTTTCATCATAATCAATCCCCTCTTCCTGTCTGTAACCTTGAACCACAAGCCTGGCTTTATTCTTGACAACAATACCCCTTTCATCAGTTTTGTTCTTGAAGACCCACTTTGTGCCAATGGGACTAACCTCTTCTGGCAGTGGTACAAGCTCCCATACTTGTTGTCTTTTAAACTGTTGGAGCTCCTCTTGCATGGCTTCTACCCAGCTGTTGTCTTTCAGTGCCTCTTGGTACTTGACTGGCTGATGAAGTGATAGAAAACCAGCAAAAAGACAAATGTTTTGGGTTTGGCTTCTTGTGAGCACCCCTTCATTGATGTTGCCAATAATTTGATCAGGTGGATGAGATCTCAAGTAGATTAAATCTCCTTGGTATGGAATGATGGCATTTGTTGGTGAAGGCTGCAAATGTGTATTATCTGAACTAACCACCGCTGGGGACTTTGATGATCCGGCAGTGGCTTCAAAAGGTGGTGGAATGGGAGGTAATGAAGTGGACACATGCTGACTTTTATCCACTGTTTGGCTTCAAAAGGAATTGCCTCCAAGGAAGTCTTATTTTCGGGAATGGGTTCAAAAAGGTCCTTTCTCCATACTGGTCGTACGCTTATTCGAGCTGTAGTACGAAGCTTAGCATTCTTAGACTTCAGGTTTGGAGAGTATCCACCAATGGCAGCTTTGCTTGATGACATGATCCTAAGATGCATAAATATCGAAAACAATGTATACATATAACAGGGATGAGATCATTCCTAGTTTCATGTCTAGACTTGGAAGTTAAGGAATGTGCTACTGTGTCATTGAGATTGAACATAAAAGGCTAGTGTTTAATTCACTCAATGTTGGCTCTGATACCAACCTGTCACACCCCGATATTTCCACGTATTACCGGTGGGCCCGGTGGGGAGTATCGTGACGTAGTTGATATCATCATAGTCAAATAATCACAGTTCAATGCGCAACGGAAGCCTAAAGTAATAATAATACAAACCGATTCAAAAGTATAATAAAATATTACACAACGGTTGTATATGGATCCACAAGCGGATCTTAAAACAGGAATATAAACATTGTTCAACAGACTTTAGACGTTGAGAACTTGCAAGATTCCCTATTAAAGCCCCGAGCTCCCAGCCAATTACGTACAGTACCTGTCACTTAATCTTTTTGGAAAATACATCAGTTTACACTGGTAAATATAATTAACTGACTCTTTTGAAAAGTGTTTATGAAAATTGATTTAAATGCACAAGGCACAAGAATTCTTTTATAACTTGGGACAATTATATTAATAACAATCTTGTATCAGATTTACATGTTTGTCCAACATTTTGGGCCGGTGTTTAAATAAACTGATCAAGATTAATCGACACACCACAAATATAAACTCACAAGAAGTTACCTCACGAGTGAGTATATCTTTTACATACGCAACAGGCAGGTGTATGCCTACACCCCGTGCTTAAGTTGTGGCCATTTACGCTTTTTAAATGAGCCAAGGATATCCAGGACACGGTCATTAACCCCCAATGTTATTTGTTATCAAGCAATACCGATTAAAACGGGATTATGCAATTTAATCATCTTCGATTAAAAGGTTTCTACACCCGACCAAGCGGTATTATTACAATACCGTATCCCAAGCCCGTATAACGGAAAATAAGTTAAAAGTATTTACCTGAGCTAAAATGTAATTTTATTCTCAGCCGTATATTCAAATCAGCAAGCACAAGTACTTCTACTGGGGCTCTCAATCTGGAACGAAGGTTTTATTAACCTATTAGATTCCTAACGGATCTTATTTAAGTTGTAACTTAGACCGGTTAGTTTTAAGGAAAGGTTTACGATTCAAAACGCAAGATTAAGCGAAGACCGGATTAGAATGTGTTTTAGACCCAACAAGTAGGAAGACTTCTATAAATTGGGTAAACTAAATACATTCTGGATTTTGAGGTATGAATGATAAGGTTTGACCCGTTTCGGTCAATTTATGCAAACTAGTTACATAGACTGTACCGAACGCGTATGTGCATAACGGGTAACCAATGAGTCATGTACAAGTTCCACAAGTTAATATGCTTTAAATATGTTGTGATATCAGTAGGATATCTTTCATTATGCCAAAAACGAAATTAAAACCAATTTAAGGCCCGTAAGGGTATTTTGGTCATTTTAAAGTTTATAAAAGAGGTTAGATAGTAATCTGATGTTCTGGTCTAAAGTAATCAGAAAAAATATTTATTTTAATAAGTTATATCAGTAAGATATCATACATATATGAATTTTTATCATTTATGGCCAAACTATGCACCGTAGGGGCATTTTGGTCATTTCACATATGTTAAAAGGGACAAATTTGGAAATCTGAGTTCAAAAATTTTAATTACTGTCTAAGTATAAAAATTTATTCATAACATCAGTAGGTAACAAGTCTTAGGTGCTAAATATGGTTTTAAACCATACGATGCGCCTAAATCGCATAATAGTCGGTATTTGACGGCATTCGGGTTGATTAAGGAAATCTGAGATTTTGATCAGCCTCTACTGTTTAAATTAATTTATTTGATGTATAAAATCAGTAGAAAAAAGGTTTGATATGTAAAGGATGTGTAAAACTCATTTTATTAGCAAAAATGGCATAACCGTCAATTACCGTGTCGATGCAAGAACCCTATGTTATGATCAGTTTAAAATTTAACAAAAATTTCCAAAAATCCCTAAATATTATATAATAACATTGGGTATAAAATTTGGTGTCAAAAATTGGGTTTAAATAGGATTTATGTCAAAATGCCATTTAATTAATAAAAAGCCTTCATTTTACGATATCGAGCATAACTCTCATTTCAGACCATAATCTGATGTCAAACTTTTAGGACATACTTAAATATCAGTAATAAAGGTTTTTGTCTTCTCACATTTTCAAAAATCTCGTTTTAATATCAAAAGGGCATAATGGTCAACTTTTAAGCATTTAACAGAAACATGCAATGAACTAGGATTTCTATGGAACCATGTTGTATAACCTCAGAGGGTTATACTAACATATAATATGGTCCTAAAGGAACCCTAAGGCACAACTAAACTAAGCTAAATCGGGTCAGAACTGAAAGTCAAAGCATAAGTAACTTTTGCGACTTTCGGTTGCGAACCGAGCCTAAACTCAGAATTATCGGGTTGAACATGCCTAGACATGTTCAACTAATATTTACCAAGTTATCTGTCACACCCTGACTTTTGCGGAAGCGTATGATGTGTGACTGGTTTAATATCAATGCATTCAATCATAATAAACAACTACATGATCAAAACGATGTTCATCCATTCATAAAATTTGAGTATTACAAACACCGGTTATTAAGTTTTAAAACACAACCTTCGACTAGGTTACAAACTGTTGGATCTGAGTTTGGTTTTGATTGTATTTTACTTTTGAAATTAAGATGGAAATGAATGAGTTGTGCAGCGGAATTAAGATGGAAACAAACTTTGCATACAATCAAACGAGAGTATTGCTTTAATCAAAACACTTTTCACTATGAACCGAAAGATTGAATTTAGTTTCAACAACGATTACAAAGCAATGCTTGATACAAACTCCCCCTCAGCCAGAGCTCAGTGTTTGTTCGTGCAGAGAAGACGATTTTGCAAAGAGCTAATAGAACAGTACAGAGCACTGTTCTATTTATAGGCACTAGCAAACCACTGAGCATCTAAGCTGACGTCACCATGAAAGTGACATCTAACCTCCTAACAAACCCTAACCTCTGATCTATACAAACACTGCTATACTAACTACTGCTATTACATTTCATTACATAAAAGACACTTAAATAACTGCTGCATCCTTCCACTGCTGTGAACCCGACAGTGCTTGTCCGGATCAGCAGTACTTGACTCAAGGCAGTAGATTGAGCAGCAGAGCTTTAGTCTTCCATCAGTCCTTTACTTGAGTAGCAGATTTACGGTCAGTAGTTTGTATGATCAGTAGATAGGAGGTCAGCAGATGTTGAAACCACTTTCAAGGGGAGAGACTTGTATGTAACATCTGGTTATTCTGGATCCACTGGTCTGACCCAGTTTTGGCTTTAATTATCTGTTCCTCTGATAGGGTTCAATCCCAACAATCTCCCCCTGGAACAGATAATGCCAAAACTCTTCATTATTGTGGAATTCTTTATTGCCTCATCAGCAGTTCCCTTATCTGACCTTTAAATTGTAGTTCAAAGTCTAGGGCATCTGTGTCGTCACCATCCCTGCTAAGTGGAAGATCAAGGAGATCCTGCAAATCTTCAAGTCTCAGGCCAAGAGCTTGTTCCCTTGATATTTTCTTCACTTCTCCACCAGACCTGAGCAAAGTCAATACGTAGGTCTGTTTGTCAGTTTCCCACTTTTGTATTTTTGAGCCTGATGGGTTTCTTGGGAGAATTTTATTTGCAGAGGTGTTTGGTGAGGCTGGCCTATTCATGACTGACTGAGCAGTTCTTGCAGATTGTTCCAATTCAAGATCTTTTTTTATCATTAATTTAATGCCTTCTTTTATAACAGCATTTCCAGCTTTTAGATCTTGAATTGTTTCAGCACCTGACTGGTTTTGACTCATTCTTTTGTAGATGGCAGCACCAGCTGGAGCAGTGGTTCTTTTGATTTGCAGCTTTGGTGGTCTTTTTGAGACCTCTGTTTTGGAATAGTCAGGCTTTTGTGGAACTTTTGGATCTTTCTTTCTAAGTTCCTCTAACCTTTTGTAGGTAGCCCTGACCCTATCTTCTCCCCACTTTGTCACTGAATTCTTTGACCCATAATCAGCTGCTATCAGCTCCTCTTTCATTCTCTTCAACTCTAATGCCTTATCAGCTTCAAACTGTTTGAACTTTTCAGGAGGAGTCTGCTTGACCTTATTTTTGATCATTTCTTGAATCCTGGATGCCTCCTTTTCAAGCTCAGGAATGGTCCAGTTTTTGTACATGTGTTTCTCCCCCTTGTATTTCTTGTAGGTCATGATGTTCTCAATTTAGTCTTTTCTTAAGGACTCATCTGCCCTTTCTGAGATTTGCTGACATACATTTTTGGCAAATTGCTCCCTAGCTCTGACCTATGTGAGTAGAAACTGATAGTTTTGCTGAAATTCCCTATCAGATTTCCCTTGTTTATTTTTAATTGCGATATCCTCTGCTTGCTTGGCCTTGAGTTTCAAATATTCTTCGATATTGTTAGGCCTGGGATATCCTTCAACTGATGGCAAACTCCTTTTAGCTGGGTCATCCTCATAGTAAAAGGATTTGATTTCTTCCCTAACTGCAATGAGTTCCAGAGGGAATGAGACACCAGCAGGAGGTAATGGTTTTAGAATTTGAGCTGAAGAGAGAGGTATGGGTTTTGGAATGGTGACAAGTGACAGGGATTTTGAAGATGTTGGTGGTGGTGAATAATCATCATCTTTGAGGATTAGCCTTCTCCTTTTTGTTTGAGGAGGGACCGATGATGTTTTGGGTGGAACAGTGGTGGTAATTTGGGTGACAGTGGTTTGTGATTGACTAACAGCTGTTGAAACAACTGGTGTTTCAACCACTATTGTCATTACAGCAGATGTTGTAACATCTGTTGTCTTCTGCTTTTTGGCAGGAGGTGATGGTGGTGAGATTATTTTTGGAGGTGATTGTGGTGGTGATAAGACAGTGGTTGTGGTGTGTGTTGATGTGGTGTGTGTTGAAGTGATAACAGATGTTGAAACCTCTGAAGTACCAGTAGTAGTTGATACAACAGGAGTTACAACAGCTGTTTGGGTGGAGGTTTGATGCTGATGGCTTTTGGATGGTGGTTTTGGAATATGCTTTGGAATTCTGGATGGAATGGACTTAGGTTTCCTTTTTGTCTTAGGATTTTTAGAATCCTTTGACCCAGAACAACCCTGCGCATACAGTTCCATGAAAGCTCTTTTCTCCTCATTCCATCTTGAAATATCCTTTGCCATTCTATCTCTTTTTACACTTGCTACTCCTTCATCAAGTGCTTCTTGAGTAGCATCAACCTTTTTACTACCATCTGGCACATGAATTTTTCTGGTCATAGCATCCCTTTCAGGTTCAATGTACAGACCATCATCTATTCCCTTTTTCTTCCACTCCTGAATTTTCTCCCCCTTTATGGCATTATCTTCTGGAAGTTGATCAATGAAGAGTACTGTTGGAGGAGCAGTGCCAGTGGTTTCCAATACATGGGCCTTGATTGCCTTAATATCTGCTTGAGTGTTCTTGTACCTAGACTCCATTATGTTTCTCAGCTTTTGGACATGTATTTCATGTTGCTGATCAGCCATTTCCTTTTGTTGTTGGAGAAAAGGTTGGAAGAGGTTCCAGAGCTCATTTGTAGCAGATGCTTGTGGTGGAGCAGGTGCTTGAGGTGGAATAACAGTGGATTGCATCTTTTGTATTTTCAACACCTGTTGTAGCATGTCTTTAATATCTGCAACAGATGTATCCAATTTGTCAACTCGTTTCGTCAAATCCTGATACTTAAAATCATCACCCAATTTAATGGGATCCTCTGATTTCCCACTAACAGTGGTTTTATCAGTGGTTGCGGTAGGGAGTGTACTCCAAACACTAACCACTGATGCCCCTTTTTCTTGGTTCTAGGGTCCTCTTCCTTCAACACTTGACAACCTTTTGATGTTGCCAGTGGGAAAAATAAATCCACTGGTGGTTGGCAGAGGTGCTATGTAAGGAATTGCCTCCAAGGAAGTCTTATTGACATAACCACTGTCCAAATGTAAACCAGTGGGTTCAACATTTGTAGTGGCTGCTTCACTTGGATTACCACCAAGAGTTACTTCTAACTCAAGGGGTGTAACCTCCTCAGGTTGTGTTGGTGGGTTAGCAGGGATTGATACATCAGACCCAGTCATCTCTTGAGGTATATTCTCATTAATAGGTGATTGAGAAGGACCGGTTAGTGCCTGGTTCAAATCAATTGCATCCAACAGAAGTTTAGTGGGTGTGGGAATTGTGGATGTGATGTTTGGTGTAGAAAGAGGATTTGCCCCGGGAATTGGGCTGTGGATGATGGAAACAAATGCTTCCAGAGCATCATGATGTGGTTTCCCAATTTGTACAACCTGTTCTTTTTGTGAAGAAGAAGGAGGAGTTTCGGCTATGGGTTGAGATATTTGTACCAACTTCTGTGAGGAAGAAGCAGCAGTGGTTTCTTGTGACTTTTGTGTTGTCATAGGCATTTGCTCTGGTATCTCATCCTCCAGAGATGCCTTTTTGATGGGTTTGGGGGGGTTTTTGTGTTTTTCTTTTTGTTGGCTTTTTGGTGATTTTAGGTGTGGGTTTCAAAGTAGTTGTTGTGCCACTTTGATGACCTTGAGTAGTGGGCTTCGCAGCAGATACCTGAGGAGCAGTGGTAGCTGCTAAAATCTGCTCAGGCACCTCTGCTTGTGTTTTGCAAGGTGTGGACATCCTTGTAAAAGTTTCAGCAGTTAAACAGTTTATTTGAATAGATGCACCTTGTTTTATTGCAGCAGGATCACTCTTACCAAGTTTCTTTTCAAAATAATAGCTCAAAAATCTTGGAAATAGTAAGAATGCCTTTGTTTCAACATTTTTAACCAAGTCATTAAAAATTTCCCGAGAATAATTAAAATTTTCTCCTTGAAGAATAGCATATCCCAGATTTTGAATTTTTAATGGTATTTCATTAAAAGCAGTGGTTTTGTTTGAAACACACATGAGAAGGGTATGAAATAAAAACCTTGTTGCAGAAGGGAAGTAACCTTTATGTAAGGTATCCTTTTTGACTTTTGCATTATACCCTCTTTCCAGAAAATCATTTTTTAACTCGTTTTTGGGGAAAGAAATTGTACCTTCTTGATCATCGAGTTGAAAGACTTCTGAAATTGACTGTGGTGTAATCTTGACAGGTTTTCCCTTTAGAGTAGAGTTAATGGCTATTACAGCGTCTCCTTGTGTTTCAAGGGTTGCATTCTTCCAAAACTCCCTTTGGGTTGTCAAGTAAATTGGTGCATCCGCTGTTAACAAAGTTTTGTACTTTGATGCGGAGATGGTAGCAAGGATGGAATCGAAAATATTTGTGGTGCCAGGTTTTGTGAGTAAACCCAGAAGATTGTGAGATGGTTTGTGTGGAATTTCGGTGGGTGTTGCCTTTTGAGAGGCTTGTTTAGACGATGATTTGGAAATGGGTTTTGCAGATGACTTCGATTTTGTCATTTTGGAGATGATGATCGAAGAGAATTGTGAAGGGATTTGAAGAAAAACTGTTTTGAGAAGAGAATTTTTGAGAATTCAATTCGACAGTAAAACCCTGTTTTTGGTGTGAAGTGGGGGTTTTATAGAGGAAAAAGTGAAGGCTGACGTGGCAGCGGTTACAAAAGTACTGACCACTATGTACTGCCCACATGCCAAACTCTGAAGAAATGAAGGACAGTACTTTTATGAAAGTTACTGATGAAGGCAGTGGTTACAACGGTAAAATGGAAGCAGTGGATGATTTTCACTATCAGTGGATAGCATATCAGTGGATAAGACACTGCTTTTGAACAACAGAGTTTATCAAGGAAATAAGTGGACAGAGGATGGCTTTCAGCAGTGGACAGACTTTGAAGTAGAGCAGACTTTTGAACAATCAGTGGTTATGGCAGACTTTTAAGGATTTTAATGAAAATTTCATTTTTAGCTATTTTTAAGGATGGATTTTTGATTTTCTGAAAACATTTTAATGCTTTTAATTCACAGAAAAACAAGATTTTGCTTGTTATTCCATGTTTAGCATGCCAATTCTAGAGACCAAGCTTTCAAAGGTGGCAGTATCCAATGCTTTTGTGAGCACATCTGCCAGCTGGTCTTTAGTTGGAACATGATGCAGAGAAATCAAACCTTTTTCATAGCAATCCCTCACAAAGTGATGTCTGATGTCGATATGTTTGGTGGTTGAATGGGAAACTGGATTTTTGATGATATTTTCTGCTGCCTGGCTGTCCAACATGAGTGGTGTTTTTAAGGCAGTGATACCAAAATCCAGCAACTGATTTTGAAGCCACAGGAGTTGGGCTGTACAGCTTGCAGCAGCAATATATTCAGCTTCAGCAGTGGATGTTGAAACAGCTGCTTGCTTTTTGCTTTGCCATGAAACTAAGCAATCACCTAGAAACTGGCACCCTCCTGATGTGGACTTCCTTGTGGTGTTACATCCAGCAAAGTCACTGTCTGAAAATCCTGAAAGCTTGATATTCCCATTAGCTGGATACCAGATACCAAGTGTGGGAGCACTTTTTATGTATCTGAATATCCTTTTTACAGCAATAAGGTTGGATTTTCTAGGGGCTGATTGACTTCTTGCACAAACACATGTTGCAAACATGATGTCTGGCCTAGATGCAGTTAGGTACAATAAAGACCCAATCATGCTTCTATATAGAGTTTGGTCAATCAGCTCATCCTTTTCATCAGACATGACAAGCTTATTTGTTGCCATGGGTGTGCTGCATGGTTTACAATCATTCATATCAAATTTGTTTAAAAGTTCCTTTGCATATTTGCTTTGATGAATGAAAGTACCATTTTGCATTTGCTGAACTTGGAGACCAAGAAAGCATTGCAGCTCACCCATTGCACTCATTTCAAACTCAGCTGTCATGAGTTCCCTAAACACTTCACACATATTGTTGCATGTGCTTCCAAAAATAATGTCATCCACATAAATTTGGACAATCATTAAATCCTTTCCTCTCCATTTTAAAAACAGTGTTTTATCAATGGTACCTCTTTTGAAACCATTTGAGAGTAGAAAGGTGGAAAGAGTTTCATACCAGGCCCTTGGTGCTTGTTTCAGGCCATACAGGGCTTTGTTCAGCCTGTAGACATGATCTGGATAAAATGGATCCTCAAAACCTGGAGGTTGACAGACATACACCTCTTCTTGAATTGTACCATAGAGGAAAGCACTTTTGATATCCATTTGAAACACCTTCATGTTGTGGTTGACAGTAAAGGCCATGAACAGTCTAATGGCTTCCAATCTTGCAACAGGGGCGAATGTTTCATCATAATCAATCCCCTCTTCCTGTCTGTAACCTTGAACCACAAGCCTGGCTTTATTCTTGACAACAATACCCCTTTCATCAGTTTTGTTCTTGAAGACCCACTTTGTGCCAATGGGACTAACCTCTTCTGGCAGTGGTACAAGCTCCCATACTTGTTGTCTTTTAAACTGTTGGAGCTCCTCTTGCATGGCTTCTACCCAGCTGTTGTCTTTCAGTGCCTCTTGGTACTTGACTGGCTGATGAAGTGATAGAAAACCAGCAAAAAGACAAATGTTTTGGGTTTGGCTTCTTGTGAGCACCCCTTCATTGATGTTGCCAATAATTTGATCAGGTGGATGAGATCTCAAGTAGATTAAATCTCCTTGGTATGGAATGATGGCATTTGTTGGTGAAGGCTGCAAATGTGTATTATCTGAACTAACCACTGCTGGGGACTTTGATGATCCGGCAGTGGCTTCAAAAGGTGGTGGAATGGGAGGTAATGAAGTGGACACATGCTGACTTTTATCCACTGTTTGGCTTCAAAAGGAATTGCCTCCAAGGAAGTCTTATTTTCGGGAATGGGTTCAAAAAGGTCCTTTCTCCATACTGGTCGTACGCTTATTCGAGCTGTAGTACGAAGCTTAGCATTCTTAGACTTCAGGTTTGGAGAGTATCCACCAATGGCAGCTTTGCTTGATGACACGATCCTAAGATGCATAAATATCGAAAACAATGTATACATATAACAGGGATGAGATCATTCCTAGTTTCACGTCTAGACTTGGAAGTTAAGGTTTGTGCTACTGTGTCATTGAGATTGAACATAAAAGGCTAGTGTTTAATTCACTCAATGTTGGCTCTGATACCAACCTGTCACACCCCGATATTTCCACGTATTACCGGTGGGCCCGATGGGGAGTATCGTGACGTAGTTGATATCATCATAGTCAAATAATCACAGTTCAATGCGCAACGGAAGTCTAAAGTAATAATAATACAAACCGATTCAAAAGTATAATAAAATATTACACAACGGTTGTATATGGATCCACAAGCGGATCTTAAAACAGGAATATAAACATTGTTCAACAGACTTTAGACGTTTAGAACTTGCAAGATTCCCTATTAAAGCCCTGAGCTCCCAGCTAATTACGTACAGTACCTGTCACTTAATCTTTTTGGAAAATACATCAGTTTACACTGGTAAATATAATTAACTGACTCTTTTAAAAAGTGTTTATGAAAATTGATTTAAATGCACAAGGCACAAGAATTCTTTTATAACTTGGGACAATTATATTAATAACAATCTTGTATCAGATTTACATATTTGTCCAACATTTTAGGCCGGTGTTTAAATAAACCGATCAAGATTAATCGACACACCACAAATATAAACTCACAAGAAGTTACCTCACGAGTGAGTATATCTTTTACATACGCAACAGGCAGGTGTATGCCTACACCCCGTGCTTAAGTTGTGGCCAGTTACGCTTTTTAAATGAGCCAAGGATATCCAGGACACGGTCATTAACCCCCAATGTTATTTGTTATCAAGCAATACTGATTAAAATGGGATTATGCAATTTAATCATCTTCGATTAAAAGGTTTCTACACCCGACCAAGCGGTATTATTACAATACCGTATCCCAAGCCCGTATAACGGAAAATAAGTTAAAAGTATTTACCTGAGCTAAAATGTAATTTTATTCTCAGCCGTATATTCAAATCAGCAAGCACAAGTACTTCTACTGGGGCTCTCAATCTGGAACGAAGGTTTTATTAACCTATTAGATTCCTAACGGATCTTATTTAAGTTGTAACTTAGACCGGTTAGTTTTAAGGAAAGGTTTACGATTCAAAACGCAAGATTAAGCGAAGACCGGATTAGAATGTGTTTTAGACCCAACAAGTAGGAAGACTTCTATAAATTGGGTAAACTAAATACATTCTGGATTTTGAGGTATGAATGATAAGGTTTGACCCGTTTCGGTCAATTTATGCAAACTAGTTACATAGACTGTACCGAACGCGTATGTGCATAACGGGTAACCAATGAGTCATGTACAAGTTCCACAAGTTAATATGCTTTAAATATGTTGTGATATCAGTAGGATATCTTTCATTATGCCAAAAACGAAATTAAAACCAATTTAAGGCCCGTAAGGGTATTTTGGTCATTTTAAAGTTTATAAAAGAGGTTAGATAGTAATCTGATGTTCTGGTCTAAAGTAATCAGAAAAAATATTTATTTTAATAAGTTATATCAGTAAGATATCATACATATATGAATTTTTATCATTTATGGCCAAACTATGCACCGTAGGGGCATTTTGGTCATTTCACATATGTTAAAAGGGACAAATTTGGAAATCTGAGTTCAAAAATTTTAATTACTGTCTAAGTATAAAAATTTATTCATAACATCAGTAGGTAACAAGTCTTAGGTGCTAAATATGGTTTTAAACCATACGATGCGCCTAAATCGCATAATAGTCGGTATTTGACGGCATTCGGGTTGATTAAGGAAATCTGAGATTTTGATCAGCCTCTACTGTTTAAAATAATTTATTTGATGTATAAAATCAGTAGAAAAAAGGTTTGATATGTAAAGGATGTGTAAAACTCATTTTATTAGCAAAAAGGGCATAACCGTCAATTACCGTGTCGATGCAAGAACCCTATGTTATGATCAGTTTAAAATTTAACAAAAATTTCCAAAAATCCCTAAATATTATATAATAACAGTGGGTAGAAAATTTGGTGTCAAAAATTGGGTTTAAATAGGATTTATGTCAAAATGCCATTTAATTAATAAAAAGCCTTCATTTTACGATATCGAGCATAACTCTCATTTCAGACCATAATCTGATGTCAAACTTTTAGGACATACTTAAATATCAGTAATAAAGGTTTTTGTCTTCTCACATTTTCAAAAATCTCGTTTTAATATCAAAAGGGCATAATGGTCAACTTTTAAGCATTTAACAGAAACATGCAATGAACTAGGATTTCTATGGAACCATGTTGTATAACCTCAGAGGGTTATACTAACATATAATATGGTCCTAAAGGAACCCTAAGGCACAACTAAACTAAGCTAAATCGGGTCAGAACTGAAAGTCAAAGCATAAGTCAACTTTTGCGACTTTCGGTTGCGAACCGAGCCTAAACTCAGAATTATCGGGTTGAACATGCCTAGACATGTTCAACTAATATTTACCAAGTTATCTGTCACACCCTGACTTTTGCGGAAGCGTATGATGTGTGAATGGTTTAATATCAATGCATTCAATCATAATAAACAACTACATGATCAAAACGATGTTCATCCATTCATAAAATTTGAGTATTACAAACACCGGTTATTAAGTTTTAAAACACAACCTTCGACTAGGTTACAAACTGTTGGATCTGAGTTTGGTTTTGATTGTATTTTATGTTTGAAATTAAGGTGGAAATGAATGAGTTGTGCAGCGGAATTAAGATGGAAACAAACTTTGCATACAATCAAACGAGAGTATTGCTTTAATCAAAACACTTTTCACTATGAACCGAAAGATTGAATTTAGTTTCAACAACGATTACAAAGCAATGCTTGATACAAACTCCCCCTCAGCCAGAGCTCAGTGTTTGTTCATGCAGAGAAGACGATTTTGCAAAGAGCTAATAGAACAGTACAGAGCACTGTTCTATTTATAGGCACTAGCAAACCACTGAGCATCTAAGCTGACGTCACCATGAAAGTGACATCTAACCTCCTAACAAACTCTAACCTCTGATCTATACAAACACTGCTATACTAACTACTGCTATTACATTTCATTACATAAAAGACACTTAATAACTGCTGCATCCTTCCACTGCTGTGAACCCGACAGTGCTTGTCCGGATCAGCAGTACTTGACTCAAGGCAGTAGATTGAGCAGCAGAGCTTTAGTCTTCCATCAGTCCTTTACTTGAGTAGCAGATTTACGGTCAGTAGTTTGTATGATCAGTAGATAGGAGGTCAGCAGATGTTGAAACCACTTTCAATGGGAGAGACTTGTATGTAACATCTGCTTATTCTGGATCCACTGGTCTGACCCAGTTTTGGCTTTAATTATCTGTTCCTCTGATAGGGTTCAATCCCAACAATCTCCCCCTGGAACAGATAATGCCAAAACTCTTCATTATTGTGGAATTCTTTATTGCCTCATCACCAGTTCCCTTATCTGACCTTTAAATTGTAGTTCAAAGTCTAGGGCATCTGTGTCGTCATCATCCCTGCTAAGTGGAAGATCAAGGAGATCTTGCAAATCTTCAAGTCTCAGGCCAAGAGCTTGTTCCCTTGATATTTTCTTCACTTCTCCACCAGACCTGAGCAAAGTCAATATGTAGGTCTGTTTGTCAGTTTCCCACTTTTGTATTTTTCAGCCTGGTGGGTTTCTTGGGAGAATTTTATTTGCAGAGGTGTTTGGTGAGGCTGGCCTATTCATGACTGACTGAGCAGTACTTGCAGATTGTTCCAATTCAAGATCTTTTTTTATCATTAATTTAATGCCTTCTTTTACAACAGCATTTCCAGCTTTTAGATCTTGAATTGTTTCAGCACCTGACTGGTTTTGACTCCTTCTTTTGTAGATGGCAGCACCAGCTGGAGCAGTGGTTCTTTTGATTTGCAGCTTTGGTGGTCTTTTTGAGACCTCTGCTTTGGAATAGTCAGGCTTTTGTGGAACTTTTGGATCTTTCTTTCTAAGTTCCTCTAACCTTTTGTAGGTAGCCCTGACCCTATCTTCTCCCCACTTTGTCACTGAATTCTTTGACCCTTAATCAGCTGCTATCAGCTCCTCTTTCATTCTCTTCAGCTCTAATGCCTTATCAGCTTCAAACTGTTTGAACTTTTCAGGATGAGTCTGCTTGACCTTATTTTTGATCATTTCTTGAATCCTGGATGCCTCCTTTTCAAGCTCAGGAATGGTCCAATTTTTGTACATGTGTTTCTCCCCCTTGTATTTCTTGTAGGTCATGATGTTCTCAATGTAGTCTTTTCTTAAGGACTCATCTGCCCTTTCTGAGATTTGCTGACATACATTTTTGGCAAATTGCTCCCTAGCTCTGACCTATGTGAGTAGAAACTGATAGTTTTGCTGAAATTCCCTATCAGATTTCCCTTGTTTATTTTTAATTGCGATATCCTCTGCTTGCTTGGCCTTGAGTTTCAAATATTCTTCGATATTGTTAGGCCTGGGATATCCTTCAACTGATGGCAAACTCCTTTTAGCTGGGTCATCCTCATAGTAAAAGGATTTGATTTCTTCCCTAACTGCAATGAGTTCCAGAGGGAATGAGACACCAGCAGGAGGTAATGGTTTTAGAATTTGAGCTGAAGAGAGAGGTATGGGTTTTGGAATGGTGACAAGTGACAGGGATTTTGAAGATGTTGGTGGTGGTGAATAATCATCATCTTTGAGGATTAGCCTTCTCCTTTTTGTTTGAGGAGGGACCGATGATGTTTTGGGTGGAACAGTGGTGGTAATTTGGGTGACAGTGGTTTGTGATTGACTAACAGCTGTTGAAACAACTGGTGTTTCAACCACTGTTGTCATTACAGCAGATGTTGTAACATCTGTTGTCTTCTGCTTTTTGGCAGGAGGTGATGGTGGTGAGATTATTTTTGGAGGTGATTGTGGTGGTGATAAGGCAGTGGTTGTGGTGTGTGTTGATGTGGTGTGTGTTGAAGTGATAACATATGTTGAAACCTCTGAAGAACCAGCAGTAGTTGATACAACAGGTGTTACAACAGCTGTTTGGGTGGAGGTTTGATGCTGATGGCTTTTGGATGGTGGTTTTGGAATATGCTTTGGAATTCTGGATGGAATGGACTTAGGTTTCCTTTTAGTCTTAGGATTTTTAGAATCCTTTGACCCAGAACAACCCTGCGCATACAGTTCCATGAAAGCTCTTTTCTCCTCATTCCATCTTGAAATATCCTTTGCCATTCTATCTCTTTTTACACTTGCTACTCCTTCATCAAGTGCTTCTTGAGTAGCATCAACCTTTTTACTACCATCTGGCACAGGAATTTTTCTGGTCATAGCATCCCTTTCAGGTTCAATGTACAGACCATCATCTATTCCCTTTTTCTTCCACTCCTGAATTTTCTCCCCCTTTATGGCATTATCTTCTGGAAGTTAATCAATGAAGAGTACTGTTGGAGGAGCAGTGCCAGTGGTTTCCAATAAATGGGCCTTGATTGCCTTAATATCTGCTTGAGTGTTCTTGTACCTAGACTCCATTATGTTTCTCAGCTTTTGGACATGTATTTCATGTTGCTGATCAGCCATTTCCTTTTGTTGTTGGAGAAAAGGTTGGAAGAGGTTCCAGAGCTCATTTGTAGCAGATGCTTGTGGTGGAGCAGGTGCTTGAGGTGGAATAACAGTGGATTGCATCTTTTGTACTTTCAACACCTGTTGTAGCATGTCTTTAATATCTGCAACAGATGTATCCAATTTGTCAACTCGTTTCGTCAAATCCTGATACTTTAAATCATCACCCAATTTAATGGGATCATCTGATTTCCCACTAACAGTGGTTTTATCAGTGGTTGCGGTAGGGAGTGTACTCCAAACACTAACCACTGATGCCCCTTTTTCTTGGTTCTGGGGTCTTCTTCCTTCAACACTTGACAACCTTTTGATGTTGCCAGTGGGAAAAATAAATCCACTGGTGGTTGGCAGAGGTGCTATGTAAGGAATTGCCTCCAAGGAAGTCTTATTGACGTAACCACTGTCCAAATGTAAACCAGTGGGTTCAACATTTGTAGTGGCTGCTTCACTTGGATTACCACCAAGAGTTACTTCTAACTCAAGGGGTGTAACCTCCTCAGGTTGTGTTGGTGGGTTAGCAGGGATTGATACATCAGACCCAGTCATCTCTTGAGGTATATTCTCATTAATAGGTGATTGAGAAGGACCGGTTAGTGCCTGGTTCAAATCAATTGCATCCAACAGAAGTTTAGTGGGTGTGGGAATTGTGGATGTGATGTTTGGTGTAGAAAGAGGATTTGCCCCGGGAATTGGGCTGTGCATGATGGAAACAAATGCTTCCAGAGCATCATGATGTGGTTTCCCAATTTGTACAACCTGTTCTTTTTGTGAAGAAGCAGGAGGAGTTTCGGCTATGGGTTGAGATATTTGTACCAACTGCTGTGAGGAAGAAGCAGCAGTGGTTTCTTGTGACTTTTGTGTTGTCACAGGCATTTGCTCTGGTATCTCATCCTCCAGAGATGCCTTTTTGATGGGTTTGGGGGGGGGGTTGTGTTTTTCTTTTTGTTGGCTTTTTGGTGATTTTAGGTGTGGGTTTCAAAGCAGTTGTTGTGTCACTTTGATCACCTTGAGCAGTGGGCTCAGCAGCAGATACCTGAGGAGTAGTGGTAGCTGCTAAAATCTGCTCAGGCACCTCTGCTTGTGTTTTGCAAGGTGTGGACATCCTTGTAAAAGTTTCAGCAGTTAAACAGTTTATTTGAATAGATGCACCTTGTTTTATTGCAGCAGGATCACTCTTACCAAGTTTCTTTTCAAAATAATAGCTCAAAAATCTTGGAAATAGTAAGAATGCCTTTGTTTCAACATTTTTAACCAAGTCATTAAAAATTTCCCGAGAATAATTAAAATTTTCTCCTTGAAGAATAGCATATCCCAGATTTTGAATTTTTAATGGTATTTCATTAAAAGCAGTGGTTTTGTTTGAAACACACATGAGAAGGGTATGAAATAAAAACCTTGTTGCAGAAGGGAAGTAACCTTTTTGTAAGGTATCCTTTTTGACTTTTGCATTATACCCTCTTTCCAGAAAATCATTTTTTAACTCGTTTTTGGGGAAAGAAATTGTACCTTCTTGATCATCGAGTTGAAAGACTTCTGAAATAGACTGTGGTGTAATCTTGACAGGTTTTCCCTTTAGAGTAGAGTTAATGGCTATTACAGCGTCTCCTTGTGTTTCAAGGGTTGCATTCTTCCAAAACTCCCTTTGGGTTGTCAAGTAAATTGGTGCATCCGCTGTTAACAAAGTTTTGTACTTTGATGCGGAGATGGTAGCAAGGATGGAATCGAAAATATTTGTGGTGCCAGGTTTTGTGAGTAAACCCAGAAGATTGTGAGATGGTTTGTGTGGAATTTCGGTGGGTGTTGCCTTTTGAGAGGCTTGTTTAGACGATGATTTGGAAATGGGTTTTGCAGATGACTTCGATTTTGTCATTTTGGAGATGATGATCGAAGAGAATTGTGAAGGGATTTGAAGAAAAACTGTTTTGAGAAGAGAATTTTTGAGAATTCAATTCGACAGTAAAACCCTGTTTTTGGTGTGAAGTGGGGGTTTTATAGAGGAAAAAGTGAAGGCTGACGTGGCAGCGGTTACAAAAGTACTGACCACTATGTACTGCCCACATGCCAAACTCTGAAGAAATGAAGGACAGTACTTTTATGAAAGTTACTGATGAAGGCAGTGGTTACAACGGTAAAATGGAAGCAGTGGATGATTTTCACTATCATTGGATAGCATATCAGTGGATAAGACACTGCTTTTGAACAACAGAGTTTATCAAGGAAATAAGTGGACAGAGGATGGCTTTCAGCAGTGGACAGACTTTGAAGTAGAGCAGACTTTTGAACAATCAGTGGTTATGGCAGACTTTTAAGGATTTTAATGAAAATTTCATTTTTAGCTTTTTTTAAGGATGGATTTTTGATTTTCTGAAAACATTTTAATGCTTTTAATTCACAGAAAAACAAGATTTTGCTTGTTATTCCATGTTTAGCATGCCAATTCTAGAGACCAAGCTTTCAAAGGTGGCAGTATCCAATGCTTTTGTGAGCACATCTGCCAGCTGGTCTTTAGTTGGAACATGATGCAGAGAAATCAAACCTTTTTCATAGCAATCCCTCACAAAGTGATGTCTGATGTCGATATGTTTGGTGGTTGAATGGGAAACTGGATTTTTGATGATATTTTCTGCTACCTGGCTGTCCAACATGAGTGGTGTTTTTAAGGCAGTGATACCAAAATCCAGCAACTGATTTTGAAGCCACAGGAGTTGGGCTGTACAGCTTGCTGCAGCAATATATTCAGCTTCAGCAGTGGATGTTGAAACAGCTGCTTGCTTTTTGCTTTGCCATGAAACTAAGCAATCACCTAGAAACTGGCACCCTCCTGATGTGGACTTCCTTGTGGTGTTACATCCAGCAAAGTCACTGTCTGAAAATCCTGAAAGCTTGATATTCCCATTAGCTGGATACCAGATACCAAGTGTGGGAGCACTTTTTATGTATCTGAATATCCTTTTTACAGCAATAAGGTTGGATTTTCTAGGGGCTGATTGACTTCTTGCACAAACACATGTTGCAAACATGATGTCTGGCCTAGATGCAGTTAGGTACAATAAAGACCCAATCATGCTTCTATATAGAGTTTGGTCAATCAGCTCATCCTTTTCATCAGACATGACAAGCTTATTTGTTGCCATGGGTGTGCTGCATGGTTTACAATCATTCATATCAAATTTGTTTAAAAGTTCCTTTGCATATTTGCTTTGATGAATGAAAGTACCATTTTGCATTTGCTGAACTTGGAGACCAAGAAAGCATTGCAACTCACCCATTGCACTCATTTCAAACTCAGCTGTCATGAGTTCCCTAAACACTTCACACATATTGTTGCATGTGCTTCCAAAAATAATGTCATCCACATAAATTTGGACAATCATTAAATCCTTTCCTCTCCATTTTAAAAACAGTGTTTTATCAATGGTACCTTTTTTGAAACCATTTGAGAGTAGAAAGGTGGAAAGAGTTTCATACCAGGCCCTTGGTGCTTGTTTCAGGCCATACAGGGCTTTGTTCAGCCTGTAGACATGATCTGGATAAAATGGATCCTCAAAACCTGGAGGTTGACAGACATACACCTCTTCTTGAATTGTACCATAGAGGAAAGCACTTTTGATATCCATTTGAAACACCTTCATGTTGTGGTTGACAGTAAAGGCCAGGAACAGTCTAATGGCTTCCAATCTTGCAACAGGGGCGAATGTTTCATCATGATCAATCCCCTCTTCCTGTCTGTAACCTTGAACCACAAGCCTGGCTTTATTCTTGACAACAAGACCCCTTTCATCAGTTTTGTTCTTGAAGACCCACTTTGTGCCAATGGGACTAACCTCTTCTGGCAGTGGTACAAGCTCCCATACTTGTTGTCTTTTAAACTGTTGGAGCTCCTCTTGCATGGCTTCTACCCAGCTGTTGTCTTTCAGTGCCTCTTGGTACTTGACTGGCTGATGAAGTGATAGAAAACCAGCAAAAAGACAAATGTTTTGGGTTTGGCTTCTTGTGAGCACCCCTTCATTGATGTTGCCAATAATTTGATCAGGTGGATGAGATCTCAAGTAGATTAAATCTCCTTGGTATGGAATGATGGCATTTGTTGGTGAAGGCTGCAAATGTGTATTATCTGAACTAACCACTGCTGGGGACTTTGATGATCCGGCAGTGGCTTCAAAAGGTGGTGGAATGGGAGGTAATGAAGTGGACACATGCTGACTTTTATCCACTGTTTGGGGACTTTTGTCAGCAGTGTTTGAGGATGTGGAAGCAGTGGTTGATGGGCTACTTTGGTCAACAACTGTTGAGGTATCAGTGGTTGAGCTTTGACAGCTGTTTTGAACATCTGATGCTCTTCCCATTTTGGCAGACCTTTGAGGGATGATGATTTCATACCCATAGTCTGGTGTTGAATCCTCTGATGGACCTGCACTGTTAGTCTTGACAGCAGTATTTTCAAAAGTGAATTTATCAAGATCAAACAGACCTGCAGGATTTGCTGGGATTTTCATTGATGAAAGTTCATTGAACTTTACATTCAAGGTCTCCTCCACTGCCTTAGTCCGTGTATTAAACACTTTGTAGGCCTTGGCAGTGGTTGAGTATCCCAGATGATAACCACAATCAATTTTGGCTGCAAATTTTGAAATAGAATCTTTTAAGTTCAAAATAAAGCATGGGCAGCCAAACACCTTGAAGTATGAGATCAGTGGTTTGATTTTATACAGAATTTCATAAGCAGTCTTTTTGTGCCTGAGGTTTATTAAAACTCTGTTCTGGACATAGCAAGCAGTGTTTACTGCCTCTGCCCAGAAAGTTAATGGCAAACCTGAATCATCAAGCATGGTTCTGGCAGCCTCAATCAAAGTTCTGTTCTTTCTTTCAACTACCCCATTTTGCTCTGGTGTTCTAGGGATGCTGTACTGCCTTACAATCCCTTTCTTCACACAGAAGGCATCTAACTCCTTATTTTTAAATTCTGTGCCATTGTCACTCCTGAAGCTTTTCACTGGAAGGTCAAATTGCTTTTCAACCTGTGTCACAAAGTCTTGCAAAATGCCTGCAGTCTCATCTTTTGAGTGTAAAAAGAAAGTCCATGTAAACATAGAAAAGTCATCAACAATAACCAAACAGTATCTCTTCTTTTTGAGGCTCATGACTTGAACTGGGCCAAACAAATCCATGTGTAGCATTTGCAAACACTGGGTTATTTTGGACTCTTCAATGGACTTATGAGAACTTTTATGCTGTTTTCCTTTTAAGCAGGAAATGCAATGTTCAGAACATGAAAACAATTTTTGTGGTAGGCCTCTTACCAAACTATTTTTTGAAATTTCAGTGATTGTCTTAAGATTTGTGTGCCCCAGCCTTCTGTGCCAAAGTTCTGTCTCTTTGTTAGAGGCAGCTGAGAACAGACATGCATAAGCTCTGGGACACTCTTTTGACATATCAATAACATAAACATTGCCACTTCTTTGAGCAACAAGTTTTGTTTGACCAGTTTTTATTATTGCTTCAATCTTTTTGACCATTTCTGGTCCAACAATCCTACAACACTCCTTTGTGAAGAATGACCCATACCCCTTGTCACTCATTTGTGAAACACTCAGGAGGTTGAATTTCAGACTGTCTATCAGATTGACATTTTCAAATTTTACATTTCCAGATTATACTGTACCAGACCCCAGAACTTTCCCTTTACTGTTATTCCCAAAGGATATATCACCCCCTCCATGAATTTTGAAATCTTTGAGTAGGTCTTTACATCCAGTCATGTGCCTGGAGCCTCCACTATCAACATACCAAAAGCTATCTAAACAGGCAGAAGCTCCCTGCACATGAAGTAAAAGGATTAGTTCATTAGGGTTTCCAAAGCCAATAAGGCTTTGGATGGGGTCTCAACAGTGTATGGGATGGATGCACATTGATGGACAGTGGTTAGGTCAGGGGTTGGGACAGTTTTAATACTGTTTCTTGCTAACCACTGTTGGGGGTCTTGACCAATCATCTGTTGGTATCCAAAAGGATGTCTGTTCACTTTAGGTTTAGAGGGCCTTTTGTAGGCCTCATAAATGTGTGGAATCCTTTGGTAAGACTGTTTTTCCTTGCCTTTTCTGAACTGATTAGCAGGGGGTGCATCAGTAACCTGAACATCTTTTTTGACAGATGTTTGGTTCAGCTGTTTTGTGACAGCTGTTTGAACTGGCACAAACAGTGGTTGGTTCTTGGTGAATTTGACAGATGATGTTGATGGACTCAAGGATGTTTTAGCAGTGTACTCATTCTTTTTCACATCAAAGTTTTTGAGATACACACATGCTTGAGTTTTGTGGTTTGTTTTTCCACAAACAATGCAGCTTTCAGCTGAAACAATGACACTTGTTTTGTTCAAATCATAAGCTTTTAAATGGAAACAGTCTTTTGTTAGATGATTCCTTTTCTCACAGAATTCACAAAACAAGTTATTGATCTTTTCTTTCTTCTTTCTCTTTTCGGACTCCTTTGCAGCAGAGGTTTTAACCTCTGTTGGGATGTCCTTGAGAGGAATGACTTTAGCTTTTGGAGCTTTAACACCATCAGTTGATGTAAAGTCCATGGGCTTGAAATTTTCAAGAATATCACACTCATCAGACCATTTTGGTTTAAACTGATAATTTTGAAGCTCCTCAAAAGTAGAGGATTCCATTGGTCTGCCAAGTGTGATTTTGTTACCAAGTTTATCAGTGATTTTCACTTCTTGGCCATTTTTGTTTGTGGGGATGAACTCAGTGGTTACATCAGTGGTTTGAACAGATTTTTCAAAAGCAGTGTTTTCATCATCATGTTTTCTATAACCAACCCCAAATTTCACATTGCTTTTTATCTGTTTTTCAAGCATAACCTCATACCCTTTGCATGATTTCACCCATCTTTCACAGGTGATCTGGGTGGACTCCAACTCCTTTTTGCAAACTTGGTATTTTTCTACCATAGTTTGGAGTTGGGTTTTGGTTATGCTCTGTTCTTCTTTCAGACTGCTGATCTCTTTTTCCTTTTCAGTCAATTTGTTTTTAAGTTCTTTTAAAGACCTTTCAAATTTGACTTCATCAGTTAAGATTTTATCCCGAAGGTTTTCATTTACCTCTTTGATGTTAGCAAAAGCAATAATGCAATTGTCAGAACACAGTTTTTCAAGAACTTGAGGAGATACCTTGGCAGCAGCCATCATTGCACAATCACATTGATGATTTTCTTCATCATCAGCTCTTTCTTCTTTCTCACCTGCTTTCTCATTTTTCTCTTCTTCTTTGTCCTCTTCGGACCATGGGTCTGTCATTGGTTCAATCAGGGTTTCTGAACTTTCTCCCAGCAGCAATTCACCAGCAACTGCATTAACAACTGCTTCTGTCACCTCATCCACTGTTTCATCACTTAGCTGTTCACCTTCAGCTTCAATCCCCTCTGGTATTGACTCTAATGCCATCAGAAAAATTCATCATTAGAAGGTTCATCAAAAGCATAGAGTGCAAAATTTTCATCACCAAGCTCATCAGGCATGCTGCTCCAGTCAACAAAGCCTTGAGTGAAAAAGCTTTGCTGATCTGGCTGTACCACTGCTGGAGCAGCTGTTTGAGGTGCAACAGGTTGCACTTGTGCTTGGGGGACAGGGGTTTGCACGTACTGAATTTGTGGAACAGTAGTTTGGACATAATGCACAGGCACAGGGGCAGCAGCATAATGAGCAGTGTTAACATGAGCTGCAGGGGTATATTGGGTATAGTGCACTGTGCTTTGATTTTGAGGTCTAGGGTTTGAGCTAGGATTAGTGATTATAGGACCAGTAGTTTGACTCCTGCATTCCCTAGCGAAATGGCCTAGCCTATTGCACTTGTAACACTTGATTTTCGATTTATCCAACCCAACCCTTAGATTCCCATGTAAACCTGGGAATTTTCGCCCTGTTCTTTTGTAGAATTTGCTAGTTCTAACACTGAGCAAAGCCAATTGGTGCAGGATGTCCATTTCTTCTAAGTCAGTGGGATCAAAATGTTGTAAATCATTGAGCTCAAAAGACAAATTATCTGACATCTGGTTTTCAGTGTTTGCAGTAAAAGAATAATTTGCAGAGTGAGGATCAGGGTTGGTAAAGTTACCACCAACTGTTATATAAATGAAATGATCATAACCCTCTTCCTTACTACTGCTACCAGATTCTTCCTGACCAAGAAGAGCTGTGCTACCGAATGAGTAATCATCAGTGGCTTTTCCAGACTCTTGCAACTTCTTTTTCTGGTTCAACTCCCTTTCATAAGTCAGGAGTCTACCATGAAGTTGGGTCAGGGTCAGATCTTTGAACTCAACAGAGTTTCTAGTCACAAATGCAATTGTGTCCCATTTATCAGGTAGTGACCTAAGAAACCTGCTATTTTGTGTTGATTTTGGAAATTCAACCTTAACAAGCCTTAGCTCACTGATGAGACAACTGAAACGTTCAAATTGTTGGGTTAATGATTCACCCTTAATGTGACAGAAGGTTTCATACTGCTGATTCAGAATTTCCCTATTGTTTTCAATAACTTCTTCGGTTCCCCCAAACTGTTCCTTCAATGCATCCCATAGCTCTTTGGCACTGTTACAATGTAACAGTCCAACATAGATCTCATTTGGTAATGCAGATGCTATGATGCTAAATGCTTTGTGAAGGGGTAAGGTCCCAAAAACCTCATAAAAAGGATTTGGGACCATACCACAAACTGGCCTTTCAACCTTTTTAACCTTGCGCGGCCGCGCATTGGTCTTACAAAAGGAAGAAAGCAATCAGTAATTTATAGTCGCGCGCCCAAAGGAAAACATAAATCCTTGCGCCTTCTACAAAGGATTAAAATCCTGAGATCAATACTTCCGCCCAAATATCCAAACTTGGATATCATTTTACCCAGACCTGGGATTTAACCATCTGTGTCCACACGGTAAGGTGTCACACCAGATTACAACAATAATCTTCTAGAAAGAAATACAATCGTGCACCACCCAGACGGTTATAACCGTCTGGACACGTGTCATCATCATAAGCAACCCTAGAATCACAACGAAGGCATGCAATTGGAGAGTAATCTCCACTTAATCACTTTCCACGTGGCAATCCCCCAGCCATAGATCAAACCACGATCCGTGTGCATTCACATCGGATCGAGACAACTTGACGTTGGATCAAAGAACTTAACGGAAGAAAATATAACCGCTACGGCGTTAGCATCTTCCGTCATCTTTTCAATAACATGTTTTCCCTCCCAAAACTCCCGGTTATAAATATGAGAACTGTTCAGGTATAAACTCAGATCACACTCACTTCTCAAATACTTTCTCTTCTCCATTACCAATACTTATTCTCACACCGGAGTCGGGTCAAGGAGAGAACCCTCTTCTCCCCTTGGCGAGGCTAACGGTGTTCTTTTTTTGCAGAACCACCGGAGAAGAAGTTCAGCTGCAACTGAATCAACCGAGAGAGAGCTAACCCTTTTATGCGGATTCAAACCCCCTAGATACTTCGGTTCCGACCATTTATCTAGTGTTTCTTCATTGGCGCCCACCGTTTTCTCAGTTTTTCTAGTTTCTATCTCGTTTCGATTCAGTTCATTCCATTTTCTGTTTTTTGCACATGGCAGAAAATTCGTCATCTCACCGGCAACCTGATCCTCGACCAAACGTCGGAAACAATTTACAACTAGAAGAATCTCCAGAACATTGGTTTAGCAGATGCCAAGCTGCTTTAAACACAATCGTTATTCAAATCTCCAGATCTGATTTACCAAACATCAGATCTGAAAAAGAAATTGATACCACAGTATTGGACCCACCAACACCACGTAGGGGGGACATCCAATCCAGCCAATATAGCAGTTATCGAAAACAAATACACATGATTCAGGGAGGTCCGTCACGGAGGTCAAATAAACGAAATTATGATCAACATTGGAGAGAACAGCAAGTCGTATTTCCTGTTGTTCCTGGGGGCCCTCAGGAAGAACGACCAGTAATTATTACTGGTATTTTCGGTCATTACCGGACGGACTATATGTTCATAGATCCAGGAAGCTCGATGGACATTATATACGAACAATGCTTTAAGCAACTCGATTTAGAAGATAAAGCACGTCTAGAACCGGTCGATTTTCCCCTCACCGGATTCTGTAATGAAGCTGTATTCCCATTAGGGAAAATCGCTTTCCCGGTGACTTTATCAGATGGCGAACATTCACGAACAGTTACAGTCAATTTCATGGTCATGCCAGCAACATCACGTCATGATGTCCTGCTCGGGAGAAGGTCACAAAGGGAATTCAGCATGATCACTTCCATTCCACATGCTGCTTGCGGATTTCCAACAGAGACCGGAGTTGCAATCCTCTATTCAAGCAAAGAAGTCATGTACGTGGATGACGAACCACCAGCAAAGGTAGTCAAACCTTCGGCACCAAACGAACCAGAGAAATGGGTTCTGCACAACGAATACCCAGAGCAGACCATTCTGCTAGGACAAGCCATTTCACCAGCAACACGCATACAACTGAAAGAATTATTGTCTAACAACAAAGATATATTTGCCTGGTGCCCAGCAGACATGACTGGAGTTCCACGCGACATCGCGCAACATTGTCTAAACATCAAACCATCAGTAGAACCTGTTGCTCAGGGGAGGCGCAGCTTCAGTGAAGAAAAAGCAAAAGCAATGGACGAGCAAGTAGCAGAGTTACTTAATGCAGGAATCTTGCGCGAAGTAAAATACCATACATGGGTAGCCAACCCTGTGATGGTACAAAAACATAGCGGCGGGTGGAGAATGTGCGTCGACTTCAAGGACCTGAACAAAGCATGCCCCAAAGATTGCTACGCGCTCCCAGAGATAGACAAAAAAGTCGACTCTCTAGCATCATTCAGATGGAAATGCTTTCTTGACTGTTATAAGGGTTATCATCAGGTCCAGATGAAAAAAGAAGACGAAGACAAAACCGCATTCCGCACAGATAAAGGCATCTATTGCTACACCAAAATGCCGTTTGGCTTGCGCAACGCAGGCGCAACTTATCAACGCTTAATGGACACAGTCTTCAGCGGGGATATTGGCAAGACTGTCGAAGTATACATGGATGACCTCGTCATCATGAGTCATGAAGAAGAGAAAATGCTCAACAATATCCAGCGCACGTTCGACTCCTTACGCAGCGTGAATTTAAAACTTAATCCGACAAAATGCTCCTTCGGCATGGAAGAGGGAAAATTTTTGGGTTGCATAGTTACAAGAGACGGCTTTAAGGTTAATCCAGAAAAGGTGCAGGCCATCCAGTTAATGCCATCACCTGCGACAGTTAAAGAAATGCAAAGGCTCGCCGGACGATTAGCAGCCTTGAACAGATTCTTGGCAAATCATGCGGCAAAATCTTATCCATTTATCAGTACGCTGCGAAATTGCGGAAAGAAAACTCCCTTTCAATGGACGCCCGAAGCAGAAGCGGCATTTAAGCAGATGAAAGAATGTTTAATTCAGTTGCCAGTACTGACCGTTAATTCTATACCTGTCAGCCGCAGAAGTAGCAGTAGGCGCAGTATTAATGGTAGAACGGGAAAACATCCAGACTCCAATCTACTATATCAGCAAAATGCTCACCGGCCCCGAAACTCGTTACTCAATGATAGAAAAGTTGGTTCTAGCACTAGTACACGCATCTCGACGATTGCGCAGGTACTTCTCAGGCCATGTCATCACAGTTCTCACGAATTATCATTTAGGCCAAATCTTGTCAAAGCCTGATGTGGCGGGAAGATTGGCTAAATGGGCCATTGAGTTGGGAGGATACAACATTTTTTACAAACCAAGACCAGCAATCAAAGGGCAAGTTCTAGCAGACTTCGCCACTGAAGTTCCCATCGATAAAGTACAAGAATGTGAGGCAATCCAGAATCCAACACCTGTTTTCGACGACAGAGTCTGGACCTTACACACAGATGGTGCTTCCAATGATGATGGAGCAGGAGCAGGCCTCCGATTGATCAGTCTGGATGATCACGAACTTACATATGCCATACGCTTAGATTTCCAAAGCACCAACAATGAAGCAGAATACGAAGCATTTTTAGCAGGCCTCCGTCTAGCACTCAAAATGGGGGCAAGAAACCTTGAAGCCAACGTTGACTCAAAGCTAGTAGCCGAACAAGTTAACGGTCGTTATGATGCAAAAGGGGAAGCTATGGCGTTATACCTTGAACAAGCGCGGATGTTAATCAGCCAATTTCAAACATTCAAAGTTAATCACATAAACAGAAGCGAGAACAAACACGCTGACGCGCTAAGCAAGCTAGCTGCTACCAGCTTTAAGCACTTAGCAAAGGAGGTACGCATAGAGGTATTATCCAACCCTTCCATTCATCTCAAGCAAGTAAGCGTCATAGAAATGGGAGATCCATCCTGGATGTCTCCAATTATCTTGTACCTTCAACACGGAAAACTTCTGGAAGGAAAGGCAGAAGCTCGAAAAATACAACACAAAGCAATAAATTACGAAATGGCGGATGGCGTCCTTTACCGAAAATCATTCATGGGCCCATTACTACGCTGTGTCGATAAAACAGACGCCCAATACCTTGTCAGAGAAATCCACGAGGGATTATGCGGGATACACGCGGGACCGCGCATGGTCGTGGCAAAAATAATGAGCGCTGGATACTACTGGCCAGGAATGCACATGGATGCAGTCGATCTATTAAGAAGATGCGAGGCATGTCAACGCCACGCACCAAAGACACTCCGACCCAAAAATCCGCTAATTCCCGTTACTTCCGCCTGGCCATTCCAACAGTGGGGCATCGATCTTGTCGGGCCATTTCCTGACGCGCCAGGTGCAGTAAAGTTCATCATCGTCGCGGTGGATTACTTCACAAAATGGGTGGAAGCTAAAGCTTTGGCCTCAACAACAGCAATGGTAATCCGCAAATTTATATGGGAACATATCATTTGCAGATTTGGATTACCATTGCGCATTATTTCCGAAAATGGTACAAACTTCGCCGCAGAAGATCTTCAAAAATGGTTTAAAGAAATGAAGATCGAGCACAACTTTGCCTCCGTCGCGCATCCTCAAGCGAACGGACAGGTAGAAAGCGTAAACAAACAAATCGTTGACGGCATAAAAGCGCGACTCGGGACAGCACGCAGAGGGTGGGTTGACGAACTTCCCAGCATCCTCTGGGCGCATCGAACAATGCCAAAGACTAGCACCGGCGAAACTCCGTTCAGTCTAGTCTATGGGTCTGAGGCCGTCATTCCAGCTGAGATAGGTTTACCATCACCGCGCATGATAGCCATGGAAAAACAGAACAATGAACAAGAGCGAAGAATGGATTTGGATCTTCTGGAAGAAAGGCGCGAGAACGCCGCTATAACAGAAGCAAGGTACAAATCCAAGCTTGAAAAATATTACAATGCGCGCGTCCGCGTTTGCACATTTGTCCCCGGTGATTTCGTCTTACGCGACAATGAGGCTTCAAACGCTGAAAAGCCGGGCAAATTAGCTCCAAGATGGGAAGGACCATACGTCATTAATGAGGTCCTAGGCAAGGGGGCATATACCCTAAAAAGGATCGATGGGACCCTAGTCCCCCGCACCTGGAACGCACAACAGTTGCGCAGGTGTTACATATGAACTAAGTCTTCAAAAGCGGAAAGAACATACAGGCAATGTATTTCTTTATTATGTCTTGTATCACAAGCCTTACGCTCTTATCAATACAAACATCATTTTTACTTATATCACTGTTTATTACAAATTGCATGTAATTTCTTTGGTTCGCGCGAAAACAATATGGTCAAACATTGTATACCTCATGAACAGTCTAAAAACAAGGCAAGCTGTTGCGCCTTTTAGACAAACGTTCACACATGAGCACAATACCATCTCTCATTCGCCTTACCTATCCAAAAGCAATTAAAACCATGCAACATATTGTAATTTAAACAAACAATTCACAAGCATAGCAGCGCATCACAGTATACAAAAAGTGTAACATAAACACTTAACAAGATCATAGCCATGATCTTCAAAAAATTACCCAGTACCAAATTTACAAAAAGCATTAACAAAAGACGAAAACTGGTCCTAAGGTTAAACACCTAACCAACATCGGAATCATCACCAACGACAGACACCTGCTCACTCCGACGAGTTTTCCGGCGTTGATACACTAACCGGCACCCTCCTTTTTGAAGCATCGGGAACCGAGCCATCAACCCATCAGCATCCAACACAACGCTAGCACCAGCAGTAACATCCATATGCTGAAGAACCTTGCAGTCAGAATCAATAATCGCCGGAGAAACAGGTGTGACATGGTTCTTTCCCGGAATAGCAGCGAGTGGAGATGCACAAGAAAGAAGTATGAGACCTTCAGCAGCTTCATACACCCTAAAAACATCCAGCAAGAGACGAGTATGGTAAGAACGTTTCATCTTTTTTGATAACACTACGTCAAAAAAGGCTTACAGTCACACAAAAAAAGTGTGACCATATGCCTTTCGCCACACTTTTTTTTTCCAACTCAAGTGTGACCAAAGGTCTAGTCATCGTAGGTATCATACAGCCACATTCATGTTTAGTGGCGATAGCATCTTAAAAGAGTGGCTAAAGGGTACCATTGTTTCTTACTGGAATAAGACATTCTGTACAATAAGTGTGGCTAAAGGGTAGCAACAGTCACATGAATTTATTGTAAGTGTGACCGTTTCTATTATATAGTCACTTAAAAGTTTGTTTTAGCCACATCAATTTAAAAAAAATGTGACAAAATGAGTTATTGTAATCAAGCATTTCATTCATTAAGTGTGACTAAATGGTAGCAGCAGCCATATGAACTTCCTATAAGTGTGGTCGTTTTATTATTTAGTCACTTGAGTTTACTATAAGTGTGGCTAAAAACTATTTCTAGACACACAAAACAACTTTGTAATTTTAAATGTAACTATTTTCTAACATTTAGTCACACATAAAATTTTGTAATTTTAAGTGCGGCTATTGTTTAACCTTTGGTCACACATTCTGTTTTTTCATGTGACGTTTGCTATCAATCTGTCATACACAAAAAAAACAAAGTGACGATAGTGTGGCTAATGTTTGTGTAAAGCCACATGAAGTTTTGTGTTTTTAAGTGTGGCTAATGGCTAACCTTTGGTCACATATAATTTAATTTTCTCATGACGTTTGCTATCATTCTGTCACATAAAAAACAAAGTAACAATAAGGTGGCTAATGATTATGTAAAGCCACATGAAACTTTATAATTTTAAGTGTGACTATCATCTAAGATTTAGTCACACATATTCATTTTGCCCATTAAGTATGCTAATGCTTCGTCACATAAAAAAAACAAAATAAGGATGGCGTGGCTAAAAGATACGTAAAGCAACGTGAATTTTTTATTTTTAAGTGTGGCTATTGTGTGACCTTTGGTCACACATAGTACTTTTTACCCATGACATTTGCTAATATTGTCACATGAAAATGAACAAAATGATGATGGTGTGACTAATGATTATGTAAAGCCACGTGAAATGTTGTAATTTTAATTGTGGCTATTGTCTAACCTTTAGCCACACATAATATTATTTTCCCGTGACATTTTGTATCATTCCATCACACAAATAAAAAACAAAGTGACTACAGTGTGACTAATGGTTACATATAGCTACACGAAATTTAGTAATTTTAAGCGTGACTATTGTTTAGGCTTTGGTCACACGTATTTATTGTGGTTCTATGTAGCCATTTTCGTGTAATTAGCCATTTTATTTTCATTTTTTTTGTAAATAAAAACAATTGTAAACCTGAGGAAAAACTAAAACCAAATGATATTAACATTAATAAATCAAACTTCATACATAAGTTGTCAACTTAAGTACTAATAACAAAGTTCTAAAAAATCTCTCTACAAAAGTTGAAAAGAGAAATGACAATACATATAAACTAAAAACTATTTATAGGTTGTTTTCTTCATGTCTATAACTATGATCAGATAATATGGCATGTCTTCAGCACTTTTTTATTAACTTCCAGTTGCTGCGTTAGGGTTCCTTGTGATTGGTAAATTTTCATCGTAAGTACATCTTGGAAAATCCAGATTTCTCACTACGCGTAGTCCTACCGGCAACTTGTTTGCCTTTAGGCGTCCTGCAACAACTGATTTGTTTTAGTTTTTGATCTAATGATAGGTTCATTTAGAGATAAGATGTGAATCAAGTACCTGATCAAATTCACCACTAATTCAAGTTTTTATTCTCTTTCTTATTAAAAAAAAAGAAGATAAAGATTAATATGATAATTAACCAACCTTACAAGATGATGGGTCTGCTGCATCTCCTTTGTTTTCATTATTTGTACTAGAGTTTGTTAAGAAAGATGAAGCATAACAGTTATAAGTAGCAGCTGGCACCTTTAGGGTTTGAATAAGCTTATGGAGATAAAGAACCGAATATCATGCATAGAACCATATACTCTTGAATCACGAATCCAATAACATTAAACGAAGTTTGTTGATACATTCAAATCACCATAAAAAATACAAAATAACTTATTGCAAAAGAAAGACATACCAAGTATGTTATTTCCACCGGCAGCTGAACTGAAAGCTTGAATGGTCTGGTGGCCTCACTTACATTATCTATAGATTGATTTAGTTTACTACAATGTAATGCGTATTCATCATGGTGATTCCGCCATATCTCTATGAAGACATAGCACCTTCAATTTAGTCGCCTGCAATTCAAACAAGACTACAACATCGAACTTTAGCAGCAGTTTGTTCCAACATAAATATGAATATGAGCATCAAAACGAGTAACACAATCATTCAATGTAGACCATAAACTTCATTAACAACAAATAAAGCTAACTATGAATAAAAAAACACCTACATTGATATTTTCAGATTTTAAAAGATATTTAAAACTAAAAGAGATGTTAACCTAAGAAACGTAAAAACCAGCTCAAATGAACTCCTCTGGCGGTGTTGAAACAAGCTCGTCGGACCCTATAAAGCTTGATGCTTTAAGGTTTAGGTTCCTTTAAACAACAAGAATTGTCATACCATGTAATAAATCGATAAAACCCATCGTTAAAAATCTTTGCATCATGACTCATTAGAGCTTTATCAAATCCTATAAAGCTTGATTTATCGTTGTAACATGTTTTGATTAACCATTATAAACTTGTACACCAAAACCCATTGCAACTATACATGAAACTCATAAACTTTGATGCACCACTGTATTACATTTTGGCAGCAACAATAGATAGGCTTCTTCTTGTGGCAACGGCTCTATGACGGCTCGTTATCAAGTGATTGCTTGTTCGGTTTTACCAGGCAGGAACAATACATTAGGGATGTCTACAAATCCAATATATTTACAAAGAACTACGCTTTGAATTTTGATTACAATGGAAACTCCATATTTAAATAACTACAAAATCTAGTCACATTAAATACCAAAGAAGCTAACCTTCTCATAGAAGCATATCTATTGCATTTACTTGGGATCTTCAGATGTCTTCACATAGAACCGGTTTAGCCGTTCTGAAGCCTTCTTAACCTACAGTACCGAATGCAAAACAATTGATTATCCGCAATAAACTCGAATTCAAAAAAAAATGTTAAACAAATAGTTATGCTACATATTTACCTGCTCGTCCCAGTCGGTTGCCCGTGCCATATGCATAAGCGCGATTGTCTCTGTCACAACGCCACCAATCAACCCCATCCATATTCCCTGTAAAATCAAATAACCGGCTTTTGATAACCGAAGCAACTTTGAAAATAAAGTTCATCCAAACGTTGTATACCTTTACTTGAAGGTCAGTCAAGTAATCGAGCAATGCCTCTATTGGAATACCGATCACATAAAAGCAAATGAAGTTCACAATTGCTACACTACCCTGCATTCCTGGTCCAATCGCCACCCCTGATGACAACAAGATTTATATATTTAAGGCACCAAGTATTCTTTATATCAGCGTTTACCAGATGTCAAAATAGACAACTCAGATACGTTGGGAAACAGGTCAAAACGGTTAATGCTGAAATGAGTAACTTTTTAATGCATTTTGGTCTTCAGATTGTTGGGTATCTCACAAATGCTTTCATGTCCCAAGTGTTAAAACTTTTTTGAAATTATTAGCGCATTATATATTACTGAAAATATATAAATCTTATCACGATACACTCCTCCTAACGACTTTTTTGGTCGGATTAACCCATTGGCCATTGCCCAACTGAACAGTAACCCATTTTGTTTTTTCAGCTAATTTTATTATTTGACTCGTTTGGGACAAAACATGAGCCAAATCGACCCATTCGTATTGTCATATAGAAATCGGACAACTCTAGTTTTCTGAAAGAAAACTAATTACACACGTCAAAGGATTTAGAGGTTGAGCTATTACCTGAGAGAACAGGATTATACCTCACAAACATTCATTACAAACCCATTTTCCGTTGACCTACAAAAAGTCAAATGACACTATAACTCTATTAAATCTAAAAAACCAAGATAACCTAAAATCAAACATATAACAATAAAAAAGATTCAAACTTTAACTACAACTTCTAGTAAAATAGCATATATTTATATGAAATCAAGAATTTTCATGCCTGGATTTCTGTACATATGGCCACTTTTGTACCAGATGTCTATAAGATGAACTTTTGAGGATGAAATGCCAACACCAATTTCCAAAATCACTCTTCAGGTAATAGTATGACAATCAAATCACAACATAACCTGAAAAATTTACGAAAAAACAACAGAAAAATGTCAATCGATTGTAATAGGAGCTGACATTTGGAGAAGAGGTATGTAAATTGTTACCCTACGCAGAGTATCGGTGGCCAGATCTCTACCGGCATAGGTTTTTATGGCGGCGGACACGCAAAAGGAGCGGAGAAGAGAGTCCTGAATCGCCGAACCGCCGGTCACCAGCGAAGAACACATCGCCGCCACCAGTGATTCCTTGCCGAACCCTAGCCGCTGGAAAACGGATCTAACCCAAGCCGTAGCGTTGGCGTCTCATCGTATTAGGTCATGTCATGCTTTTTTTGTGCTTTTCATTTTCAATTACCTGGACATCCCTCGATTCCAATAGAAACGCCGACGGTGGCTAGGGTTCCGCCGCTAGACGGTGGAGACGAAGGTGGTGTTGAAAAAGATGATAACATCGATGGATTTGAGGTTTCATCTTTTTGGTTGTAGTGTGTTGTGGCCTGAAAGTGACAAGAATCGCCGTGGGTTGATTGGAGGCGAAATCTGAGAAGCGGAAGAAAGAGTTTTAAGGGTTTCTAGAGAGAAGAAGAAGGTAGGGGATGGTGTAGGCACAGGAAGTAATAATCAAAATTTTTTTTACTTTTTTAATTAGGCAAATTGGATTTAAATAATCCCAATATGATCCATTAAAAATGCATGACAAAGTATTGACCATTGTGATCCATTAAGGCCTAATACGGTTCATTCAGACATGTATGATCTATTATTTTCCATATTGATCCATTACGGTCAAATATGATCCAGTAAAACATGCACCACCTATTATTGTCCATCGTGATCCATTTAAGCCCAATATGCTTTATTAAACGACAAATGTAAGTTTGGAAGGAAATTACTCAATCAATAAAATGAAATTTATAACTTTATATACTTTAAAAATATATTATTTTAAAAAATTGTTGTTTATAAAATTGAAAATGTATATAAACGTAGTTAATATGTATACATTAGTATAGTATTTATAAGAAAACGAGTTATAACAAATATAATTTAGAAAATATACATTAGTAAGATTTTTTTTATTAAATAATGTAATTTTTATAAATCATAATATTATTTGAGGGGGGAAGTTTTAAAATGATATATTTTGGGGGGACATTTAAAATGAAATATTTTGGAGGGAAATTTTTAGATGAAATAATTTGGGAGGAAGTTTAAATTTTAGGATATAAAAAATTGGAGGGAGTTTCAAAGATTTTAAAAAAAGGAAAGTAATTTTAATCTTTGGTCACACATTTTTCAATGACATTTGATATAATTTCGTCACACAAAATAAAAAAAAGTGACGATTGTGTGACGACTTTTTATGTAAAGCCACAAGATTTTTTATTTTATGTGTCGCTATTATCTAACATTTTGTCACACAATATAATATATGTGGCAAGATGCAATAGCTTTTAGCCACATTACCAAACATATACCGTGGTCGTGGAACATATTTGGCCACATTTTTCTTGTGTGACATTTTTTTCTTAACGTGTGGCTAAATGTTTCGAATACACGTGTTATTCGTCACATAAAACAAATACTATGGTCGTAAATCACATTTGGCCACACTTTTTCTGTGTAGCTAATAAGTGTCACAGTTTTTTTATTAAAGTGTGGGTAAAGGTTTCGAATATATGTGTTATTGGTCACATGAAAATAAATACGGTGATCTTTGATCACATTTGGCCACACTTTGCTAGTGTGGCTAATATATGTTACATTTTTTTCTTAAAGCGTGGCTAAACATGTCATATACATGTGTTTTTGGTCACATGAAACAAATATATATGGCCGTAGATCACATTTGGCCACACTTTTTGAGTTGTGGCTTGTAAATGTCACATTATTTTCTTATAGTGTGGCTAAAAGTTTTGAATTGTTATACAATGGTCACATGAATAAATAAAATGTGTGGCTAAAAGTAGGGTAGAAGGTCTTGAAATGTCATTATTGACCTTTAGCCACACATTTATTTGAAAGTGTGGCATCGAGGTTTTTGAAAAAGTGTGGCTGTAGGTCACATTTGACGTAGTGTAAGAATCAACCAGGAGGTAAGGTATCTCGAAAAGGCATGTATATAAAGAGAACTCGACCTCGGGAAAGGAGAAACCTACCCATCATTAACTGTCAGAATTACATCACATCCAAACGGCGCTACAGGAACCAGGGTCATATCCTCATTAAAGTCTGACAAGCGCCACTACGAATCTCAAGGCAAAGAGAAAAATACCCACTCTTACTGCCAGTTGACGTCATTACATGTCAGAGCATGATTACAAAGTCAAGTTTTTTCCTTTTCCAACAAGTTAAAACTTCCAAGAGAAGATTCCTTATTTCTCGCAACCAAAAAGCATCTCCATCTCACAAGTCCAGTGCTCCACTTATTTGCATAAGCACAACACTAGACTGGGGGGACTTGAAGGGGTAAGGTCCCAAAAACCTCATAAAAAGGATTTGGGACCATACCACAAACTGGCCATTCAACCTTTTTAACCTTGCGTGGCCGCGCATTGGTCTTACAAAAGGAAGAAAGCAATCAGTAATTTATAGTCGCGCGCCCAAAGGAAAACATAAATCCTTGCGCCTTCTACAAAGGATTAAAATCCTGAGATCAATACTTCCGCCCAAATATCCAAACTTGGATATCATTTTACCCAGACCTGGGATTTAACCATCTGTGTCCACACGGTAAGGTGTCACACCAGATTACAACAATAATCTTCTAGAAAGAAATACAATCGTGCACCACCCAGACGGTTATAACCGTCTGGACACGTGTCATCATCATAAGCAACCCTAGAATCACAACGAAGGCATGCAATTTCAGAGTAATCTCCACTTAATCACTTTCCACGTGGCAATCCCCCAGCCATAGATCAAACCACGATCCGTGTGCATTCACATCGGATCGAGAAAACTTGACGTTGGATCAAAGAACTTAACGAAAGAAAATATAACCGCTACGGCGTTAGCATCTTCCGTCATCTTTTCAATAACAGGTTTTCCCTCCCAAAACTCCCGGTTATAAATATGAGAACTGTTCAGGTATAAACTCAGATCACACTCACTTCTCAAATACTTTCTCTTCTCCATTACCAATACTTATTCTCACACCGGAGTCGGGTCAAGGAGAGAACCCTCTTCTCCCCTTGGCGAGGCTAACGGTGTTCTTTTTTGCAGAACCACCGGAGAAGAAGTTCAACTGCAACTGAATCAACCGAGAGAGAGCTAACCCTTTATGCGGATTCAAACCCCCTAGATACTTCGGTTCCGACCATGTATCTAGTGTTTCTTCACTTTGGCATCGAGTTCGAACTTTTGAAAATCAGTTTCAATATAGTTTTCATAAGGTTTTGGTACGAACTTCTTTGGATCCTCAGCACTTGGCACCATAGGAACATGGGGACCAAAAACAACAGACCTCTAACATCCAGTGTTCTGTTGAGCAAGGATGTGACCCATCCTTCTCTCCCAGATGTTGTATTCATTTCTTTTAAGCATGGGTGGTTTAAAAAGTGAGCCAATGTTATTCTTATCATCTTGAGATTGTGACGTCATCCTGGTTGTTTTACAGACACTGATTAATCAACTTTAATGGTGATTAAACCTTGCTCTGTTTTTCAACACAAACGAACAAACTATCGATATCAACGATTTTGAGCTGAACTATTTATGTCAAAATGATTGTTAAATCAAATTTGACTGTCCAAGCTCTGATACCAATTGTTGGATCTGAGTTTGGTTTTGATTGTACTTTACGTTTGAAATTAAGATGGAAATGAATGAGTTGTGCAGCGGAATTAAGATGGAAACAAACTTTGCATACAATCAAACGAGAGTATTGCTTTAATCAAAACACTTTTCACTATGAACCGAAAGATTGAATTTAGTTTCAACAACGATTACAAAGCAATGCTTGATACAAACTCCCCCTCAGCCAGAGCTCAGTGTTTGTTCGTGCAGAGAAGACGATTTTGCAAAGAGCTAATAGAACAGTACAGAGCACTGTTCTATTTATAGGCACTAGCAAACCACTGAGCATCTAAGCTGACGTCACCATGAAAGTGACATCTAACCTCCTAACAAACTCTAACCTCTGATCTATACAAACACTGCTATACTAACTACTGCTATTACATTTCATTACATAAAAGACACTTAAATAACTGCTGCATCCTTCCACTGCTGTGAACCCGGCAGTGCTTGTCCGGATCAGCAGTACTTGACTCAAGGCAGTAGATTGAGCAGCAGAGCTTTAGTCTTCCATCAGGCCTTTACTTGAGTAGCAGATTGACGGTCAGTAGTTTGTATGATCAGTAGATAGGAGGTCAGCAGATGTTGAAACCACTTTCAAGGGGAGAGACTTGTATGTAACATCTGCTTATTCTGGATCCACTGGTCTGACCCAGTTTTGGCTTTAATTATATGTTCCTCTGATAGGGTTCAATCCCAACACAAACCAACAAAAGTGTATGACATCTAAACTTGAAGTCTACTATAGAAACAACACCCGCGCCCAAGATCCAACCTGTCACCTGAAATACATGTAATTTTGGAAAACATCAACAAAAGTTGAACGAGTTCATGCGTTTTGTGTGAGTACTTGTAATCTTGTAAACCTTTGAGAGACTCCTTTGAAAACAGGTATGAAAATCATGTATGAACATACCAAATAAATGTTTTACAAGGACATTAAGGCATGTGAGGACATAGGGAGCACTCAAAATGAGTAGGCTTATACCCTTGTCGATTTTCCCTCGACTATGTCGATTTCCCTCGGCTATGTCGAATTTCCCTTCGACTATGTCAATTTTCCTTGACTATGTCGATTTCCCTCGACTATGTCGATTTCCCTCGACTGGGACACCGAAGCACACAGGTGATCACATGAGGACCATGAGTGGGGCTCGGCTGTACCCGTTAGATCTAACCTTCGTCCCTAAATAAGAATTAATGGCATTTCAATATTAAGTCTATGCTCACATGATCTAATAGTGCATTTCATAGGCATTTCATACCGTTTAAGCATTCGTAACATGTATTCCACCCCCGAGAGTTATAAAACCAACAACAGTTAAGAGAAAAAGAGGGACATGAACTCACTGTTTTGCGTCTTCTATACTCGTAACTCAAATCTCCTCAGCAAACACGACTCCCTACAATGTACTAGGGTCTATTAGACGAACGGGCCGTGCCTTGCCTTAGTATTAGTTGGTGTTTTTGAGTTACGTTTTGTTGTGCCTTTGGTATTATTCCAAGTCATAATATTATTTGTTAAAATAATAAATATTTTAACTTAAGTTACATTTATCAAATTTTTGAATAATTGATTAAACAATATTTTTGTGACAATACTTCTCAAGTATTTATTTTCGTATTTTCTTCCCAAGGATGGGGTATCTCATGTATGTGTATTCGTATTCTCGTATTTGTAGTTTCCAAATTAATATATTTTCAAGTCTTATTTTAGAAAATATATTTAAACTTATTTTGTCCCAAAAATAATGTATTTCAAGAAAATATAAAATTTTCTCAAAAATCATATATCTTCTAAATATTCCAAGAAAATATATTTTAACTTCCGAAAATAATATATTTTCTCCTTGTCGAAAATATGATATACTTTGTAATAATAATAAAAATCATACTTTCATTTCTTTTGTATCCAAAATAAAATTTACCAAAAATATGCTCAAAATGTAGTTTCCGGAATATCTTGTAAGTTAGGTTCTTTCGTTCGGTTTCGCAATATTATGTGTGTCACTTATATATTTATTCCTTGTGATTTTTGGTATTATTTTGGATTGTAAATCCTTGGTATTTTGTTAAGTTATATTACTTTAAATCCTAAAATAATATAACTATTACACCAAGTATACAAATAATCACACACATTGTGTTATTAATGTAAATATATATATTCTAAATACATATTTAACTATTTTTATTTATAAAAACCAACCTCCAATACTTGTATTTTTGTAGCAAAGTCTATGGCAAAGTTTATATTGAAAACCATAGTTAAAACACACTTGTAAATGTTTGTTTAGAAAATATTTTTCTAAGTGTTTTTATTTTTAGAAAATTTTGCCATAGTTTCCCCTAAAAATGGAGGTGTCCATGCTATCAAAGCATATCATTTTCGTTTCAAAAATCATTACAAACAATCAACAATCAATCTACACTTACCAAGTGCTAAAACAAAGCTATCTACATAATGATCATGAACTTTGAACTTTCATAAAAACTTGTAGTAACTTGGTAGTGTGTTTAGTAGGTTTAGTTATCCTTTAAAGTGTGTTCATTTCTTTAAAAACCTCATTCTTGGAAGGTTTAGGTGTTTACAACTTGTAAACATATTTTACAAAAACGTTTCTTTGTGAAATCTTCTTGTTTCTCAAGTGTTTCTACACTTGTTTTATCCCCGAAAATAGTGTATATTTAAGTAAGAACCAAGATCTTCTAAAAATCACACTTTGAACTTGGTTCTCTTGGAAAACCATTCATAAGTCTTAGATCCATAAGATTACTTACTCACTTTGTTTATTATTTTTCAAGAAATCACTTTATTCTTCAAGTTCATGCTTATGAGGATGATCATCTTGTTTTGTCACATAATCATCCTCTCACTTGCTAGATCATGTGTTTAATCACAATCTAGCAAGCTCTTTATGATGATCAACATCATAATCTCAAGAAAACAACAATCAAGTATCATACATAATAAACAACATTATTTTATCAAGATTTCATCATATGACAAGCTTATGTTAGAGTTTTATGATTATGTCTTTTAGTGTTCATCAAGTTTATCAATGTACATCATCTTTTAACCAACAACATATGAAGTAACAAAGGGTTATGAGGGCATTACTACTAGCACAAGGCTAGGGAAGAACACAAGAGGTTGAAGATGACAAATGTGGGGGATAATAGCAAATGATGAAGGTCCTTAAAGATCCAAGACCACCAAGCTTCATTAAACACCTCCTTACACCTTGAGATGAACTTGGATTGGATGAACTTGAATGGATGATGGTGGTGGTGTGGTGGGCTAGCTACGGCCGTGAGGGGGGAAGAAGAAGAGAAGAATGAGGTGTTGATGAGAATGAGCTCTAAAGGTGATCTTATAACCAAGTTTAGATGTTTGTCCAATGTGTATTGTGTTCCATAAGTACCATTCAAGATCTTTCATGATATCAAAACAAATCTAGCAAGATTAAGTGAATCAAGGAAAGATTATGGTGGGGCCACTTCTTGTGACCGTGAACATAAGGGGGGGGGGGGTTCTAGTTGGTGTTTAAATGGTAAGTTAAGTGTTTAGTTTGGATTTAAGTGTATTAGTTAGGTGTTATGCATAATGTGTGTTATATAGTGTGTTAGGGTGTTCGGGGATCATAACTAGCTCAGAAACATTAAAACAATGCTTCTAGTATAATTTTGGTGTTTCGGGTAGTGTCTGGTTGTTCGGTTAGATACCGGTTCGTTAAAGTGTCAAACTATACCGTTTAGTGTTCTTTAAGTACCCTTTTGTGACACTTTTAATTCCCGACACTTAGGAAAGCATTCAGGACCATTTAGTCACATTTTTGCATGTAATAAACTTGTTAAAATGCTGAATTTTGCTGATTTATGCAGAATTCTGCACTTTATGTGGGTTTTAGGCACTTTCCGGCACTTTATCTATCACCTAGAAAAGCAGTTTTGTGGTCCTTACTTCCCTACACACTATACTAGTGTAGTACGTAGTCTCTAGCTCATACTGGGCCTCAAAACATTGTCTGATAATGGTGCCAATTCTGTTCTATGCATTATTAGAACTATATCGTGTTGCATGTAGTAATGATAAAAGCCTTGCAACATGAAATGCCATTGTATGTATATAACAGTAATCAGAAATTCATTTGTCTTGTAAACTAGATCATGCACAGTTATTAAAGCACAGATTACTGCTCAATTAGTGTACGGAATGTACGGAAAAGTGACAGTTGTCATAGACTTCCCCCGTTAAAAGAATTTCGTCCCGAAATTCAAGCGATGCCATCGGTCGCAGGGGAGTTGTGAATCAAATGTGGTCACTTAGGTTTAAAATTTGTCTTCATGTTCCCATGTAACTCTGGGCCATGATATGAATTCTAACGTACTCAAGTAAATCAATTACGTCTTCTCCGTATTTCGTGGACTCTTGGTCCGCAACTTTAACAGGTTCTATAGTAAATTGGAGTTTGTCGTTGACGTGAATCTTGTTTGTGGGAACAAAGATTGTTCCTTGAGTTAGACTCCTCTAAAGGCTAGACACATGGAATGTGTCGCGATCACTACTGATCTTTTCTGGAAGTTTCAGCTTGTGAGCGATGGTCCCGATCCCTACCAGGATCTCGAAAGGTCTAATATACCGGGGGTCCAACCTTCCATGTTTTCCAAATTACATCACGCTTTCTCAAGGTGAGGCTCCCATTAAAGCCATACTTCTTATCTCAAATTCCTATGATTTCTGCCGCTCGTCGGCGCAATCTTTTTGTATTCCGCGGGCTGTCTTGATATGATCACATATCTGAACGATCTTACCTCTAATTTTTCCTGAACCAACTCGGCCAGTAGATTGTTTATCTCCAGTCTCCGTTTAACACAACGGGGATCGACTTATTGTGTTCCATCTAAAGCTTCACACGAAGAGGTTTAAACAGTGGTGTGATAAATACTGTTGTAGGAAAACTCCACTAAGGGCAAGTGAGTTTTCCAACTTTTCATCAAAGTTTATCACACAAGCACGTAACATGTCCATACAGTCTGCATCATTCAGTAGCGTAGTTCATCTTCGTTAATATTTAAGTTCTTACGATCAATGGTGTGCTGCAACCCTTGTGATTAGTAAAGGTCGTGCAGCGTTTTCTTACAGGTAATGACGTCAAGTTTGCGGCGCGCAATTACTGTACCTAGATCAAGGTTTCTTCTCATGATCCCTTAATTAATGTGACGCGTATGCAATGCTGTGGTCTCGTTGCATCGATGTGCAATCGAGACTTTGTCGAGAAGCGTCACATAATTGCAATTCTAACTCCTTAGCTCTTGATTGCAGGGTTGGCATGAACCTCATTCTTATCCACCATGTATCCTAAAGTTCTTACCTCGCGAATTCGAAATCCGCCCTTCGACATCCTAGCACATAACTGTTCTTTCTCTAAGAGTCGCAAGGTAAATTGTAGATGTTGCTCATGACTTTCCTTGGTCATTGGTCATATAAGAATGTAGTCAATAAATATAATCATGATCTAACCAAGTATGGCATACACATTCGATTCATGAGGTCCATGAATACTGTCGATGCATGTGTTAAGCCAAATGGTACGACAAGGAACTCGTAACGCTCGAAGCAAGTCCTAAAGGTCGTTTTAGGGATATTTCCTTCTTGTATTCACAGTTGAGGACATCCTGTCCTCAAGTCGATCTTTGAGTGGTAACTATAACCTGACGATTGGTCTGTTCATGTCATCAATCCTTGGCAAAGGATACCAATCCTTGATATCCAATTCTCTGGAATTTATGCAAACTGGAATATGTCAACTTTCTCCTTATGTTCTTAACTAAGGGTGTCATGTCCTTAATTCCCTCTGTCTAGCAGCTCTTGCAGTTATATCGGAGGCTCATGCTTCTCGAACGAAGCTAGTCGGTAAGGCGTCATTCGGCACTGGTGCCGCTCCTAGCACTAGGTTCATCCTAAACTCCTCTTGTTGCTGTGGAGGTGTTCCTGGCAAGTCTTCAGGAAGGTCTTCTGGGAATTCCTCCACCACGGGGTTGTCTTCTAGCTCCAGCTCCTAGGTCTCGTTGTCGGCAACATGAGCTAGGAAGGCTATGCAGTCTACTCGGAGGCGCTTCTGTGTCTCTTCGACCAATGAGAGATGTCGCAGATCCACTGCCTTGTGGGGTCTAGCACCCTTGCACCTATTGCAGGAAGGTTGTGTACTATAAATGTTTCATCATCCGCAAGAGGGACGCGACTGATTTTCCTTATATCGAACGACTTCAACTCTATACTTGGATTTCCAATCCATGCTGACTATCATATCATGACTTCCCAAGTCAATGGTAACAGAAGGTTCCGGCCTTCTGAGTCCCCAAAATATAATCCTTAATTGCTTCGTCTGCTTAAACTAGCCTTCTATATGCCCATTTCTAAAGAATACGGGACGTCTATTCTACTTGAAACTAGGCCAAGCAGTTTCTTAAGTTCTAAGCATACAAGGTTAAAGTTGGTGCCAGTATTAATAAAAAATAGATGCATTAAGTTGGTTAATAGGGAACGTGCCCGTAACCGCATCTGGATCCTGGCGTGCTTCACGAGCTCCGATCGTGAAGACCCTTTCTTGCTTGGTTCTTCCTAGGGCAATCTTTCCTAAAATTCCCTACTTCAGCACACTTGTAGCAGCCTAGAATCTTCCCATTATCTCTTCCGTCTGGATCCTTCGCCCAACAGGCATCCTTGCTGTGCCCTTCCTTTCCACACATTCCACACTTAGGCCTCAGACATTGAACTTCATGGTAAAAATTGCACTCCTCGCACCTCGGCTTAGTCCCCAAGTAAACCTTACCACCAGCCTTATTAGTGGTTCCATAAGTTTTCCTGCCACGCGGCGGGTTCACTTCCTTTCTTTTGTTTGCTTTAGAGCTTCCATAGCTGACTTCGGTGCCCATATTTAGGTTTGAAGACTTCCTCTTCTTATTGCTTGATGACTCCACATGAGTCTCTTTCTTGTTATCCTCAGATTCCGAAAATTTTCCCATGCGTAGAGCTTCTTCAGTAAGAGTGACCATGCTCCTAATTTGAGGTGCAAGTCCCCAAATGAATCGCTCAATCCTCTTGAATTCTGGCTTGACTAAGTAGGGAACGACCCTAGACAAGTCATGAAATCGCTGGACGTACTCAGAAATCTTCGGCCCGTCCATTTTCAAATTCCAGAACTCCACCTCAAGCTTCTGGATTTCAGCCCTAGAGCAGTATTTCTTCTCCATCATTTCCTTGAGCTCATCCCAGCTCAGTGCATGAGCAGCTTCGTCACCGAGGGTCTGAACCTGAAGGTTCCACCAAGAGAGTGCGCCGTCCAAAAACAACCCTGAGATATAGGTGACACTCCGCTGGGGCAAACAGTTACTCATTCTTAGAACGGAGTCAGTATTTTCTGCCCAACGAACAAATGCAACGGCACCTCCTGTGCCATCAAAATTCAATGGCTTGCAGTCCAGGAATTGTTTATAGGTGCAGCCAGTTAGAGGGTTATTTCCGGAAGTGCCACCGCTGTGTTCGGAACAGAGGGCTTCATGTCGTGCAATTGCCTGTGAGATGCGTTCTTGAAGCTCGGCTTCTGTCCTTGGTAACGTACTGGTGTTTGTGACACGTCTGGGCGGCATTCTCTTCTGTCAAAAGCATGGGATGGATTAGACAACATTCCATAATTATCTATGAGGTATATTGTACCATAAGTAAACAGGTAATCACCCAATATCTCATGCATATATACTCAACAATGTATGAGTGAGGAAACAATTACTGAGTTTTCCTATAAGCTTGGAAACTTGACTTGTTGCGTGTAATGGGGAGTCAAAATGAACTCGAGGTTACTTCACCTCGGTCATGCAAGTTTCATAATATGAAAGTAGTAGTGATGGGGGTTGTTCTACGTTAGTTTTCTTTGGTCTTTTAGTTTCACAAGACGGGTATACTTTCCTTGAGATGGGGGTTGTTCATGTAAGGGTGATAGAGAGTGTAACGTCACTGAATCTTTCTGAATGTTATCCATCTTCACTTGCTTAAATATCGGTTCTCAAATGTCTCGTACACGGGTAGAAGTGTCAGACACGAAGTAGGCAAAGACAGGTTTCCTACTTTATAAAGTACTAAAGCAATGGTCTATGTATTGTCCTACCAGATGAAGGTGTGAACACCTATAGATTATTTTTGGAGGGATGATGATCATTAACCTGACCCACAGAGTCCACCAGGATTTCCATGCACTACAAGTTGTTATTACGTGGGCCCCCGTAATAATAAATTGTCTTGCACAGTTACCCTAATTTTCCCTCGTCCAAGCAGATGATCAACCAAGGAGGGGACACTGCTGTCCTTATACCTCCGGCATGGGAAGGACCACTGTGGTGGTCCACGCACTAACACTCGTTATGGTTACGCGCGAATAGGCACGATGATTAAACGAAATAGGGATAAGGAGAATTCCTGGTAGTTGGAGAGGCACCTTCAAGATGAATACTTCATCTTCCTTTTCTGGTCAAGTATGTCGTCAATCTCGCTTCACAAAAGCCGCAGGGACCTCGTCCCGCTGATTAAGAAGTTGTCCAAGGTTGCCGCCTCTGCCTCGCCGTCACTACCGTAGTCAGGAACCTTCACGATTCGAGAGGGAAGAGCAGCCATCTCCTACGGAAGCAAGCTCAGAATCTCGTTTGATAATCACTCCAGCCATGAGCTTTGCAATGAACGCGAGGCCGATAGCTTCATCGTGCGAGTAAGTACAATAATAGGGTTCGGAGTCGAAGGTATCTTATCCACATCAATAATCATTCCGTACAGTTATTCGTATGTATATATTGATAAACAAATATGTTACTTAGCATAAACAGGCAATTCGATGCATCATATCACATATAACTCTCGTTTGTTCTTTGGGGGGTCATTTTGTCTTTGGCAAGTCTAACTCATGTAGACTATGCCTTAGTTGGCACCTTATTTTGGGGTATTCTCCTCCCTACTAATATCCTTGCCTTGTCTCTTCTTTGAAAAATGTTTGACTCATGGATCTTGACGCTTACGTGAATGCAATGAAAAAACTTTTTGTAAAAATGTTTTTGTGAGAGAATTCTAGTGATTGTAGTCTAGACTCGAGAAGGAATCCTATTTCACTACAATCAAATCTCTGATACCAAACTGTCACACCCTGACTTTTGTGGAAGCGTATAATGTGTGACTGGTTTAATATCATTGCATTCAATCATAATAAACAACTACATGATCAAAACGATGTTCATCCATTCATAAAATTTGAGTATTACAAACACCGGTTATTAAGTTTTGAAACACAACCTTCGACTAGGTTACAAACCAACAAAAGTGGATGACATCTAAACTTGAAGTCTACTTCTAGAAACAACACCCGTGCCCAAGATCTAACCTGTCACCTGAAATACATGTAATTTTGGAAAACATCAACAAAAGTTGAGCGAGTTCATGCGTTTTGTGTGAGTACTTGTAATCTTGTAAACCTTTGAGAGACTCCTTTGAAAACAGGTATGAAAAGCGTGTATGAACATACTAAATAAATGTTTTACAAGGACATTAAGGCATGTGAGGACATAGGGAGCACTCAAAATGAGTAGGCTTATACCCTTGTCGATTTTCCCTCGACTATGTCGAATTTCCCTTCGACTATGTCAATTTACCTTGACTATGTCAATTTCCCTTGACTATGTCGATTTCCCTCGACTATGACGATTTCCCTCGACTGGGACACTGAAGCACTCAAGTGATCACATGAGGACCATGAGTGGGGCTCGGCCGTACCCGTTAGATCTAACCTTCGTCCCTAATTAATAATTAATGGCATTTCAATATTAAGTCTATGCTCACATGATCCAATAGTGCATTTCATACCGTTTAAGCATTCGTAACATGTATTCCACCCCCGAGAGTTATAAAACCAAAAACAGTTAAGAGAAAAGGGGGACATGAACTCACTGTTTTGCGTCTTCTATACTCGTAACTCAAATCTCCTTAGCAAACACGACTCCCTACAATGTACTAGGGTCTATTAGACGAACGGGCCGTGCCTTGCCTTAGTATTAGTTGGTGTTTTTGAGTTACGTTTATTGTACCTTTGGTATTATTCCAAGTCATAATATTATTTGTTAAAATAATAAATATTTTAACTTAAGTTACATTCATCAAATTGATTAAACAATATTTTTGTGACAATACTTCTCAAGTATTTAATTTCGTATTTTCTTCCCAAGGATGGTGTGACAACTGTGCTCTGTAATCGATGAACAATGCAAAACGATGTTAATTATTAATAAAACAATGTTTTTTGGTGTTATTATGTGTGTATTTGTGTTTGATCATTTTACGATTTGATTCGATTCCGATTTCAAGCTTTAAATCGCTTTCTGGAAAGTTATACGCAAACTGGTGCGTAAACGCAGCCAGTTTAACGCGACAAACACTCCGGAATAGTGACATAGGCTTAACATACCTAAAATAACCTTGACATAACTTAGAAATAAGTTTTGGATGGTTTGGTGTGTTGAAAATAAGTCAATTCGATCGCAGGGACTATTTGTGTCAAACTACGAAACTATACCGATTCGTAGGGTATCAAAGAGTCCGGAACTTGATCATAAGCTAAAAATACCATAAATAACCTAAACATAGCTTATAAATAAGCTTTGAGGGATTCGGTGTGTGAAAGTATGCTTATTTGATCTTATAAGGACTAAAAGGGTCAAAAAACGGCGTAAGTTTGCATATTCGCGCATATCCTACGTTCTGACCACATCTGGACATCCAAAATTTTTGTAGACACTAAAATATTTTTATTTTAGTGATCGGCATGCAAAAATACCGTTCCTCGCTTAATTTGGTTCGTTTTCGCGTCCGTTTGAGTTTCGTCGTTATTTAACGAACAACGCGACCATACGACCAAACGAGCCGACATCCGAGAGTGCTCCAAGCATATTTTGAGTCCTCTAAACCTTATTGACCTTGTAGAGCCTTGAAAATGGCTTAACGGGGGTCAAAAGGTGCTGAAATGAGCTTGAACCATGTGCAGGGACCAATTGTGCAATTCTGCCAAACTTGGCCACACGGGCCGCGCAAGCTTAGCTTACAGCCTATGCGGGCCGCGTGATATGCCCAGCGACAGAATCAAATTTCTAGCAATCTGTTGCTAATTCAGAGACTTTCCATGCAATTTCCTTGTGTGGTAGCCAAGTTATCTCCTCCCCAAGGCTTCTAACCTGCTTGCAACAATTGTATGGATGAGATTTAATGCTTGGAAGCTACACAAACATGTGTAATGATCCTATGATCTTGCTACAAGTATAAATAGCCCAACAATTTCATTCATCCATTGCTCATTTCCTTCTCTTCTACATCTGATTTGGGAGCTCTCCCAAGTGTTTGGAGCTTTCTAATCTGATTATTCCTGTAGAAAAGATAGCTAGGACCCTTTGTAAGTATTCTTTCTTGTTTATTCTTTATGTTTAGGCAGAAAGTCAAACAGTTTGGCCAACAGTTTGACTTTCGGTTTTGACCATCAATTGGTCAAGTCAAAGTTCAATTGAACTTTGCAACGTGATTGTAATCACGATGGTTATAATCCTTAGCGATTATACCTACTGATTACCACGTTAACTAGGCGTAGTGACGAGTCAAAGTTTCGGTCAAAATGCGTTTTAGCACGCATTTTCTAACGGAACTATTTTTGGGTATCAAAACCCATTGTTTTGATACCAAATCAGTTTTATAAGATAGTTAAACATGTTTCGACATGTTTAACTCGTCACTATTAGTTTAGTGCTTGTTTAAGGTCGTAAGTTAAGCAGACTAAACAACCGCTTAGACTTTCGAACCCGACCTGTTTGGTCGATCTATAGGATCCGACCAAGCATGATTAGTGATCATAGTTGCATAGGGAATAACCACTGAGGTTATACCTTATGATCACATAGGAGTGGTTAGTCATTTGCTAGTTAGCTTGTATGCCCATAGAAAATGACCAAAACGCCCTTTTGAAGCATAAATCTATAATGGGCATATGTGAACATGTTTTTGACATATAATCTGATTTAGTAACATGTTTAGGTATTATTGGGCATGTAAGACTTGACATAGCACATAGTTAACCATCCGAACATAGTCGTGCGCGAACGACAAGTTAACGTAGCATAAGCTACCTTAACGGGTCATAACGGGTCGAAAGCACTTAGGCTAGGTTCCGATTTAGGATGTAGGCTTTGTTAAACCATATCACATGAGTTCCACACTCATTTGGTTTACAAGACCACATTCTATCCGATCCTCCGATTTAGTTGTCGATTATTTACTAGTGATCCGATTACTAGGTACTGCTTGAATTTCCTTGGTTTGTCTGAGCTTCGCTAAGTTCTTTAGATCAAGGATACCCTTCATTCAATGTGAGTACATAGTTCCCCTATTTTACTGTTTTCAATTGTTTTGGGGTGATTCATATGTATTAAAATGATTTCGATATTTTAACGATGTTTTCAAAAACGATTAAGATGGTTTATATTAAACTAAATACGATTTCGATAATGTGAACGAAACTTGTTGGTTGTAACTACATAACGAATAATATTCATTAGCATTGATCAAGCCGACCAGTATTAGGTTATGGTACCATAGGATCTGACAAATCCCGTTATCAGACTACACCCATGGTTATGTGTGGGGGTTATGTAGGTAACGACCGAATCTGATGATTGTTAACTTACCCTTTGGTGGTTTGTTAATACGATAAACGAGGTAGTCGAGTCACGAAGGTTTGAATGTTATTAGCAAGACAACCAAAAGTAGTTTCACAATTAAAACGAATACGATTTTGGGACGAATTAAGCGATTTGGAACGACTTAAACGAGATAAAACGATTTGAATGAACGATTGGTTTGGGTTGTGATTAGGTAATGGGATGGGTGTAACATGATAAAGGCATGGTAGATACGCCGCCGGTACATCTTATATATAAGTGCTTTTATCATATTACATTTCATGTCATTATGTAGTTCATTTGGGAAACGATTTGAAACGATGTCACACAACGAGGTTTTCAAAATGATATAAACCATACGAGTTTTATTAACGAGTTTTTAGCGAGATGTTTTACGAAATGGTTTTCTAAAACAAAATGTTTTCAAGTTAAGAAGCATGGCTATGAAATTTTATAAATTATAACCATCTTGATTTGAGTTGGTTAATCATGTTGCAATATTATCTACTTTTCAAAACAAGGTCTTTGAGGTATTGCGATATATATAAACGAGTCATGATTCCGATACTCTTACAAAACCTATGTACTCGCCAGCATTTCTTTGCTGACTATGTTTTTTTACATATGTTTCAGGTGATAATGCTTGATGTTGATTGCTAGGAAGCAAGTTCACTTAGGATCCGGACATGGCTTTAGCGACTTAAAAACGATAATAGACGATGTTCAATTTGTTTATTTGGTTGATGACAATGAACAATACTTAATAATTCAATAAAACGAAACACTTAATTACCATGGTTGTGAAACGATGATTCTGTTACAACACTCCCCGACGTTTCCGCCACGGTTTTGTTGTTTTAAAGTGGTCGGGGTGTGACAGAAGAGTTGGTATCAGAGCCAATGGTTATAGGGAATTAGGTTATTAGTAATGCTTTGACCTAGACTATAACTTTCTAGGACCCTAACGCAAGTTATCTTGCGTTTAGATTGTAAAACAATACCGTCACCTATCCTTAGGTGATAACCACAACGAGAACATAATAACAAATCCGCTTCGAAAATTAATCATCTATCCTTGGATGATTGATTGTAAGGTTTTGAACCCTCTCAGTTTTCAAAATCTCGTCAAAGTTTGGGTCTAAATAATGTGAACACGTGCAAACTGGAAGAGTGAATGCCTGTACCCTGAGTTTTCTGTCTAAGGCTAGAGTGTTCGTACAAATCCGCAGTATCGGACCAGACACTCTTACCTGGGAACTCTTGGGGTGAGTGTTCACTTATAGGCGAGCATGTCTTCAGTGATACATTATTATAACCCATTTACTTTGATTAGTCACTACGTGTCGTTTGTTTGTTCGAGGTAACGAACAAATGATCGCACTCCTTGTGTTTTGTCGATGTTTTCAATGCCTCTTTTGTTTCTCCAATTGTCGACCTCACTCGTTTCTCATGTTCCTTTGTTAGACAATGCCTCCTCGACGCGATGCTCAAACTTTTACTGCTGAAGAAATCGCAGCCCTTGTTACTCAGCAAATGGCTGCTGTACTTCCTGGCGTTGTGACCCAAATCCATGAGCTATACAACAATAACAATAATAACAACAATAATGCTCAGTGTAATTTCAAGAATTTCAATTCTGCAAAACCGCTTAAGTTTTCTAGGTCACAAGGAGCAACTGCGCTCCTGCAGTGGTTTGAGAGTATCGAGAGCACATTAAGACATGTGCAGTGTCCGAATGCGCGTAAAGTTGAGTTTGCTTCAATCCTGTTTGAGAAGCGAGCTCATGGTGGAACGGAGTGATTCGTGATAGGGGTGCCGAAGTGGCATTAGCGCAAATTTGGGATGAGCTTCGAGCTCTCATGATGAGAGAGTTCTGTCCCCGTCACGAGATTTGAGCTTTGGAACGAGAATTCGATGATTTGAAACAAGACGGGGGAGAACACCGAGCCTATACGGATCGATTCGAGGAGCTCAGTTTGTTGTGTCCCACTATGGTTACACCACTGGAGAAAGCAATCGAGAGATATATCGATGGTTTACCCAATTCCATTCAGGATATTATGACCGGCGTTAATCCTACTACCGTTCGTCACGCGATCGAGTTGTCGGCTACCCTGACTGAGTCCCAAGTCAGGAAGGGTAAACTCACCCGCAAGGGTGATAAAAAGAAGTCGACCAATTCTGACAAGGAAAAGGGTAAAGGAAAGAAGCAGGGTGAGTCTTCAAAAAGGTCAAGGAAGCGCAAGGCTTCCCAGAACTTCGCTGTCACCAACCAGACTGCTCAGAACCCACCGACTCAACCTCCTGCAAAGAAAGCATATGCTGGTACTGCACCACACTGTACACGATGTAATGGTCACCATGTTTCCCAACAGGCCTGTAAACAGTGTGCTACGTGTGGTAGACTTGGGCATTTGGCCAACATTTGTCATTTTGGTCAAAATCAAGCTGCCCAGGTTCCAGCACAAGCTCAAGGGAATGCTGCGAGATTCCCACCCGGTTCGTGTTTTAATTGCGGAGAAATGGGTCATTTCCGCAACAATTGCCCGAGATTGGTAAATGCGAATGCAAATCCAAATGCAAACGCGAACGCAAATGTGAATCCCGCTCGTGGACGGGTATTCAATCTAAACGCAAACGAGGCGAGGGCGGACAATGAAGTTGTTAACGGTACGTTTCTTGTTAACAATCAACTTGCATCTGTTCTTTTCGATTCTGGTGCCGATAGGAGTTTTGTTTCGTTATCCTTTGAGCCTTTACTCACGATACCTAGAACTAAACTGAGGAAACCCTTATCTGTCGAGGTTGCTACTGGTAAACCACTCGTACTCGATTCTGTTCTTCGTGGTTGTCAATTAAACCTCGATAACCATCTTTTTCCCATTAACCTCGTACCGATGCAACTTGGGAGTTTCGACATTATCGTGGGGATGGATTGTTTAACCAAACACCATGCTGAGGTGGTTTGTTTCGATAAGATCATTCGTATCCCCCTTTCGTCTGGCGATGTTCTGGAAGTTCGTGGCGAGAAACCATCTGGTGGATTGAAACTCATGTCGTGTACGAAAGCCCAGAGTTATTTACGAAAAGGATAAGTTGCCTTCCTGGCACATGTCACTGAGGAGAAAGGCAAGAACAAGAGTATTCAGGATATTCCGATTGTTCGGGATTATCCAGAGGTGTTTCCTGATGAACTGCCTGGTTTACCTCCAGTTCGTCAAGTCGAATTTCATATTGACCTTGTACCCAATGCTAACCCGATTGCGAAAGCACCTTATCGTCTTGCACCGTCTGAGATGCAAGAGTTATCAAAACAGCTTCAAGAGTTATCTGATAAAGGATTCATCCGACCGAGTTATTCACCTTGGGGCGCTCCTGTCCTCTTTGTGAAGAAGAAAGATGGATCTTTTCGAATGTGTATCGATTATCGTGAGCTTAATAAGCTTACTATCAAGAATTGATATCCCCTACCCCGAATCGATGATCTCTTTGATCAGCTGCAAGGTGCTACCTGTTTCTCCAAGATCGATCTGCGTTCTGGGTATCATCAGCTTCGTGTATTCGAAGAAGATATTCCCAAAACCGCTTTCCAAACAAGATATGGGCATTACCAGTTTACTGTCATGCCTTTTGGTTTGACGAATGCTCCAGCTATTTTCATGGACTTAATGAATAGGGTCTGTAAACCTTATTTAGACAAGTTCATCATTGTGTTCATCGACGATATTCTCATTTATTCGAAGTCTCGAGCCGATCACGAGCAACACCTTCGTTTGACTCTCGAACTCCTAAAGAAGGAACAAATTTTTGCTAAATTCTCCAAGTGTGAATTTTGGCTTAAAGAAGTTCAGTTTTTGGGACATATAGCCAACGAGCAGGGTATTCATGTGGATCCATCCGAGATTTTAGCAATCAAGGATTGGAACACACCGACGACTCCTACCGAGATTCGTTCTTTCCTTGGTCTCGCTGGCTATTATCGTCATTTCATTTCGAACTTCTCAAAGATTGTGGTTCCACTCACTGCTTTGACTCAAAAGAATAAGCCTTTTGAGTGGGGACCCAAGCAAGAAGAGGCGTTTCAAACGCTGATACAGAAGCTATGTGATGCTCCTGTTCTATCTTTGCCCGAGGGAAACGATGATTTCGTTGTCTACTGTGATGCATCCAACTTAGGCCTTGGTTGTGTTCTTATGCAACGAGGTAAAGTTATAGCATATGCATCTAGACAATTGAAAGTTCACGAGAAGAACTACACCACTCACGATCTTGAGTTAGGTGCTGTAGTTTTTGCTCTAAAAATCTAGAGACACTACCTCTATGGAACGAAGTGTGTGGTTTTTACAGACCACAAAAGTCTCCAGCATATTCTTAATCAGAAAGAGCTGAACATGAGGCAGCGACGTTGGGTTAAACTCTTAAACGACTACGATTGCGAGATTCGCTACCATCCTGGTAAGGCGAATGTCGTAGCCGATGCACTTAGTCGAAAGGAGCGAGTCAAGCTTCATTCTGTTCGAACTCTATCTGATCTCCAAACTCGAGTTCTTCAAACTCAGCAATCTTGTGTTTCACAAGATTTGATAGATAAGGAATTACCACATCAGCTTGACCTTAAACTCGAAGCGAAGGACGATGGTTTACTCTATTTCATGGATCGTTTGTGGATTCCGAAACAAGACGATCTTCGCACTTTAGTGATGGACGAATCTCATAAGTCTCGATATTCTATCCCTCCTGGTGCTGATAAAATGTACAAGGATCTTCGTACTAAGTTCTGGTGTCCTGGTATGAAGAAAGATGTTTCCTTGTTTGTATCGAAATGCCTAACTTGTCTCAAAGTCAAGCCTGAACATCAACGACCATCTAGTTTGCTTGTGCAACCAGAGATACCGGTTTGGAAGTGGGAGAATATTGCTCTGGATCTCATCACTAAATTACCGCGTACATCTAAGGGTCATGATGCTATATGGGTTGTTTTCGATCGATTAACGAAGTCAGCTCATTTTATTGCGATTCGCGAGGATCTATCTGCTGATAAACTTGAAAAGATTTATGTTGATGAGATTGTATCCCGACATGGTATCCCTTTGGACATCATATCCGATCGTGATGCTCGATTTTCATCTCATTTCTGGAAGACCATGCAATCTGCTATGGGAACCCAACTAAATCTAAGCACTGCTTATCATCCCCAAACAGATGGACAATCTGAGAGAACGATTCAAACTTTGGAGGATATGCTTAGAGCATGCGTGATAGACTTTGGTGGTAATTGGGATTCTCATCTGCCATTGATCGAGTTCTCTTACAACAATAGTTATCATGCTAGCATTAAAATGGCACCATTTGAAGCTCTCTACGGTCGAAAATGTCGTTCACCTGTTTGTTGGAACGAGACCGGTGAATCTCAGCTTATTGGGCCGGAGCTTGTTCTGGAAACAACAGACAAAATCAAGAAAATTCGCGATAATCTTGTGACAGCTAGATGCCGTCAAAAGAGTTATGCGGATTTAGGACGCAAGTCCTTAGAATTTCAAGTCGGAGACCATGTCCTACTCAAGGTGTCGCCTTGGAAGGGAATGGTGAGATTTGGAAAGAAAGGAACTTGCACCACGATATGTTGGACCATTTAAGATTGTTGAAAGAGTTGGAAAGGTTGCCTACCGACTAGAGCTACCTCCAGAGCTTGGAAATATTCATCCGACTTTTCACGTGTCCAATCTGCGAAAGTGTTTAGCTGACGCTGATCTTCACATTCCACTCGACAAAATCCAAATCGATGAAACGATGCACTTTGTCGAGAAACCTGTGGAGATAGTGGACCGTACATACAAACAGTTGAAGAACAAACGAATTCATTTGGTCAAGGTTCGCTGGGAATCCAAATGTGGCCCAGAGTTTACTTGGGAACTTAAGGACCAAATGAAGGCGAAATATCCGCAATTGTTCTCACAAGTTTCCTCTAGTTAAAATTTCGGGACGAAATTTCCTAAAGTAGGGGAGACATTGACAACTGTGCTCTGTGATCGATGAACAATGCAAAACGATGTTAATTATTAATAAAACAATGTGTTTTGGTGTTATTATGTGTGTACTTGTGTTTGATGATTTTACGATTTGATTCGATTCCGAATTCAAGCTTTAAATCGCTTTCTGGAAAGTTATACGCAAACTGGTGCGTAAACGCAGCCAGTTCAATGCGACAAACACTCCGGAATAGTGACATAGGCTTAACATACCTAAAATAACCTTCACATAACTTAGAAATAAGTTTTGGATGGTTTGGTGTGTTGAAAATAAGTTTATTCGATCGCAGGGACTATTTGTGTCAAACTACGAAACTATACCGATTCGTAGGGTATCGAAGATTCTGGAACTTTATCATAAGCTAAACATACCATAAATAACCTAAACATAGCTTAGAAATACGCTTTGATGGATTCGGTGTGCGAAAGTATGCTTATTTGATCTTACAAGGACTAAAAGTGTCAAAAAACGGCGTAAGTTTGCATTTTCGCGCATATCTTACGTTCTGACCACATCTGGACATCCAAAATTTTTGTAGACACTAAAATATTTTTATTTTAGTGATCGGCATGCAAAAATACCGTTCGTCGCTTAATTTGGTTCGTGTTCGCGTCCGTTTGAGTTTCGTCGTAATTTAACGAACAACGCGACCATACGACCAAACGAGCCGACATCCGAGAGTGTTCCAAGCATATTTTGAGTCCTCTAAACCTTATTGACCTTGTAGAGCCTTGAAAATGGCTTAACGGGGGTCAAAAGGTGCTGAAATGAGCTTGAACCATGTGCAGGGACCAATTGTGCAATTCTGCCAAACTTGGCCACACGGGCCGTGTAAGCTTAGCTTACAGCCTACGCGGGCCGCGTGATATGCCCAGCGACAGAATCATATTTCCAGCAATCTGTTGCTAATTCAGGGACTTTCCATGCAATTTCCTTGTGTGGTAGCCAAGTTATCTCCTCCCCAAGGCTTCTAACCTGCTTGCAACAATTGTATGGATGAGATTTAATGCTTGGAAGCTACACAAACATGTGTAATGATCCTATGATCTTGCTACAAGTATAAATAGCCCAATAATTTCATTCATCCATTGCTCATTTCCTTCTCTTCTCTTCTACATCTGATTTGGGAGCTCTCCCAAGTGTTTGGAGCTTTCTAATCTGATTATTCTTGTAGAGAAGATAGCTAGGACCCTTTGTAAGTATTCTTTCTTGTTTATTCTTTATGTTTAGGCAGAAAGTCAAACAGTTTGGCCAACAGTTTGACTTTCGGTTTTGACCATCAATTGGTCAAGTCAAAGTTCAATTGAACTTTGCAACGTGATTGTAATCACGATGGTTATAATCCTTAGCGATTATACCTACTGATTACCACGTTAACTAGGCGTAGTGACGAGTCAAAGTTTCGGTCAAAATGCGTTTTAGCACGCATTTTGCAACAGAACTATTTTCGGGTATCAAAACCCATTGTTTTGATACCAAATCAGTTTTATAAGATAGTTAAACATGTTTCGACATGTTTAACTCGTCACTATTAGTTTAGTGCTTGTTTAAGGTCGTAAGTTAAGCGGTCTAAACAGCCGCTTAGACTTTCGAACCCGACCCGTTTGGTCGATCTTTAGGATCCAACCAAGCTTGATTAGTGATCATAGTTGCATAGGGAATAACCACTGAGGTTATACCTTATGATCACATAGGAGTGGTTAGTCATTTGCTAGTTAGCTTGTATGCCCATAGAAAATGACCAAAACGCCCTTTTGAAGCATAAATCTATAATGGGCATATGTGAACATGTTTTTGACATATAATCTGATTTAGTAACATGTTTAGGTATTATTGGGCATGTAAGACTTGACATAGCACATAGTTAACCATCCGAACATAGTCTTGCGCGAACGACACGTTAACGTAGCATAAGCTACCTTAACGGGTTGTAACGGGTTGAAAGCACTTAGGCTAGGTTCCGATTTAGGATGTAGGCTTTGTTAAACCATATCACATGAGTTTCACACTAATTTGGTTTACAAGACCACATTCTATCCGATCCTCCGATTTAGTTGTCGATTATTTACTAGTGATCCGATTACTAGGTACTACTTGAATTTTCTTGGTTTGTCTGAGCTTCACTAAGTTCTTTAGATCAAGGATACCCTTCATGCAATATGAGTACATAGTTCCCCTATTTTACTGTTTTCAATTGTTTTGGGGTGATTCATATGTATTAAAACGATTTCGATATTTTAACGATGTTTTCAAAAACGATTAAGATGGTTTATATTAAACTAAATACGATTTTGATAATGTGAACGAAACTTGTTGGTTGTAACTACATAACGAATGGCATTCATTAGCATTGATCAAGCCAACCAGTATTAGGTTATGGTACCATAGGATCTGACAAATCCCGTTATCAGACTACACCCATGGTTATGTGTGGGGGTTATGTAGGTAACGACCGAATCTGATGATTGTTAACTTACCCTTTGGTGGTTTTTTAATACGATAAACGAGGTAGTCGAGTCACGAAGGTTTGAATGTTATTAGCAAGACGACCAAAAGTAGTTTCATAATTGAAACGAATACGATTTTGGGACGAATTAAGCGATTTGGAACGACTTAAACGAGATAAAACGATTTGAACGAACGATTGGTTTAGGTTGTGATTAGGTAATGGGATGGGTGTAACATGATAAAGGCATGGTAGATACGCCGCCGGTACATCTTATATATAAGTGCTTTTATCATATTACATTTCATGTCATTATTTAGTTCATTTGGGAAACGATTTGAAACGATGTCACACAACGAGGTTTTCGAAATGATATAAACCATACGAGTTTTATTAACGAGTTTTTAACGAGATGTTTTACGAAATGGTTTTCTAAAACAAAATGTTTTCGAGTTAAGAAGTATGGCTACGAAATTTTATAAATTATAACCATCTTGATTTGAGTTGGTTAATCATGTTGCAATATTATCTACTTTTCAAAACAAGGTCTTCGAGGTATTGTGATATATATAAATGAGCCATGATTCCGATACTCTTACAAAACCTATGTACTCGCCAGCATTTCGTTGCTGACTATGTTTTTTACGTATGTTTCAGGTGATAATGCTTGATGTTGATTGCTAGGAAGCAAGTTCACTTAGGATCCGGACATGGCTTTAGCGACTTAAAAACGATAATAGACGATGTTCAATTTGTTTATTTGGTTTATGACAATGAACAATACTTAATAATTCAATAAAACGAAACACTTAATTACCATGGTTGTGAAACGATGATTCTGTTACAACACTCCCCGACGTTTCCGCCATGGTTTTGTTGTTTTAACGTGGTCGGGGTGTGACAGATGGGGTATCACATGTATGTGTATTCGTATTCTCGTATTTGTAGTTTTCAAATTAATATATTTTCAAGTCTTACTTTAGAAAATATATTTAAACTTGTTTTGTCTCAAAAATAATGTATTTCAAGAAAATATAAATTTTTCTCAAAAATCATATATCTTCTAAATATTCCAAGAAAATATATTTTAACTTTCGAAAATAATATATTTTCTCCTTGTCGAAAATATGATATACTTTGTAATAATAATAAAAATCATACTTTCATTTCTTTTGTATCCAAAATAATATTTACCAAAAATATGCTCAAAATGTAGTTTCCGGAATATCTTGTAAGTTACGTTCTTTCGTTCGGTTTCGCAATATTATGTGTGTAACTTATATATTTATTCCTTGTGATTTTTTGTATTATTTTGGATTGTAAATCCTTGGTATTTTGTTAAGTTATATTACTTTCAATCCTAAAATAATATAACTATTAGACCATGTATACAAATAATCACACACAATGTGTTATTAATGTAAATATATATTCTAGAGTTAAATGCCATTTTAGTCCCTGTGGTTTGGGCCATTTTGCCAGTTTAGTCCAAAGATTTCATTTTTAACATGTGGGTCCAAAAAGGTTTCACAGTTGCCATTTTAGTCCACTTGGTTAACTTCATCCATTTTTTCTGTTAACGAGAAGGCCAATTTGGTCATTTTGTATGTAATTATGTTAACTAAAAGGGCAATTCAGCCATATAAAATGACCGAAATGGCATTCTGGTTAACATAAAAAATGGATGAAGTTAACCCAGTGGACTAAAATGGTAATTGTGAAACCTTTTTGGACCCACAGGTTAAAAATGAAACCTTTGGACTAAACTGGCAAAATGGTCCAAACCACAGGGACTATAATGGCATTTAACTCTATATTCTAAATACATATTTAACCATTTTTTTTTATAAAAACTGACCTCCAATACTTGTATTTTTGTAGCAAAGTCTATGGCAAAGTTTATATTGAAAACCACAGTTAAAACACACTTGTAAATGTTTGTTTAGAAAATATTTTTCTAAGTGTTTATATTTTTAGAAAATTTTGCCATAGTTTCCCCTAAAAATGGAGGTGTCCATGCTATCAAAGCATATCATTTTCGTTTCAAAAATCATTACAAACAATCAACAATCAATCTACACTTACCAAGTGCTAAAACAAAGCTATCTACATAATGATCATGAACTTTGAATTTTCATAAAAACTTGTAGTAACTTGGTAGTGTGTTTAGTAGGTTTAGTTATCCTTTAAAGTGTGTTCATTTCTTTAAAAACCTCATTCTTGGAAGGTTTAGGTGTTTACAACTTGTAAACATATTTTACAAAAACGTTTCTTTGTGAAATCTTCTTGTTTCTCAAGTGTTTCTACACTTGTTTTATCCCCGAAAATAGTGTATATTTAAGTAAGAACCAAGATCTTCTAAAAATCACACTTTGAACTTGGTTCTCTTGGAAAACCATTCATAAATCTTAGATCCATAAGATTACTAACTCACTTTGTTTATTATTTTTCAAGAAATCACTTTATTCTTCAAGTTCATGCTTATGAGGATGATCATATTGTTTTGTCACATAATCATCCTCTCACTTGCTAGATCATGTGTTTAATCACAATCTAGCAAGCTCCTTATGATGATCAACATCATAATCTCAAGAAAACAACAATCAAGTATCATGCATACTAAACAACATTATTTTATCAAGAGTTCATCATATGACAAGCTTATGTTAGAGTTTTATGATTATGTCTTTTAGTGTTCATCAAGTTTATCAATGTACATCATCTTTTAACCAACAACATACGAAGTAACAAAGGGTTATGAGGGCCTTACTACTAGCACAAGGCTAGGGAAGAACACAAGAGGTTGAAGATGACAAATGTGGAGGATAATAGCAAATGTTGAAGGTCCTTCAAGATCCAAGACCACCAAGCTTCATTAAACACCTCCTTACACCATGAGATGAACTTGGATTGGATGAACTTGAATGGATGATGGTGGTGGTGTGGTGGGCTAGCTTCGGCCGTGAAGGGGGAAGAAGAAGAGAAGAATGAGGTGTTGATGAGAATGAACTCTAAAGGTGATCTTATAACCAAGTTTAGATGTTTGTCCAATGTGTATTATGTTCCCTAAGTACCATTCAAGATCTTTCATGATATCAAAACAAATCTAGCAAGATTAAGTGAATCAAGGAAAGATTATGGTGGGGCCACTTCTTGTGACCGTGAACATAAGGGGGGGGGGGGGGTCAAGTTGATGTTTAAATGGTAAGTTAAGTGTTTAGTTTGGATTTAAGTGTATTAGTTAGGTGTTATGCATAATGTGTGTTATATAGTGTGTTAGGGTGTTTGGGGATCATAACTAGCTCAGAAACATTAAAACAATGCTTCTAGTATAAATTTGGTGTTTCGGGTAGTGTCCGGTTGTTCGGTTAGATACCAGTTCATTAAAGTGTCAAACTATACCGTTTAGTGTTCTTTAAGTACCCTTTTGTGACACTTTTAATTCCCGACACTTAGGAAAGCATTCAGGACCATTTAGTCACATTTTTGCATGTAATAAACTTGTTAAAATGCTGAATTTTGCTGATTTATGCAGAATTCTGCACTTTATGTGGGTTTTAGGCACTTTCCGGCAATTTATCTATCACCTAGAAAAGCAGTTTTGTGGTCCTTACTTCCCTACACACTATACTAGTGTAGTACGTAGTCTCTGGCTCATACTGGGCCTCAAAACACTGTCTGTCTATGTACTGAATATTGTCAGCATTTTAGTTTGTCTGATAATGGTGCCAATTCTGTTCTGTGCATTATTAGAACTATATCGTGTTGCATGTAGTAATGATAAAAGCCTTGCAACATGAAATGTCATTGTATGTATATAACAGTAATCAGAAATTCATTTGTCTTGTAAACTAGATCATGCACAGTTATTAAAGCACAGATTACTGCTCAATTAGTGTACGGAAAGTACGGAAAAGTGACAGCTGTCACATTATTAAAGTGTCAAAACTGATTTTATTGCTTCTACATCATTAGTTATGAATTTTATTTAAAAACCGACTCGTTTGACTTTTATTTTAATTATTTTGACCCGACAATTAACTAAGCAAACGTGGTAATTAGGAGGTGCCCTTTTGAGGGTTTAATACCTACCTAATTACGATCACGTAGCCACGTTCGTTGCGAACAATGGCTGAACCGTTTATTGTCCAGCTAAAAGTCAAAGCGTTTATCGCAAACGCTTGACTTTTTGGCTTTAAGAGCCAAATAACATAACTAAGCACGAAGGAAACACTTACAAGTGGTCCTTAGGACTGAAAAGAACTCAAAATGAGGCTCCAAATGATCAGGATCCTCAGATTTGAGATAGAGAGCAAGAACCCAAGAAAAAGGTGTGAATTTGAAATGAATTCAAGGCCCCTTTATATAGTTTTTGGGACTGCATAGGATCATGAAAAGTGTTGGAAAGGATAACCAGATCATAACAAGTGTATTTCGGTTTTAGAAAACAATGGACAAGCCCCTAGATTGAGTTTGATGGTTTAGAGGTTCAAAAGATGAAAACAAACAGCAAAACAGGCTGTTGTTTGCTGCTGTTAAGTGGGTCGCGGCCCGCATAGGTGGCCCAGGTGGGCTTACGCGGCCCGCCTAAACATCCGGCCCAGCCACAAGTTTGGCAGAATTGCCGAAATGGTCCCTGTTTTCATGTAAATGCATATTCAGCTTATATAAATGACATAACTGGTCTTTCTAGCTTTTGAAACATCATAACTCAAGTTTAAAACAACTTTTGAAGGTTGACAAGAGCAGTCCCTTACTCTTTTACTCGATACATAATTTTCAAACTTTACATAAACGACACAATATTTTCTAATTCATTATGTCGTGCTAATACAAGGTACCAAAATCTCTAGTAATCATTCTTAGGCATCCAAGAATTTGACCGAGCATAGCGAAGTCTTCGGTTTGATTAAAAAGGTCCTCTAAAGTGTAGTTTCGCAAGTTGCCGCTATTAGTCCTTTAATCGCACAAAGTAGCGCGAAATGTCGTTTTAATGATATCCAAGCCTTCCGTGGCCCATAATGGGTATTTCCAAGCATGTGTTTAAATATTACTACCCTCTCGTTTTCTTCAATGGTCACCAAAAGGCGTAGATTCAAAAGTTGATGCTTTTGGTCCCTCTAATGCGCAAACTTGCGCGTATCATTGTTTAATAGCATCGAGCCTTATCTAATCCATATTAGGCATTCTTGAGAGTATTATTACACATCACGATGCTTCGGGTTCGTAAAAAGGTCATTCAGAGGTATAATTAAACATGTTGACGCTTTTAGTCCCTCTAACTTGCAAAGTTGCGCGTAACGTCACGTATAGGCATAAAAGCCTTAAACGGCCAATATTTGGCATTCCCGAGAGTATAATCAAATATCATGAATATCCCGGTTTGTTAAAAGGTCACTCAGAGGTAAGAAATAACATGTTGACGCTTTTAACCCCTCGTCGCGCAAACTTACAATTAATTACGCAAACGGCTACTCTCGATCAACAAGTGGCTCATATGTGAATAGGAACACCGTGTAACGTCATTTGGAGGCTTATATTAAGCATGTTGACACTTTTAGTCCTTTCGCATTCAAAGTTTTTGATTTTTCGCAAAATTAGTCCCTCGTAGTCAACGTTTGACTTTACTAAGGTTTAGTACACGTGTCAACATATTATTGGACGTGATTTTACGAGGTGTTACATCGGATGAAAATGTCTAAGTGAGTTCAATGAACCAAATGTGCATTTGAATATGTTGATAGATCAATTGACATTTAGGAAGTCAAACTGACCAATGATTTGATCGAGTGATAAATTCGACATAAAACCCGTAGGATGGAATAGTCATAAATGATTATGACTAATCTAACTGTCTTACAAATTGTGATGATGATAGTTTGACTCTAGACAAGCTAGACGAAGGCTTGGGAAAGAAGCGGGTCAAACGGATCGAGTAAGCGGAAAAAGAGCATAACCGGATGCAAGGTAAGTACAACTTACACCTTTTCGTAGAATATGTGTTTATTCTCTAAGTTATGAATACAATAAAGATAATATTCAAAATATGGTTTCTGACGCGAAAAGACACGGGTCGGAACTAATATAAATGTTAAAAACCATGTTTAATGGTAAAAAGGGGTGAAACAGTAAATTAGTCATGAAAAGACTAAGATAAAAATGGGTTTTCGTACGGCTACTTATAAGTAAGCCTAAACGAATGAAAAAGGGGGAAAGGTGATTTAATCTCGAACAAATAGATCAAAGTTGAAATATAAAACGACACCAAGTGATATAAGGCATGTCGGGCTAAACGCGTAAAAAGAAAAAAAAAGGGTTTAAAAGACATAGCTAGATAGGTAAGAAATCTGAATTGAGTTATTTAATGAAATGGGAAATAAATACCATTCCAATATAAGCACAAATATGTTTAGTCGTTTGACATAAACGGGTCAAATGGTAATGTAGATAACATTTGACAAATAATGACTAATAAGTGTTGTCGAGTCTTATGCGTACAGGATAAAACGGTTGTGATTTAGCGGTGCTATGAATTAGCATTTTATGGACGCAAGGTATTAAAATGGGTCAATATGTTGATCCGATCCAGGTACGCATAAATAAATTTATAGTTAAAAGTGCAATTTTGGTCAAATAATTAGTGAAAGTCCTTCGTCGTAAAAGAGCGACTAAAACTGACCAAAACGCCCTTGATGGGTAAATTGGAGGAATGACCCTTACGAGTCGTTTAAAAACATGTATTATGATAAAGTAAAGCTTAGTTAAGTGTTGAAGCATAGGCATAAATCCTTTTCGTATCAAATGCCTCAAAATAGCTTCTTGTCGTAAAATAACAACCGAAAGGGGGTAAATTCGGAATAATCAATTGATATTCATTAACCACCACAAGGATAGTTGTGGTGGAAGTTCATTTGACAAGTAATATGAAAATATAGCGCTAGAAATGAATGAGCAGGGTTGGTGCGTAAAAGCGCTTAAATACCCTTAACGGGTCAAAATAAGCGCATAATTATAGACGGGTTAATGATGCATAATAACCCGTGATTTAAGTCTTGTGTCATAAGAAACAATTGAAATGTGATGTTCATAGGAATTTTGGAATAACAAACATGTTGGTTTAATGAATCTGGAAACGGGTCAAAAGTGTTAAAAAGGGATTTCAAGCCGAGAGCTTGAAATCCGAATTTTGAAAGTAGTTGAATATCAGGTATTAACTCCCTAAGATGGGGAATTAAATTACGAACGCGTAGGAAAAAAGAATCACGCGAATCGGATAAGTTAAACAAAAGTTATGGCTTTTGGAAGTTGAGTTTTGGTTAAAAACTCATAGCTGGGCATCTGCAGCATCAAGAAACGAAACCTGCTGTGAAAAATGGGCTGTCGCGTTGCGCGAAAGCGAAAGGGAATTACCGTCGCATCACGCGACCTCGGTCACGGACCGCGACGAATCTTTATCAAGCTTTCGCTGCCCGCGAGAGCTCCAAATTCTGGCGAATTGTTTTATTTTCCTTGTTTGACCCATATGACTTGTTTAAACTCATTATTTAACTATCAAAACTAACCTTTGAGTTGGTTTTGATCATAGTTGAAGGTCGAGAGTACCAAGATGGAGATCAAGCGACGTAAAGGACCGAACACATGAAAAAGAAGCTTCCGCACGGCGTGTCGTCGTAACTTCTAACAACGAACTCAATTACATTATGTTGTACTAAACTTTTAATTGTAAAAGTTTTAATCTAACCGTATTTTAAACATATTTGTATTCATAATTACAAATTTATTTTCATAATTCATACGAAAACCTTAAAATTAATAGCAAGGGTGTTACATGAAACCATTTCACCTTCTACCAAATAAATCATTCTCATAATGCACAATTATATTCATAACCACTCATAAAACCCAACATCTCAATTATTCAAGTAACATACACACCAGTTACATCGAGGCACAAGGTATTAATACAAGAACAAGACTTTTGAATGCGGGTTGTCACATCATCCCCAACTTGAATGAAATTTCGTCCCGAAATTAGATAAGCAGTCTCGAAGAAAAGCAGTGGTAACTCAGGTAAACCAGGGTGGGTAGGTCGAGATGACTGTGGATTTTCCTCGGGTGCCACATCATCCCCAACTTAAAAGGAATTTCGTCCCGAAATTCACCAGTTGCATCAGAATTGATTCAATAGCTTCGAACATGTGAGGATACTTGAGCCTCATCTGATTCTCGCGGTCTCACCTGGGATTCGACTGTGTTTGCGAACCTTAACTTCCCGGTCCATGAATTCGATAGGTTACTTGACCAACTACGACTTATCATCGATCTTCAATTCTTGTAAGGGTGTCACACCCCAACCGATGGCGGAAACATCGGGATGAGACGAAGTGTGTATAGAATGCAAGAGACTTCATAACACTATGTGACAGTATTTAATTAAATTCGAATTTCATTGCAATTGCTAAATTGTCATACAATAATCAAAACAAAATACAACATTGTTTCAACAAATAACACAACATTAAAAGATAAACGATTTATAGGTGTGTATCTAGTCCACCCTATTCTTTTTTCATCTTTCATCATACTTCAACAATTTAACCTGCAACATGTATTAAAATAGAGTTTCAATGCAAAAGCAAAGGCGAGTATACAAGTTTGTTTACATAGCATAATAGATTAAAAACTCAAGTCCAACATGATTCATAATATGTGATTACTAGTATGCAATTTTGGCGTACAATATGATCAAACCCGAGAATACAACGCATAAAAGAGCCTAATCCCAAAAGTTTAGCGGGGTGGTAATGTTTAACTTAACAATACCCAAGAGTATAACGGGCGGGGCGTTAATCCTATAGCGCTATAATTGTTAAGGTGGGCGAGCAAAGTTAATGAGCATATAACGTTCCAAAGCGTTCACATAGCATACGAGAATAACAAGTAAATCACAATAGTTTCATGTTTAATCATGGATAGAGTAAGTTTAATTGAGTTTAAAAGTTGTTTGCATAGATATACATGTTGCATCCCAAAGTTTAAAGGGGAAAAAGGGATCGAGTATACTCACGGTGGTTACAAGCTTTCCTACTTGGAATTTCCGCGAGTGAGTTTGTGGATGGATTAGTTTGGAGCACCTAGTCCTTCTACACGAGGAAACATAGGTGTGTGAGTTTGGCGTTTAACGGAAGATTATAAATTTTGGATTTTAGTATAACATAAAGTATAATATTAAAATAATCATCTTTAACTTATAACTCTTATATGACACTATGTAACCACTAGGGTTATATTGTATTTCATGGGTAGTACACCCATTAGAATCATATCAAGGTTTTAAAGTCTTAGATGATATTCTACTACTTCAACATATAAACACAAGTTCAACATTAAAGGTTCGAATGAGTATATATATATATATATATATATATACCTAGGTTACATATTATTTAGTCCAATAATTCATGTAGGAGGTAGAAGATTAGGATCTTCATTTAGGCACCTCGAGTTATCATGGAAGTCATGTATGGGGTAGGAAGAACAAGCTTCCGTTTACGAACCCCTTGAATGTTCACCACTTCACTTGATGTAAAAACAACCAAGGAGGGTCATGAACTAGGATTAGTACAATAATGTAAACAACCTAACTAAAGAGAAATCATCAAATCATGTGAGGATTGTATGTTTGGACAACCCAAGTTGTTCTGTAATCACTCTACATCAAGACCTAAGCTTGAACATGACTTGTGGGTGAAATACCCTAAATAAAACAGAAAGTATTTGAGGTTTATCCTCTGATTTTACATGTCTCAATCATGTTATTATACCTAAATAACCATAGGAAAGGTTGTAGGCATTGTTACATAAGTTTGAGATGAGTTAGACACAAGTTTTATAAGTTTAAGCAAGCTTTTGAATAACTTAAAACAAAACAGAAAGTTTTGGTCCCTTTTAGGGCAATTCCAAGCATGATTTCTCCAAGGAAAAACCAAGGAATCAAACCCAAGGATTTACCAAAACAATAGAAGAAAGAATCAAGTGATTTGGAGTGAAACAAGCAAGTTACACTCACTTTTGTTAAGATGTATGAATCTATCCAGAACTCTGATTTGCAACAGATTTGAGAGTGGATTTGTGAAGTGTAATGAGTTATGAAAGTGTAAAATGGGTTGGAGAGGGTGTGTATTTATAGTGGAGGAGGTTAGAGTTGATTGGAGGTGATTAGAGGTGGATTAAAGGTGATTGGGAGAGGTTAGAACTTAGGATTTCGTGCATAACAGCTGAAGAAACACACCTGCTGTCAAAACAGGGGCCTAGCGTGACGCGAGGGGCCTTGGCGTCACGCGGCGCCTCTATGTTGACAAGTTTCATTTTGTTGCACTTTAGTCCCTGTAGTTTATGTTTGATGCCTTTAGGTGCAAGTTTGAGAGTTTAGGGACTTGTTTTGATATAAAAGCATAGTATAAGGCATAATCAAGCATGGCGATAATAACCCAAGTGTAATTGAGTGTATAAGTATCATAGTCAAGTTTCGTTCACGTTCAAAACACGTTTTAGGCATAAGTTTAGATTAATTACAAGTTTAGCACAAAGTTTCCAAGAATAACGATTAAACATCAATTGATTCACCAAATCGAACATACGAGCATATATAAAGTGTGTATAACATATTTGTAACAAAATAAGAGTTTCATTAATGATCCAAGTCTCGGTTTTACAATGATTACTACGAAAGAACGATTACAAGACTACAAGGTTTCCAAAAATAGAAATACGAACAAAACCTTCTATAAATAGAAAGTACAGAAGAGCCGGGCATTACAGTCTCCCCTCCTTTAGGAAATTTCGTACCGAAATTTAGGAAGATGTAGTGAAAAGATAGGGATACTTCGTCTTCATATCACTTTTAAGTTCCCAAGTAAATTCGGCGCCACGTTTTCCTTCCCATCTAAACTTGACGATAGGAATCTTACTGCGCCTTAATAACTTGACTCCTTGATCCATGATTTCGACGGGTTTTTCCACAAAATGCAAAGTGTCGTTTATTTGGAGATCTTCGAGAGGGACTTGAAGTCCTTCTTCAGCGTGACACTTCTTTAGATTTGAGACTTGAAACGTCGGATGAACGTTGTTGAGCTCTTGAGGTAAATCGAGTCGATAAGCCACCTCACCAATCCTTTTGAGTATCTTGAAAGGACCAACATAGCGAGGGGCAAGCTTTCCCTTTTTACCAAAACGAACCATTCCTTTCCAAGGAGACACCTTGAGTAGAACATGATCCCCAAAGTTGAATTCCATCGGTTTGCGTCCCTTATCAGCATAGAACTTTTCACGATTTCGAGCCTTGAGTAGATTATCACGGATTTGGTGAATCTTATCTGTCGCTTCTTGTATGATCTCAGGGCCAGTAAAATGTTTGTCACCAATCTCGTGCCAGTTTAAAGGAGATCGGCATTTGCGACCATACAATGCGTCGAATGGAGCCATTTTAATACTGGAGTGGTAGCTATTGTTGTACGAGAACTCGACCAAAGGTAAATGCACATCCCAACTACCACCAAAGTCGATGACACAAGAACGGAGCATGTCCTATAGGGTTTGGATAGTACGTTCAGTCTGTCCATCCGTTTAAGGATGAAAAGCCGTACTGAGATTCAAATGAGTACCCATAGAGGACTGAAAGGTTTGCCAGAGACGCGAAGTAAATTGACCATCGCGATCAGAAATGATGTCGAGAGGGATACCATGATGGCGTATGACTTCATCGGTATAGATGCGAGCAAGTCGTTCAACCTTGAAATCTTCACGAATAGGAATGAATTGAGCGGACTTGGTCAAATGATCGATGATCACCCAAATGCTATCGTGACCAGAGGGTGTACGAGGGAGTTTAGTTATGAAGTCCATCGCAATGCTATCCCATTTCCAAACGGGGATTTCAGGTTGTTCGAGTAGACCGGAAGGTCGTTGATGTTCGGCTTTGACTTTTGAACAGGTAAGACACTTAGAAACGTACACGGCAATGTCTCTCTTCATACCGGGCCACCAATAGGATGTACGTAGGTTATGGTACATCTTGTCGGCACCAGGATGAATTGAGTACTTGGATTTGTGTGCCTCGTTCATAATGAGATCACGAAGGTTGTCGCGAACTGGTACCCAGATGCGATCATGACAGTAGAGCAGACCATCAGATTTTGAAGCGAGTAGGTCTTCAGAAGCTCCACGTATTTCTACAGGCATGGAACCTTTGTTGATAGATGAATATTGCGCTTCACGAATGCAATTGTGAAGATCGCTTGAGATGTGAAAACAACGAATGTAATCTACATGAGTCTTACGACTAAGTGCATCGGCCACAACATTCGCTTTACCAGGGTGGTAGCGAATCTCACAGTCATAGTCGTTAAGTAATTCCACCCAACGTTGTTGACGCAAATTGAGTTCTTTTTGGTCAAAGATGTGTTGTAGGCTCTTATGGTCAGTGAAAACCACACACTTTGTACCGTATAGGTAGTGTCGCCAAATCTTTAGTGCAAAAACAACTGCGCCAAGCTCGAGGTCGTGGGTAGTATAATTCTTCTCATGTATTTTGAGTTGGCGAGATGCATAAGCGATGACTTTGTCTCGTTGCATGAGAACACAACCAAGACCACGATTTGAGGCATCGCAATACACCACGAAATCATCATTCCCATCGGGGAGAGCGAGAATAGGAGCGTTGCAAAGCAAGCCTTTGAGAATCCGAAAAGATTCCTCTTGCTTAGGACCCCAAACAAAAGGTTTCTCTTTTTGAGTCAACGAAGTGAGAGGAACGGCGATTTTTGAAAAGTTTGAGATGAATCGGCGGTAATAACCCGCCAATCCTAAGAAGGAACGGATTTCAGAAGGAGATTTAGGCGCGGTCCAATTCTTCACTGCTTCGATTTTGGAGGGATCAACGTGGATTCCTTTTTCACTAACAACGTGTCCAAGGAATTGGACTTCTTTAATCCAAAACTCGCATTTGGAGAACTTAGCGTATAAGCGTTCAATACGTAAGAGCTCGAGTATAAGACGAAGGTAACGTTCATGATCGGCTTGAGATTTAGAATAAATGAGAATGTCATCAATGAAGACGATCACAAAGCGATCCAAGTAGGGCTTACAAACACGATTCATAAGATCCATGAACACAGCGGGTGCGTTGGTCAAGCCAAAAGGCATAACCACGAACTCGTAGTGCCCATAGCGAGTGGGAAAAGCAGTTTTGGGGATGTCCTCGTCGAGAACACGAAGTTGGTGATAACCAGAACGAAGATCGATCTTGAAGAAACAGGTAGCGCCTTGAAGTTGATCAAATAGATCGTCGATACGCGGAAGGGGGTAACAATTTTTGACGGTGAGTTTGTTAAGCTCACGATAATCGACGCACATGCGGAAAGAGCCATCCTTCTTTTTGACGAAGAGCACAGGAGCACCCCAAGGTGAGGTACTTGGACGAATGAAGCCCTTATCGAGGAGTTCTTGAAGTTGCGTAGATAATTCTTACATCTCAGAAGGTGCAAGACGATAAGGAGCTTTGGCAACGGGAGTCGCACCAGGTACGAGGTCAATATGAAAGTCAACAGATCGAGGTGGAGGAGGACCAGGTAAATTCTCAGGAAAGACGTCAGGGAAGTCTTGCACCACTAGAACATCACTTAAACTCTTTCCCTTGCCCTTTTCTTCCACAACGTGGGCTAAAAAGGCAAAGTACTGTTTACGTAAGTACTTGTTCGCTTGTATACAGGACATCAATTTCAGTCCCTTTGAAGGTCGGTCTCCATAGACGTGCAAAACATCGCCCGATGGAAGGGGTAAACGAACGCACTTCTCGTAGCAAGCGATTTCAGCATGGTTCTTTTGGAGCCAATCCATGCCTATGATGACGTCGAAACTACCCAGTTGCATAGGTATGAGGTCGATAGGGAAAACGTGTTCGTTGAGAGTAAGACGACAATCTCGAAGAACGGAATCGACTAGGATGGATTTTCCATTTGTGACTTCAACGGAAAACGACTTAGGTAGCTTTAAGCGTGTGCAATTTAACAATGATTCGAATTCTAAGGACACAAAGCTTTTGTCCGCACAAGTATCAAACAGTATTGAAGCATAAAGATGGTTAACAAGAAACGTACCGTTAACGACATCATTGTCATTGCGCGCTTGATTTGCGTTCAGGTTAAAAGCACATCCACGAGAAGGTTGTTGTTGCTCTTGGTTCCATTGTGGGCATTGAGGACGAAGATGATTAGTATCTCCGCATTTGAAACAAGCCCTAGCTGGGCTTGCGTTTTGAGGAGCAGGTGGAGCTTGTTGTGCTTGCTGAACTTGTGGCGCTTGCTGTTGGTAGTTGCGGCAAAAGGCGGTGTCATGTCCATAACGGTTGCAATTGGTACAACGACGACACCTGGCATTGGCGGGATGATGGTAATTACAAGTGGCACACTTGGGGTGAATCCCAGTGTACGACTTTTGGGTGTTATCGGGAGCAACAGGGTTTGGGTTAACTGGTGGCACAATCGCATTGCAAACAGGGTTCGATTGTTTTCGCTTCTTTCCCCTATTGTTACTTGACTGTTGGGTAATTTGGTTGGCTGGCTTGAAAGAGCCGGGGTTTGCGGCTTGCTTATCGCGTACACGGTTGTTATTCAGGGAAGCGGCCAAACGATAAACAGCTTCGATATTGTCGAGTTTGGCAGCCTCAATCGTATCGCGCATAGCAGAGGGTAACCCATTGATGTACTTCCTTATCTTACGATCGGTGGTCATAACGAGGTGAGGAACAATGAAGCTAAGTTGTTTGAAACGGGTGGTGTAGGCTAGGTTCTCATCACCCACTTGCTTTAGAGCCCAAAATTCCTCTTCTAACCTTTGTTGCTCATGCGGAGGGCAAAACTCGTCCATCATTAGGGCCTTAACTTCTTCCCAAGTCAACGCATAGGCCAGTTCATTCGAGCGGATGTTCCTTTCATTCGTCCACCATTCGAGAGCTCGGGCTTGGAATACCCCAATCGCACTACGCGTTCTGAGCTCATCGGGGCAATCACTATTGATGAACGTGACCTCCATGCCATCAAACCACTCGAGCATGGCGGTCACCCCATCATCACCGGTGAATGGCTTGGGATTGCACGATGAAAAGTGCTTGAAGTTGAACAAAGCGGGCTTGCGTATTTCGACCTTAGAGTCGACGGAAGAGTGAGATGTTTCGGAGGCTCGAATCTCGGTGATGACCTTTGGAACGACGCGCGCAAATTGATCGGCCATGAAAGCCATCATCTTCTTCGTAGCACGGGACTTTGACTTCTTGGACGAGTTGGAGTGACGAGAAGACATCTAAGATTCAAAAGAACGAATAGGTGAGACTTGATCATAATGTTTGTTTAAGAAAATTGTTTGCATAAATTGATTCACATAGCATAAAGTGTCACATAGCATAAAAGGTTCAAATTGATTCACATAACATAAAGAGCTTAGACGTCTCATATAGCATAGTCATGAGTTCCACATAGCATAGCATGAATAAATGAAAGCATTGTAAGTTTAGTTTGTTCACGAGGGATTATTATTGTTTGTGATTGCGATCAATGTGCGAGTATAAAATCACATATAAATCGAGATACATAAAAGAGAGGCTCAATAAAACATAGGATTGTTTCGGGTAGAGAAACGTCGACTATTCCAAAGTGGGTCGAAAGTTCTTTCGAATTAGAGAAAACGTGCTTTGGCCTATAGGTAAGATACTCCCGTCGAGAAGCGATTAACGGTATCTTACCCTTCCGGTTACTACACATCTCTAATTGATTGAAACAATTGGGACTTTGGCGAGATTGAAAATCGAGGAATGGGACTTAATCGACGAGATGCGGGTTTCACCCCTAACTTGACGATTTCTTACCCTAAATGTGGTTGGTACTTGTCGGGTCAAAATAAAATTTCGACACTATGACAAGGGTCCACTAGAGTTGAAATGGAAATTACCATTAAGTTGTGGATTTCACTCCTAGCTTAATGGTGGAATTTCGTGCAAAAATAGTTTAAGGTAGAATGAGAGTCGTTTACCAAATTGTGGGTTTCACGCCTATTTTGGTAAAGTTGTCTCGTTTGTGTTAAAAGAGTATACAAATAAACAAGAGTGTATTCATGTTAACCTTAGGAAATGCATATAAATTTAATCAACAAGAAGTATAGCTAGGAAGCATGCATGGTAGAGTACAAAAGTTTTAAACAACACATGAGAGGCAAAATTCCTAAAACTATAGATTAGGGCAAAAGCATGGCAATTTTCCTAATTCCCTATAGTTATGGCTCTGATACCAATCTGTCACACCCCAACCGATGGCGGAAACATCGGGATGAGACGAAGTGTGTATAGATTGCAAGAGACTTCATAACACTATGTGACAGTATTTAATTAAATTCGAATTTCATTGCAATTGCTAAATTGTCACACAATAATCAAAACAAAATACAACATTGTTTCAACAAATAACATAACATTAAAAGATAAACGATTTATAGGTGTGTATCTAGTCCACCCTATTTTTGTTTCATCTTTCATCATACTTCAACAATTTAACCTGCAACATGTATTAAAATAGAGTTTCAATGCAAAAGCAAAGGCGAGTATACAAGTTTGTTTACATAGCATAATAGAATAAAAACTCAAGTCCAACATGATTCATAATATGTGATTACTAGTATGCAATTTTGGCGTACAATATGATCAAACCCATAATATAACGCATAAAAGAGCCTAATCCCAAAAGTTTAGCGGGGTGGTAATGTTTAACTTAACAACACCCAAGAGTATAACGGGCGGGGCGTTAATCCTATAGCGCTATAATTGTTAAGGTGGGCGAGCAAAGTTAATGAGCATATAACGTTCCAAAGCGTTCACATAGCATACGAGAATAACAAGTAAATCACAATAGTTTCATGTTTAATCATGGATAGAGTAAGTTTAATTGAGTTTAAAAGTTGTTTGCATAGATATACATGTTGCATCCCAAAGTTTAAAGGGGAAAAAGGGATCGAGTATACTCACGGTGGTTGCAAGCTTTCCTACTTGGAATTTCCGCGAGTGAGTTTGTGGATGGATTAGTTTGGAGCACCTAGTCCTTCAACACAAGGAAACATAGGTGTGTGAGTTTGGCGTTTAACGGAAGATTATAAATTTCGGATTTTAGTATAACATAAAGTATAATATTAAAGTAATCATCTTTAACTTATAACTCTTATATGACACTATGTAACCACTAGGGTTATATTGTATTTCATGGGTAGTATACCCATTAGAATCATATCAAGGTTTTAAAGTCTTAGATGATATTCTACTACTTCAACATATAAACACAAGTTCAACATTAAAGGTTCTGTTAGGATCGGAGGCTCTCATGATTGTGTTTGTTTGTATGTTTTGAACAATTTGTGAATATGAAAATGTAAAGTGCAGCGGAATTGAAAACAAACTTTATAATCACAATCAAAGGAGAAAATAGTTTGATAAACAATTGCTTTTCATAGAGTCAAATGATTTACAAATCAAAGCAAAAGAGTACAGATAAGCTTACAAACTAAACTCCCCCTCAGCCTGATACCCCAAGGATGGTTGCACACAAGATGAAAGGATTAGACATGAGGAGAAGAACCCGCTCAGTCAAAATCAAATGTAACAGTACAGGGTACTGTTACATTTATAGGCAAACCAAACCACTGAGGTATCTCAGCTGACGTCACCATGAAAGCGACGTCTAACAGCCTAACAACCTGTATCTACTGACCTTACACAAACACTGATGTCTTAACAACTGATTGTAAATAAAATACAAAACATGAGGAAACAACTGCTTCTCGTTCCACTGTTGTAGCCTAAGCACTGATGCTCAACAACAACATCAGTGCTTTCTTCAAAGGTGATCAGTCCTTGAATGAGCAGTGTTTGTGTCTTCAGCAGCACTTAAGAGACAGCAGTAGATAGAGCACCAGAGTTTGTCTTTAGCAGTCTTTAAGATTACATCAGCAGTTGAAAAGGGCATCGGCAGTTGATTATGAGCAGCAAATAGAGACCATCAGATGTTATAACTCACTTTCAAGGGGAGAGCAAAGTGTAAACTACTATTTATTGTGAATCCTCTGTTGTGACCTGGTTTTGGCTTTACATTATCTGTTCCTTTGTTAGGGTTCAATCCCAACAGGTTCGAATGAGTATATATATATATATATATATATATATATATATATATATATATATATATATATATATATATACCTAGGTTACATATTATTTAGTCCAATAATTCATGTAGGAGGTAGAAGATTAGGATCTTCATTTAGGCACCTCGAGTTATCATGGAAGTCATGTATGGGGTAGGAAGAACAAGCTTCCGTTTAGGAACCCCTTGAATGTTCACCACTTCACTTGATGTAAAAACAACCAAGGAGGGTCATGAACTAGGATTAGTACAATAATGTAAACAACCTAACTAAAGAGAAATCATCAAATCATGTGAGGATTGTATGTTTGGACAACCCAAGTTGTTCCGTAATCACTCTACATCAAGACCTAAGCTTGAACATGACTTGTGGGTGAAATACCCTAAATAAAACAGAAAGTATTTGAGGTTTATCCTCTGATTTTACATGTCTCAATCATGTTATTATACCTAAATAACCATAGGAAAGGTTGTAGGCATTGTTACATAAGTTTGAGATGAGTTAGACACAAGTTTTATAAGTTTAAGCAAGCTTTTGAATAACTTAAAACAAAACAGAAAGTTTTGGTCCCTTTTAGGGCAATTCCAAGCATGATTTCTCCAAGGAAAAACCAAGGAATCAAACCCAAGGATTTACCAAAACAATAGAAGAAAGAATCAAGTGATTTGGAGTGAAACAAGCAAGTTACACTCACTTTTGTTAAGATGTATGAATCTATCCAGAACTCTGATTTGCAACAGATTTGAGAGTGAATTTGTGAAGTGTAATGAGTTGTGAAAGTGTAAAATGGGTTGGAGAGGGTGTGTATTTATAGTGGAGGAGGTTAGAGTTGATTGGAGGTGATTAGAGGTGGATTAAAGGTGATTGGGTGAGGTTAGAACTTAGGATTTCGTGCATAACAGCTGAAGAAACACACCTGCTGTCGAAACAGGGGCCTAGCGTGACGCGAGGGGCCTTGGCGTCACGCGGCGCCTCTATGTTGACAAGTTTCATTTTGTTGCACTTTAGTCCCTGTAGTTTATGTTTGATGCCTTTAGGTGCAAGTTTGAGAGTTTAGGGACTTGTTTTGATATAAAAGCATAGTATAAGGCATAATCAAGCATGGCGATCATAACCCAAGTGTAATTGAGTGTATAAGTATCATAGTCAAGTGTCGTTCACGTTCAAAACACGTTTTAGGCATAAGTTTAGATTAATTATAAGTTTAGCACATAGTTTCCAAGAATAACGATTAAACATCAATTGATTCACCAAATCGAACATACGAGCATATATAAAGTGTGTATAACATATTTGTAACAAAATACGAGTTTCATTATTGATCCAAGTCTCGGTTTTACAATGATTACTACGAAAGAACGATTACAAGACTACAAGGTTTCCAAAAATAGAAATACGAACAAAACCTTCTATAAATAGAAAGTACAGAAGAGCCGGGCGTTACAAAGGGTACTACAAGTGTTCCGTTGGATAAACACTTCTTTAGGTTTGAAACATGAAAGACATCGTGGGCGTTACCTGATTCCTCTGGTAGTTCCAGTTCGTAAGCCATTTTACCGTTTCTCTCTAGAATTTTGAATGGCCCAACGTGTCGTGATTAAGTTTGCCGTGCTTCCCAAAGCGCACCACACCCTCCAAGGGTGAAACTTTAAACATAACACGATTGGTTTCTACGAGTTTTAAGGGTTTCTTACGCTTAACAGCTTCTTTGGCGGTCACGCGTTGCCGCCATACGGGTTCTGATCGAAACAATCTTATATGGAACTTCGAGTACAAGTCCTGGACCTTTGATTAAGTTGTCATCCACCTCAGCCCAGCAAAAAGGTCGGCATTGTCGTCCATACAATGCCTCGCACGGAGTTGCCTGAATACTAGAATGGTAACCGTTGCAGTAAAACTCTACCAAGTAAGAGTCCGTAGGCTGCGAAGACTTGTCAGCTTTCTTGATCGCAAGGAAGTGTACTTATTTCGCGAGTCGATCAACGATTGCCTAAATGACATCGTCTCCATTCTGGGTTCTAGGTAGCCCGGTAACAAAATCTTTGGCGGTTTGTTTCCATTTCCATATGGGTGTTTCTGGTTGTTGACACAACTCCGAAGGTTTCTGATATTCCACCATGACTTTCGCATAAGTCAACATCGTTCACATACATGGTTATGTGGGCTTTCATGCCCGGTCACCAGTACAAGATCCTTAGATCACAATACATCCTATCAAAACCCGGACGAGTAGAATGTCGAGACTTGTGTTCTTCGCCGAACACAAATTTCCTAAGGTTGCCGTAAAGTGGGACCCATATATGCTCCATAAGGTAACGAATGCTGTCCCATTTCGCCAGTAGTTGTTTCCCCATGCCCCGCATGGATTCGGCTTGAAGGTTCCCTTCCTTCACTGCTTCGGTTTGGGCAGAACGAATCTGATCAGGTAGGTTAGGGTCGTTGGTGAGCTGCAGAGCTCATCCACGTTTAGGTTTCACAGTCGTAATCGTTCAAGAGTTCCATACAGTGTTGCCAATGCATGCTTAACTCCTTCTGATCAAGGATATGCTGAAGGCTCTTGCGATCGGTATAAATTGCGCATTTGGTACTGTCCAAGTAATACCTCCAAACTTGAATCCAAGGACCATGACTTCCACCCCAAGTTGTGAGTCGTGAAATCCCTCCCGTGAGTTTTCAATTGTCGAGGAGCGTAAACTATCATTTTCTCGCGTCGCATCAGCGCACAACCGAGACCTGAATCAAAGCAACACGGTACATCATAATATCAGTTGTGCCATCGAGTAAGGTCGATATTTAGTGCATTGTATAGTTTGGTTTCAAAGCTGAAAAGACGTCCTCCTGTTTTGTCCTCCATGAATACACCGCACCCTGCTGTGCTAAAGCAACAAAATTGTGCGATCTTCGAAAATCCCTTCATGAATCTGCGATAGTACTTAGCGAGACCAAGAGATTGCCACACCTCTGAAGAACTCTTCGGTACCAATCGATTTTTAATAAAATGGATCTTAGCGGGATCCACGTGTATCCCCAATTCGTTGACTACGTGACCAAGAAAGTGTACTTCTCGAATCCTGAAGTCACACTTTGAAAGATTTCGCGTGGAGTTGCTCCTCCCCTAGGAGCTCTAAGATAAGATACGAGTGCCGCTCATGGTGTCCCTTTCTCCTGGATGTGATTCAAAGTGTCGTCCATAAACACGGTTAACGAATTTGGTGAGATGAGGTTCTCACATACTATTCATGTGATCCATAAGGCTGCTGGTGTGTTAGGTAACTTGAATGATACGAACAGAAAATCATAATGGCCGTACTGCATTTGTAATGCCGTGTTAGGGACATCCTCCCATGGATCATCCATCAGATGACTGTCCGATCTCAAGTTGATTTTTGAATAGAGGCCTGATCCTTGCAGCTGGTCAAGCAGGTCGTCGTTGCGGGGTAACCGTTTCCAGCTGTCACCTTGCTGAGTTTACGATTGTCGGTACACGTACGAAAGGACTCTTCCTTCTTTTCACGAATGGAGCTCGGGCTCCTCAAGACGAGAAGCTAGATCAATTAAAACCCCTACCCAGTAGTTCCTGAAGTTGATTACACAGTTCTTGCAACCTGCCTGGTGCTATACGATAAGGGGTATTAGAAATCAGGGTTGCTTCTATCGTGATACAAATCGGTAGATCTTCGCTCTTCTTCTCCTCAGGCTGGGTACCTACAACCAGTGATAGGATAGCAGGGTAGCTGAAACGCTTCTAGTCTTCCACAGTCGAAGTGATACTAACATTTAGTGAATCTCCACTAAGGAGATATACACATGCATGTTTCTCTTTACAGAGGGTTTGCTACTCAATACTTGGACACCCAGTCCATGCCAATGACTACATCTGATATTCCAAGGGTAACAGGAAGAAGATCAATGTCGAACACTTAACCCTAAAGATCAAATTCACACCCATGTTGAACGCGCGAGACTTCGGTCGGCTCGTCATCAGCCAATTCTACAGCGGGTTTGGTCTCAAGAGATGTCAGAGTTGAATAGAGGCGAAAAGTCTACTCTCAAAACATATGGATCTTCATGTTGCTATCATACCTGGCGTCACCCATGCCAATCCTGATTGCTCTTCCAGGAGCACCACTTCCAGTGTCGTTGTTATCATTACGAGGATTCCCAATGCTGTCGTTGTCCCTTGGTTGTTGACGTCGTGACTTTACAACGGCCAATCCATGCCGAAGCCACCTTCATTTCCATACTGAAGATTATGCTTACGAGTACCTTGTGGTCACTGTGGCCATTGCCTCTAATGTTGTTGCTTTACACACAGACCTCGGCGATCTTTTGCCAATTGGATCCACCTTCCTGCCTTTTTTTTGACACGTCCTAGGGTGCTACTCATGGCGCTAGAAATTACACATCCCATACTCCGGTCGATTGTTAGTGGTTATGTCCTGAGTGATTCATGAGGGTCGGCTCCCAGAGTTTGTTGACTAGGGTTAGGGACTCGATTGAAGTCAATCCACTGGTTTTTGTTGTCGGTAATCAAGGTCGTCCTAATACTGAGGTCGGTAAGGTACTACGCTCATCCTCTTGTCTATCAGTCTTGCAAGTAGATTGGGTGATACACCGTATGTTGCTAGAGGGTACATAAGTGATCATACTTCGGGATCTAAGGCATCAATCCGTTGGGTTCAAGTAAACGAGAAAAGTGAGAAAGGTATAGACCAAACATTCGACACTCCGACATCCAACTCAGTGACGTTCACACTAGCAACTAATCATTCTTACACGGTTCGCTAGTCGTTCAGATACGTGTTCAGGCACATTTAATATCATCGGGATACGTAAGGGTTCAGAGGGAAGTGAAAAGATTACGCTCGGGTAGGAGACAATCATTGTTATGACTCCTATAGATTTGTTGTGTTTCTCATTAGATCGAATAACGGAATAGAACCCCTTTTACACTTGTTAAGTCTCACTGGGACTCACATGCACCACACATTATTATTATGTGTGCACCCACGATAACATCACATTATTATTTAATCAGCGGCAGCATAATTACAATAGTTAAGAATTTATAACCGAAGTGTATAAAATCATTAGTCTTGTCTCGTGATTCCATGTAACTCGACCCATGACCACTCCAGCATCCCAGATAGCAAGTTCCATTGATATGTACCTATAGGCCTGCAAGCATGTAGAAAAAGTGTATCAGCATAACGTTGGCGAGTTCACAGTTTTGTTTACCGAAAATCATGTTACAAGTTTAGCTGCCAAAAGTTTAGTTCAGTTCATAAGCAATTCCAAAAACAATGCTGATAATAACTCGATACCGCAAGATGGCTCCAGATTGTTTGCCCTTCCCCAATGCCCCTATTAAAGCATTGGTCGAGTGGTTAAGGTAATTAGTTCACGCCCGTCCTCCCCGGTACGGTGTGAGGGTGCCAAACCTAATAACGCTATCAACTAAATACCCCATTGCCTCCCCGGCAACTAATTCGGTAGAAGATGGGACTTAAAGTGATAGGAGTGAGTGTATTATCCAACATTCCGGTTTAACATTCCAGTCAAACCCATTACCCAATATTCCTCCCCGGAATATTTACCAGATGTCCCTCCCCGGGACGCATGCTTGAAAAAGAGCAGTGAACTCACCTTAGATTGCTCGGTATGTTACGTTACATTACCCGTTCCCAGTTGGTCAATAAAACCCTACCGTGGTTACCAAAAGACAATCAGTTCATATGCGTTTGAATCACATATTCCATATTCACATTACACATGTAGCGTACACTTAACACACATACCATACGAGTCATAACAATTTATCCTATGGCGTAATAACCAATAATCACCACGAGATCACATAGCAAGTATTCGAGTCACATACAGGCTCACATATCAATTTCATGTTTCACCTTAGCACCTAGCTGTTAGTTTCATCAACCATACAAATGTGCGATTCCTTTAACTTGTGCGACTCAATATACTGGGCGGCCCACCCCGGCCCACTGATATGTGCGATCCAACACCACCTTGTGCGATCCAGATTAAATTGTGCGATTTGGTCATCTTGTGCGACTGGGTATGGGTTGTGCGATCGGTGTGCGTGTGACAACCGTCACTTTTCCGTACATTCCGTACACGAAATAAATAGTAATTTGTGTTTAAATGACTGTGCATGATCTGGTTTACCAGACAAATAAGTTTCTGAATTCCATGCAAGTGAATTCATGCATGATATATGCTACAAGAAATTACGTTATGATAGCGTTGCGTAAAAAATATTAGTAAACTCACCGGTAAGACACATCGTGTCAACAGAACTGCAGAAAGCAGACAGACATTAGAATTGGAGCCTAGGTGTAGGTCCAACGTCAAGAATGCATTAAAACCCAAGAATACATACAAGGGTTTTAATATAGGCATTCCGAGAACTAAAATACGCACTAAAAAGCACCCAAAACGCACTTTAAGTGCATAATTTATTTAAATTCAGCTCTAATCAGCTTTTGACAACATAAATATGATGCATAATTCATGTTTTAACATCCAGAATATTTCCCTAACTGTCGGGAATCGAAAGCATTGCAAAAAGACACTTAAAAGACACTAAAAGGTGCAATTTAGCACTTTAACGAACCGGTATATAACCGAACAACCGGACATTACCCGGAACACCGAAATAATGCTAGAAGCATTGTTCTTATTTTTCTACGCTAGTTATGGTCCCCGAGTATCATAACACCTCCTAAAATATCATGTAACTAAACCTTCCAACTAAACACTTGAATTCTAACCCTAATGTAACTAGTTAGTCATTACCTAGCCTACTACCCCCCCCCCCCAACCTATGATCGGCCAACATGTCCCTTACACATAAGATTTCTTTTATTTGTTTAATGGATCATGTTGGGATAATTAAAACATAAAATCCATGGGGTAAAGTCTTGGAATGGATTATAAGAGTGCACATTAGGACCATTAGCTTCATAACTTACACACAACACCAACCACAATCCTCTCTTCCTTCCTCCTTCTTCCCCAATCGGCTGAAACCAAGCAGCCCCATCACCACCATCTTCAACATTCAATCATCCATTCCAAGCTTGTACAAAGGTGTAAGAGGTCCAACAACGAAGCTCGGTGCTCTCGGAAGTGGAAGGACCTTCTCCATTCGCTATTAACCACTCGTTTTCTTCACTCGAACTCCCCTAGCCTTGTGCTAGTGGTAAGAACTTAGATCCTTGTGTTTTACTTGTTGTTTATGTGGTTAAAGATGTGTAGTGATCGAATGATAAGAAAGTTTAAAGAACTTAAACAAAGTCTTGGATATTAACTAGCACATGATAAAGGAGTGTTAGAATGATGATGAAACATGATAAAACTGAAATATTTAAGTGTTGATCTACTGTAAATAACTTTTGCTACGAGATAATTCATTATTAGGATGAATGGTAATCGTAAATGTAGTTTTTAATGGCGTTTATACTACAAAAAGCATGCTGGTTCGCTTTTCCAGCCGACTTATACTGGCAGTAACAGGACCTAACTCAAACGAAAAATGTATTTTCTGAAGTCTAGGTTCATGTATTATGAAATACGGTTCTTATGGCACTGAAATCATAATTTTTGGACTCCGTTTACTATTTTTAAAGTGTCTTTTCGTAACAGCAGCTAGAGCTGCATTTTTGCTGCTGAAAATGTATGTCCTGTTTTCTGTCATAACTTGTATTCTGTGTGGAGTCTGATCATGAAATTTATACTGTAGTTGGTCACTATTGTATTTGTGATTCTCCCACTGGAATTTCGTAAATCAGACTCACGATAAATTTTTAATGAATTATTTCGTAAACAGCAATCAGAAAGCGACAAATCTGATTGCAGTCCGGAATATAAATTCTTATAAAATATTGGTAATGAACTGGACCCCGATATTTTTACACAATAATTTTTGGATCGTTTAAGACGTTCTGTAAAAATTTGGGAATTTTTGGAATAAGATAACTATTTTATTAAAATGCTCAAAAACAGCCCAGTTTTGGATATTTAAGTTGAAACGACGTAAGTTGTAATTTGCGTGTCTAAAGGTCGAGTATGTTATCTGAGGAAAAGTATATATATTTTTTTATTAGTAAACTTTGTGCTAGACGTATGTGGTATGTATAATACGTGCTAGTATATTAGGACTTGCAAATACACATATAACATATTCAGACAAAATACATGATTCGGGTGCACAGTGCAAAATACAAGAGACTTATAATTATTTTCGAGAAAATAATATAAGTAAGGCACTTAGTTAAAAATATAACTTATTTTTAACACAAGAATACATACATAAAAGATAGTGACTTGTACTTGTGCGTTACAAGTCTAGTGACTAACGATAGTAAAACACGTTTAGGTCACGACGCTCTATAAGCAAAATCCGGTGAAGTTTACGACGCAGGAGCGCAAAGTTGTGAGTTCATGCTCCCCCTTTTCTTTAACTGTTTTTGGTTTTATAACTCTCGGGGGTGAAATACATGTTACAAATATTACAATTTTTACAAATGGTAAAAATACAAGAAGCACTCTTGGTGAGAACGAGTACCGAGTGCAATACGATTTGAGAATACAAAATACGAGAAGCACACTTGGTGAGAACGAGAACCGAGTATGATGTGCTTTAAGAAATGCCTAGAAAATACTAGATCATGTGAGCATAGACTAGATATTGAGATGCCATTAAAACTTAATTAGGGACGAGGGTTAGATCAAACGGGTACGGCCGAGCCCCACTCATGGTCCTTACGTGACCTCATGAGTGCTTCGGTGTCCCAGTCGAGGGAAATCGACACAGTCGAGGTTAATCGACACAGTCGAGGGTAATCGACACAGTCAAGGGAAATTGACGCAGTCGAGGTTAATCGACACAGTCGAGGGTAATCGACACAGTAAAGGAGAAAATACTAATGCTCCTATGTCCTCACATGCCTTGAAGGAGAAAATACTAATGCTCCTATGTCCTCACATGCCTTGAAGGAGAAAATACTAATGCTCCTATGTCCTCACGTGCCTTAATGGCCTTGTATAAGCAATCATTTAATACGTGGGGTACTCAAGAAAACTTGATTTATACTTGAAGTACGTGGGGTACTTGTAGGACCGTTTTCTGGACCGAAACCGTGATTATCATGATTATGTTCATAGACGGGAAGATCATAGACGGATGAAATACTTACTTGTATAGATTTGATAACATAACAAAGCAAGCCGGCCCGATTAACAAGATAATCGAACCTTTACCAGAGCCGTTTGGTTCCGGGGAGAGATCAAGTGGTGATCTCTCCCTGGTGAGGACTTGAACCTCCTAAAATCTACCAAGTGTTTGAAATGACAAAGGGTTGCTATTTATAGCTACACCCCTTTGTCTTTCAAACACACACGGTCAACCGAATAACCCTCTCGTTTGACCACTTCAAACGAGCGGGTCTATACACGTTCGATAGACCGTTTCACTAACTATTACAAATTCAGCGTAAAATAATAAATCTAATCTATTCGACAAGCATCGGACACAAATCTGCATCATCAGTACTCAAGAAAACTTGAATGATACTTGAGTACGTGGGGTACTCAAGAAAACGAGAATTATACTTGAGTACGTGGGGTACTCAAGGAAAACTTGAATTATACATGACACATACTATGTTTTCATACAAAGTATACAAACGTGAAATACAAAAACGCATGAACTCGCTCAACTTTATGTTGATGTTTTCCAAAATTACATGTATTTCAGGTGACAGGATGGATCTTGGGTGCAAGTGTCGTAACTAGAAGTAGACTACAAGTTTAGATGTCATCCACTTTTGTTGAATTGTAACCTTGTCAAAGGTCGTGTTTTGAAAACTTAAATAACAAGTGTTTGTAATACTCCAATTTTCATGAATGGATGAACATCGTTTTGATTATGTAGTTGTTTATTACGATTGAATGCAATGATAACAAGCTAGTCACACATCATACGCTTCCGCAAAAGACAGGGTGTGACAGTTTGGTATCAGAGCTTCGATTGTAGTGAACTAGGATTCTTTTTCGAGTCTAGACTACAATTACTAGAGTTCTCTCACGAAAACATTTTACAAAAAGGTTTTCATTGCATTCACGAAAGCGCCAAGATCCACAAGTCAGACACTTTTCAAAAAGTGACAAGGCAAGGACATTAGTGAGGAATACCTTTAAAATAAGGTGCCAACCAAAGCATAGTCTACACGAGTTAGACTTGCCAAAAAAAAATGACCCCCCCTAAAAACGAGAGTTATACGTGATATAATGCATTAAATTGCTTGATTATGCTAAGTAGCATATATGTTATTGATATACATACAAATAAGTGTACGGAATGATTATTGACGTGAATAAGATACTTTCGACTCCGACTCCTATTACTGTACGTGACTCGCACGATGAAGCTACCGACCTCGCGTCCTTTGCAAAGCTCATGGCTGGGAGTGATTACCAAACAAGATGCTGAGCTTGCTTCCGTAGGAGATGGCTGCTCTTCCCTCTCGATCGTGAAGATGCCTAACTACGGTGATGATGACGAGGCAGAGGCGGCAACCTTGAACAAATTCCTAATCAACGGGACGAGATCCCTGCGACTTTTGTGAAGCAAGATTGACGACATACTTGACCAGAAAAGGAAGATGAAGTATTCATCTCCAAGGTGCCCCTCCAACTACTAGGAATTCTCTCTATTCCTATTCCATCTAATCATCGTGCCGATACGCGGGTAACGATAACGAATGTTGGCCCGTGGACCATCGCAAAGGTCCTTTCCATGACAAGAGGTATAAGGACAGTAGTGTCCCCTCCTTGATTGATCATCTGCTTGGACGAGAGAAAATTGGGGTAACTGTGCAAGACAATTTATTATTACGGGGGCCCACGTAATAACGACTTGTAGTGCACAGAAATCCTGGTGGACTCTGTGGGTCAAGCTAATGAAAACCACACAAAATTTGTCTGTAGGTGTCCTCACCTTCATCTGGTAGAACGACACATAGATCAGTGCTTTAGCACGTCAGAAAGTAGGAGACCTGTCTTAGCCTACTTCGTGACTGACACTTCTACCTGCATATGAGACGTTTGAGAAAACGATATTTAAGCAAGAGAGGTGGAATAACATTCAAAAAGAATCAGCGACGATACACTCCCTATCACCTCTACACAAACAACCCCATTAAAGGGGAAATATACGCACCAGTAAAGCTAAAGACCTAAGAAAACCAATGTAGCAGGAAATAACTGAAACTTGAATGACCAAGGCGATGTAGCCTCAAGTTCATTTCAAACAATAAGCCAAGTTGGCAAGCCTATGTGAAGGCTCAGTAACTGTTTCCTCGCTTATACACTGATTATATATACGTGTGAAATTGGGTGATTACATGATGGTTTATGGTGCTATGTATCTCATAGACAATTGAAATTTTGTCTAACCTACTTCATACCATTTTGGCAGAAGAGAATGCCGCCCACGCGAGACACAAACACCAGTACATTGCCAAGGACAGAAGCCGAGCTGCAAGAACGCATCTCGCAGGCAATTGCACGACATGAAGCCCTCCGCTCTGAACATAGCGGTGGCACTACCGGAAATAACCCTCCAACTGGCTGCACCTATAAACAATTCCTGGACTGCAAGCCACTGAATTTTGATGGCACAGGAGGTGCCGTTGCATTTGTACGTTGGGCAGAAAAGACTGACTCCATTCTAAGAATGAGTAACTGTTCGCCCCGACAGAGTGTTACTTATATCTCAGGGTTATTCGTAGATGGCGCACTCTCCTGGTGAAACCTTCAGGTTCAAACCCTTGGTGCAGATGCTGCTTATGCACTGAGCTGGGACGAGCTTAAGGAAATGATGGAAAAGAAATACTGTTCTAGGGCTGAGATCCAGAAGCTTGAGGTGGAGTTCTGGAACTTGAAAATGGACGGACCGAAGATTCCTGAATACGTCCAACGATTTCACGACTTGTCTAGGGCCGTCCCCTACTTAGTCAAACCGGAATTCAAAAGGGTTGAACGATTCATTTGGGGACTTGCACCTCAGATCAGGAGCATGGTTACTACCTCAAAGCCCTCAACCATAGCAGAGGCTATCGATATGAGTGTCACTCTTACTGAAGAAGCTCTACGTGCGGGAAAATTTTCGGAATCTGAGGATAACAAGAAAGAGACTCATGTGGAGTCGTCAAGCAACAAGAAGAGGAAGTCCTCAAACCTAAAGATGAGCACCCAAGTCAACTATGGAAGCTCTAAAACAAACAAAAGCAAGAAAGTGAAACCGCCGCATGGCAGGAAAGCTGATGGAGCCACTGTTGAAACCGGTGGTAAAGTTTACTCAAGGACTAAGCCGAGGTGCGGAGAATGCAACTTTCACCATAAAGGTCGATGTCTGAGGCCTAAGTGTGGAAAATGTGGAAAAGAAGGGCACCGCAAGGATGCCTGTTGGGCGAAGGACCTAGATGGGAGAAATAAGAGAGTACCAGGTTGCTACAGGTGTGGTGAAGCAGGGCACTTTAGGAAAGATTGCCCTAAGAAGAAACAAACAAGGAAGGGTTTTCACGATTGAAACTCGTGAAGCACGCCAGGATCCAGATGCGGTTACAGGTACGTTCCGTATTAACCAACCTAATGCATCTACTTTAATTAATACTGGCATCAACTTCAACCTTGCATGCTTAGAACTTAAGAAACTGATTGGCCTAGTTCAAGTAAATTAGATGTCCCGTATTCTTTAGAAATGGACATATAGAAGGCTAGTTCAAAACAGTCGAAGCGATTAAGGATTGTATTTAGGGACTCAGAGGGCCGGAGCCTTCTGTTACCATTGACTCGTGAAGTCATGATATGATAGTCAGCATGGATCAGAAATCCAAGTATACAGCTGACGTCGTTTGATATGAGAAAATCAGTCGCATCCCTCTCGCGAATGATGAAACCCAAACTTCCTGCGATAGGTGCAAGGATGCTAGATCCCACAAGGCGGCAGATCTACGACATCCCTCATTGGTCGAAGAGGCATAGAAACGCCTCCGAGTAGACTGCAGAGCCTGAGAACATCCCCGTGACGGAAGAAGTCCCAGTAGCCTTGTCGGAAGACTTGCTAGGAACGCCTCTCCGTAGCGACGAGAGGAGTTCTGGATAAATCGCGTGCCAGGAGCAGCACCAGTGACGAATGACGCCATACCGACTAGCTTCACCAGCGAAGCATGAACCTCTGATATAACTGCAAGAGCTGCTAGACAGAGGAAATTAAGGACATAACATCCTTAGTTAAGGAGACAAGGAGAAAGTTGGTAGTCTCCACTTTACATAAACTTCAGAAAATTTAGAATCAGAATCCTTTGCCAAGGACTGATGACACAAATGAGCCAATCGTAAGGTTCCAGTTACCACTCAAAGATCAACTTGAGGACAAGAGGTCCTCCACTGTGAATACAAGAGGAAATATCCCTAAAACGACCTTTAGGACTTGCTTCGAGAATTACGAGATCCTTGTCGTATCATTTGGCTTAACACATGCATCGACAATATTCATGGACCTCATGAATCGAACGTGTAAGCCATACCTGGATAAGTCATATACTTATTGACTACATTCTAATATGGCCAACGACCAAGGAAGGTCGTGAGCAACAGCTGTAATTACCTTGCAACTCTTAGAGAAGAGAACAGTTATATGCTGTAATAACGAAAAGCGGATTTCGAATTCACGAAGTGAAAACTTTAAGGTACATGATGAATAAGAACGAGATTCACGCCAACCCTGCAACCAAGAGCTAAAGAGCTAGAGTTGCAATGATGTGACGCCTCTCGACAAAATCTCGATTGTACGTTGATGCAACGAGACTACGACCTTGCATACGCGGCACATTGGTTAAGGAATCATGAGAAGAGACCTTAAGATAAATACAGTGATTGCGCGCCGCAACTGGACGCCATTACCTGAAAGAAAACGTTGCACGATCTTTATTGATCACAAGGGTTGCAACACACTGATGATTGTAAGAACTCGAATATGAATTGAGCTGCTGAACGATGCAGACTGTATGAACACAATACGTGCTTGTGTGATAAACTTTAATGAAAAGTCAGAACACTCACTTGCCCTTAGTGGAGTCTTCCTACAACAGTATTTATCACACCGCCGTCTAAACCGCTTCTTGTAAAGCTTTAGACGGAACATAATGAGTCAATTCCCGTCATGTTGAACGGATACCAGAAATAAACAATCAACTAGCCCGAGATGGCCCAGGAAAACTAGAGGCAAGATCGTTCAGATATGTGATCATATCAGGACAGCCCGCAGAATACAGAAAGATTACGCCGATGAGCGGCAGAAATCGTAAGAATTTGAGACAAGAAGTATGACTAAAATGAGAGCCTCGCCTAGAGAAGGCGTAGTGTGTTTTGGAAAACGAAAAGGTTGAATCCCCGGTGTAGGGATCAGAACCATTGCTCACAAGATGAAGCTCCCAGAAAAAGATCAGTAGTGATCGCGACACATTCATGTGTCTAGTCTGTAGAGGAGTCTGACTTAAGGAACAGTCATTGTTCCCACAAATAAGATTCACGTCAATGACAAACGACAAGAATTACTATAGAAACCTGTTGAGGTTACAGACCAAGAGTCCACAATACTATAGAAACCTATTGAGGTTTTGGACCAAGAGTCCACAATACTATAGAAACCTGTTGAGGTTTTGGACCAAGAGTCCACAATACTATAGAAACCTGTTGAGGTTATGGACCAAGAGTCCACAAGACACAGAAAAGTCATGATCGACTTACTTAAGTACGATAGAATTCATGACATGACTCAGAGATTTCATGGGAACATAAAGACAAATCATGAATCTAAGTGACCATATTGGTTTCACAACTCCCCTGCGACCGATGGCATCGCTTGAATTTCGGGACAAAATTCTTTTAACGGGGGGAGACTGTGACAACCGTCACTTTTCCGTACATTCCGTACACGAAATGAACAGTAATTTGTGTTTAAATGACTGTGCATGATCTGGTTTACCAGACAAATAATTTTCTGAATTCCATGCAAGTGAATTCATGCATGATATATGCTACAAGAAATTACGTTATGATAGGTTGCGTCAAAAATATTAGTAAACTCACCGGTAAGACACATCGTGTCAACAGAACTGCAGAAAGCAGACAGGCATTAGAATTGGAGCCTAGGTGTAGGTCCAACGTCAAGAATGCATTAAAACCCAAGAATACATACAAGGTTTTAATATAGGCATTCCGAGAACTAAAATACGCACTAAAAAGCACCCGAAACGCACTTTAAGTGCATAATTTATTTAAATTCAGCTCTAATCAGCTTTTGACAACATAAATATTATGCATAATTAATGTTTTAACATCCAGAATATTTCCCTAAGTGTCGGGAATCAAAAGCATTGCAAAAAGACACTTAAAAGACACTAAAAGGTGCAATTTAGCACTTTAACGAACCGATATATAACCGAACAACCGGACATTACCCGGAACACCGAAATAATGCTAGAAGGATTGTTCTTATTTTTCTACGCTAGTTATGGTCCCCGAGTATCATAACACCTCCTAAAATATCATGTAACTAAACCTTCCAACTAAACACTTGAATTCTAACCCTAATGTAACTAGTTAGTCATTACCTAGCCTACTACCCCCCCCCCCCCCAACCTATGATCGGCCAACATGTCCCTTACACATAAGATTTCTTTTATTTGTTTAATGGATCATGTTGGGATAATTAAAACATAAAATCCATGGGGTAAAGTCTTGGAATGGATTATAAGAGTGCACATTAGGACCATGAGCTTCATAACTTACACACAATGCCAACCACAATCCTCTCTTCCTTCCTCCTTCCCCAATCGGCTGAAACCAAGCAGCCCCATCACCACCATCTTCAACATTCAATCATCCATTCCAAGCTTGTACAAAGGTGTAAGAGGTCCAACAACGAAGCTCGGTGCTCTCGGAAGTGGAAGGACCTTCTCCATTCGCTATTAACCACTCGTTTTCTTCACTCGAACTCCCCTAGCCTTGTGCTAGTGGTAAGCACTTAGATCCTTGTGTTTTACTTGTTGTTTATGTGGTTAAAGATGTGTAGTGATCGAATGATAAGAAAGTTTAAAGAACTTAAACAAAGTCTTGGATATTAACTAGCACATGATAAAGGAGTGTTAGAATGATGATGAAACATGATAAAACTGAAATATTTAAGTGTTGATCTACTGTAAATAACTTTTGCTACGAGATAAGTCATTATTAGGATGAATGGTAATCGTAAATGTAGTTTTTAATGGCGTTTATACTACAAAAAGCATGCTGATTCGCTTTGCCAGCCGATTTAAACTGGCAGTAACAGGACCTAACTGAAACGAAAAATGTATTTTCTGAACTCTAGGTTCATGTATTATGAATTACGGTTCTTACGGCACCGAAATCATAATTTTTGGACTCCGTTTACTATTTTTAAAGTGTCTTTTCGTAACAGCAGCTAGAGCTGCATTTTTGCTGCTGAAAATGTGTGTCCTGTTTTCTGTCATAACTTGTATTCTGTGTGGAGTCTGATCATGAAATTTATACTGTAGTTGGTCACTATTGTATTTGTGATTCTCCCACTGGAATTTCGTAAATCAGACTCACGATGAATTTTTAATGAATTATTTCGTAAACTGCAATCAGAAAGCGACAAATCTGATTGCAGTCCGGAAAATAAATTCTTATAAAATATTGGTAATGAAGTGGACCCCGATATTTTTACACAATAATTTTTGGATCGTTTAAGACGTTCTGTAAAAATTTGGGAATTTTTGGAATAAGATAACTATTTTATTAAAATGCTCGAAAACAGCCCAGTTTTGGATATTTAAGTTGAAACGACGTAAGTTGTAATTTGCGTGTCTAAAGGTCGAGTATGTTATCTGAGGAAAAGTATATATATTTGTTGATTACTAAACTTTGTGCTAGACGTATGTGGTATGTATAATACATGCTAGTATATTAGGACTTGCAAATACACATATAACATATTCAGACAAAATACATGATTCGGGTGCACAGTGCAAAATACAAGAGACTTATAATTATTTTCGAGAAAATAATATAAGTAAGGCACTTAGTTAAAAATATAACTTATTTTTAACACAAGAATACATACATAAAAGATAGTGACTTGTACTTGTGCGTTACAAGTCTAGTGACTAACGATAGTAAAACATGTTTAGGTCACGACGCTCTATAAGCAAAATCCGGTGAAGTTTACGACGCAGGAGCGCAAAGTTGTGAGTTCATGCTCCCCCTTTTCTTTAACTGTTTTTGGTTTTATAACTCTCGGGGGTGAAATACATGTTACAAATATTACAATTTTTACAAATGGTAAAAATACAAGAAGCACTCTTGGTGAGAACGAGTACCGAGTGCAATACGATTTGAGAATACAAAATACGAGAAGCACACTTGGTGAGAACGAGAACCGAGTATGATGTGCTTTAAGAAATGCCTAGAAAATACTAGATCATGTGAGCATAGACTAGATATTGAGATGCCATTAAAACTTAATTAGGGACGAGGGTTAGATCTAACGGGTACGGCCGAGACCCACTCATGGTCCTTACGTGACCTCATGAGTGCTTCGGTGTCCCAGTCGAGGGAAATCGACACAGTCGAGGTTAATCGACACAGTCGAGGGTAATCGACACAGTCAAGGGAAATTGACGCAGTCGAGGTTAATCGACACAGTCGAGGGTAATCGACACAGTAAAGGAGAAAATACTAATGCTCCTATGTCCTCACATGCCTTGAAGGAGAAAATACTAATGCTCCTATGTCCTCACATGCCTTGAAGGAGAAAATACTAATGCTCCTATGTCCTCACGTGCCTTAATGTCCTTGTATAAGCAATCATTTAATACGAGGGGTACTCAAGAAAACTTGATTTATACTTGAAGTACGTGGGGTACTCAAGAAAACTTGAATGATACTTGAGTACGTGGGGTACTCAAGAAAACGGGAATTATACTTGAGTACGTGGGGTACTCAAGGAAAACTTGAATTATACATGACACATACTATGTTTTCATACAAAGTATACAAACGTGAAATACAAAAACGCATGAACTCGCTCAACTTTTTGTTGATGTTTTCCAAAATTACATGTATTTCAGGTGACAGGATGGATCTTGGGCGCAAGTGTCGTAACTAGAAGTAGACTACAAGTTTAGATGTCATCCACTTTTGTTGAATTGTAACCTTGTCAAAGGTCGTGTTTTGAAAACTTAAATAACAAGTGTTTGTAATACTCAAATTTTCATGAATGGATGAACATCATTTTGATTATGTAGTTGTTTATTACGATTGAATGCAATGATAACAAGCTAGTCACACATCATACGCTTCCGCAAAAGACAGGGTGTGACAGTGCGGCCCAAGCAACTTGTGCGACCAGCCCATAATTGCGTAACCCAACATGGCTAGTCCAGACATATTGTGCGATTGGATCCATGGTGTGCGATTCAATGTGTGTGTGTGTGTGTCAGGCAGTTGTGCGACTCATACAACATCAGTTACACATCCCCTTATTTACGGCTCAACAGTTTCACTAATTTACTATTCTCAATCCAATCAATTAGATTAATTAACCGATTAATGTCATTATTTCACATGAACCCTAATTGTCGTCTAATCATTAACACTAGTTAACACGTAATCATCAATTTAGCGAATCAAACAGTATGATTATTACAATATGAATTTATTCTATGATCATCAACCGAAGTCGGCATCCTAACCCAATATTATGTGGATTCGAGTAGCACAACATGCATTAACTATGCAGCCCTATTTCACTGTCATCGCTAGTTAACAACGTAACACTTAATCACCATTCATTATGTAAATCAGTAGTTCATTATCAATCAGTTTGTACCCAAAACATTGCATCACAAGTTTGTCTACTATGTATACAATTCATCGATTCCAGTTCAGACAATCTACCATACTTTCTATTAGTTGTCATACATGAATAACTTCCAAGAAGATTCATAAGGACCCAAAAAACAAAAACACAATCACATGTAATTCACGGAAATTCAATTAACGCAAGATAAGCATACTAACCAAACTATAAGATGTTGGGGAAGGTGTTAGCGTCGAGCAGAAGCTTCATCTTCGATAGAAGGCTGTCGTCAAAGGTTAAAGGGAATTAGGGTTTGATGTTTGTTTTAAGTTTTGAGGATTATGAAAGTTACACCCCCAACCCCTTAGGGTTATGTGAACAAAATAGCAGCTGGGCCCATCTTAGGCTACATCCGAGCTGGGTACTACGGTCCAGTGGGGTCGGGCTCGGGTTAAGAACAAATGCAAAGAGTGTGCGGATGCGAGTAGAGTGTGCGACGGAATTTGTGAAACCAATTCACCTTCTACCAAATAAATCATTCTCACAATGCACAATTATATTCATAACCACTCAATAAAACCCAACATCTCAATTATTCAAATAACATACACACCAGTTACATCGAGGCACAAGGTATTAATACAAGAACAAGGCTTTTGAATGCGGGTTGTCACATCAACCCCAACTTGAAAGAAATTTCGTCCCGAAATTTGATAAGCAGTCTCGAAGAAAAGTAGTGGTAACTCAGGTAAACCAGGGTGGGTAGGTCGAGATGACTGTGGATTTTCCTCAGGTGCCACACCATCGTCTTTTCTTCTTCCTCTGGTACTCACGACGCCAAAACCCCTATCGTTTTTCTGCATCTGCTACTCACGTACTCACGACACGAAACTCTATCCATGTATATTGACACCAAACTAACGACACCATACATGTTTATCGAATCTTATGGTGAATTGTTGGTTTTATGTGATCGCTTGTGGGCCTCCACATGCAGCGCTTTGCTATAGTAAAGGGGTCTGACATGATGCAAGTGCAGGAGGCGAATCAAAAGAACAAAATGGTGATGAATCAGATGACCAGAATTGGGGTCTTATCATTAACATTGTGCTTGAATTTATGATTGGCTTCTGGACTGTGGTTGCTCATCTCATTGCCAGCAAAGTATGGAAAAGTACTTACCATAATCTTCTTCGCAATGTGTGGGTCAAGATATATCTTGCTTGTCATAAAGCTACTGGGTCCCATGCGTCGAGGACCGTTTATTAGAATATGACCGTTTAATAAAAAAATTCAAATTAACAATTTTCATTTATTAAATAACGGCCATTTTTCAAAATTATAACCAATTCACTCCCACTTTTATAAATACTCACCTCTTTTACACCATTTTTCACAACTTTTTACCCACTACAATCTCATATCTCTCTCACATTTTATAAACCCTCTTCCCTTTTTATAAAAACTCATCAATTTTTATACCATTTTTTACCCACTACCACCCCATCTCTCTCTAAAAAATTACCATGGCTTCACCTTCTTCCATTTCTTCCATTTCTTCATCTTCTTCGTCTACGTGGTATTCATCATCTTCGGAAGAGAATGCGTTTATGCAAAACATGATTATGAACGCGGCTCAGGTCTTCATGGCGGGTGATGAAACGTCATCCCAACGGCTAACTAAACGAGCAAAATTAAACCGAGACCAAGAAGGTACTTTACTATTTTCCATATGTTTTATATAGATTTGAAAATGTATTTTATAATTAATTTCATTTATGTTTCGTTTTAAATATATAGCCGCCCATGATAAACTAGTAGCCGATTATTTTGCCGACGAACCCGTGTACACAGACGAGATGTTTCGACGTCGGTTCCGCATGAGTCGTCCACTTTTTTTACGTATCGCAGGCGACATGGCCCAGTCTGATCCGTTTTTTACACTGCGAAACGACGCTAGGGGCAAAGGGGTTTTAGTAATTTACAAAAATGTACGTCGGCCATTCTCCAACTGGCATACGGTTACGCACCCGATGCATTAGACGAGTATATAAGGATGTCTAAAAGAACCGCCCGTCTATGTTTACACAAGTTTTGAGAATGGGTTGTCAAATTATATAGCAAGAGATACCTGCGGAGACCGAACGCAAACGACGTTCAAAAATTATATCAAGCACACGAACAGAGACATGGTTTCCCAGGAATGCTCGGGAGCATTGATTGCATGCACTGGCCGTGGCAGAACTGCCCAGTTGCCTAGCAAGGTCAGTATACTAGGGGAGATCATGGACATCCGACTATTATTCTAGAGGCTGTTGCGTCATAGGATCTCTGGATCTTGCATGCTTTTTTTGGTCTACCTGGTTCACTCAATGACCTTAACATCATATACCAGTCACAGATATTTGACGATGTAGTGGCGGGAACAGGTCCAGACACAAGTTTTACGGTTTCGGGGGTGGAATACAGGCGAGGTTACTACCTAGCCGATGAAATATACCCAACGTACTCGACAATCGTTAAAACTATTCCGCACCCGACAGACGAAAAAAGAAAAAAAATTTGTGAAGTATCAAGAGGGTGCGAGAAAAGATATTGAACGGGCTTTTGGTGTTCTACAAAAAAAATGGCAAATCATTGAACATCTAGCACGTTCGGCTACACCAAAGAGGTTATGACACATTATGTACGCTTGTATCATCCTTCATAACATGGTCATTGAAGACGAAGGTAGAGCGATATGCGAGTGCGACGAAAACGCGTCTACCGAAAATTTTGTTCCAGTTAGTGGGGAACAACAAGATTTGAACATGTTCGCTCTACGTAACGAGTACACACATCATAACCTACAAGCGGACTTCGTGGAGTACATTTGGAACAACGCTCAAAACGAACCAGACGACCACGACCACATGGAGGACGAAGACTAGTAGCTTTTTTTAATATATTAGGATTTTTTTAAGTTTATGTTTTTTTTATGTTTATGTTTTTTTAGTCTATGTTTTTTTTAGTCTATGTTTTTTTTTTTAAGTTTATGTTTTTTTAAGTTTATGTATTGTTTGTTAATATTAATGAAAATATTTTGTTAATCTATACTATCTATAAAAGGAGCTTAGAAGATGACCTCACTTTGCTTACGTGTCAGCATATTAGGTATGCCACATAGACTCCGCTGATGTCATAGATCTGATGTCATAAATCTGAATTTTTTTTAATCTTAATGTATATACAATCAGCTTTTTTAAATTAAAAACTTATCTTTTTTTAGGAGTCAAATTCAAAATCAAATTCAAAATTCAAATTGTAATTTTAATCCTCCTATCTTTCAATCAAATATAATCCATCCTTCATTTTTAAAATTCAAAACATATTCATTTCACACCCCTCTCTCTCTCTTCAACTCAGAAGAACATCTCCGATCAGGTCTCCACTCTGATCAGGCCTCCACTCCTAATCTTGAACGCAAAAAGAGAGTGGATTCGCTCAGGTTTTATTCCAGGTAATGTGTTCCAACTTAGTTTAACACAACTAATACGAATCCATTGTTGTACGTCTTCATCTATCTACATTTTGGGAATTAGGGTTTCTATGTGGAGATGAAACGCATGATTGGTGGCTGGATCTCATAAAAGGAATGAGTTGTTGACAATAAGACATGAATCTGATGGAAAGGTATGTGTTTCTGTTTTTCACTAATACCCTTTTTTGATTTAGAACTTGATTTTCAGTGATGCTTATCTAGATCTAACATGGCAAAGTTTGGTGGTTAATTTGTCATATTTTCATTTTCAGCTCTAACAAGAGATGATTTCGAGGCTGTGAACAAAGTTTTGTTTGAAGCTATAGGCTTCAGAAGGTTACCTGTTGTAGATTCAAACATTTTCTACTTGCACTCTGTTTAATCCTTCAAATATTGCAATGGTATACCTTCTCTTAACTTTTCTTAATAATATAGATTGCTTTGATTGTATCTTGAATGATTCAAGTTGAATCGAGTTATTGTACACAAAGATTGCAAGTGTTGTTGTGTCGAGAACTTATGATCCACTTATGCCTACAGTTAAGTATTTTGATGTTACTGCTTTATTAAGTAATAAATTAAATATTTTGTCTAAAATGAAAGCAATAATGTTTGAAATTTTGTCTTTGAAATTTTGCATACATGGTGCTCGATGAAATGCGGCAGCCAGAGCCAGTGCAAGAGATGGAACCAGGGTGGCATAGAAGAGATCATTTGTGCACACAAGTAAGCCTGCTCTATAAGTAAGGTTATTTTATTCAATACCCATTGTAGTTTTCCCAACTTCCAAATCAAGTAGTTCAATTATTAGGGTGCTATACTGTATGAATATTTGTCGTATGATAAAAAAAAATATTAGTGTGCTATACTGAATGAACACTTGATTTGTGTTTTATGATCTCATACTTATCTACAGGGATGGTTAGAGCAATCTTCATCTACCAGTTCTAAATAAAGAAATTTGCATTGTTGTCGGAACTTGAGAATATGCTTAAACAAAAGACTTTTACTAGGTTCATTTTTTATTTTATTTTTTGTTTTTCGGGCCACTCATCAAACATTGCTATGATCTGTTCTATGGATATAATTAAAATTAGCTTATGAAAATTGCATCCTTGTACAGTTGTACTAACCTGGTCCATATGTGTTTGTAAACATTTTTTACCATTACTGATGTGGTACACCACTTACAGATTTGAAACTTAGCGTTTGACAGAGTCAAATGGAGTTGGGGTTATGACGGCCATAAAGTTAAATCTTTTACTGTTAATTTTGTTATTTTTAGTGCAGTTTGCTGGTCATAAAGTCAAATCTTTCACTAATTTAGGGATGTTCATTACTGGAAGTGCTAGATCTAAGCAGTTTGGTATTGCTTTGAAATAGTGTTATGACAATCAGTTATTTCATTTTAAGGGTAAAGTTATAGTTTTTAATGGAAGTGTTTGGGTTCGCTTATTGAAAAAGGTTTTTTTTTTTTGAAAGGTAACTATTATTTACAACGCCAAAACCTCAAATGGAGGCGGCACACCAAAAACCACTTACATTATATTAAAACTACAACAGTCTTCCCATTTAATCGATCTATCTTTTGACCGGTTTCTATACCACAAGAACTCGAGAGATTTAAATGTTAGTTATAATCTCGTCGGGCTTATTGAAAAAGGTGCAATGTCTTTTTACAAAACATATTTTTTTAACCTTATAGTGATTTACCATGTTTACCAACTTTCTTAACTTGCCCAATGTGGATAGGTATGGGCAAAACTTCAACAAGTTGGCAGTGAGTGCAAAAAGAAGTGTTGGTGAGATGAATTGAGCTCACAAGATGTGAGCGAATTGTGTGGGAGAAGAGAGACGAGAGTGTCAATTTGCAAAACAACAAAATCTCCTGTTGGAACTTTAGCAAGGTATTAAATCTGATTCGTTTTTGTATATTTCTCAAATTCTGTTGCCGTTTTGCTTTGGATCTATTTGTTCTTTTCAGGTATAAAGATTTTGAACATCGAATCTTACGATGAAGATGAACGGACTGGTTATTTGAGATATGTTCAGGTACAATATGTTTTCAACATAAAGGAAACTTAAAAATGAATATGCTAATTTGTAGATGGTTGTCACTACATACAACACATCTCTCCCTGCTTTTGAAAGATATACAAGTTTAATGTTAGTTATAATCTCGTCAGGCTTATTGAAAAAGGTGCAATGTCTTTTTACATAACATATTTTTTTTAACCTTAAAGTGATTTACCATGTTTACCAACTTTCTTAACTTGCCCAATGTGGATAGGTATGGGCAAAACTTCAACAAGTTGGCAGTGAGTTCAAAAAGAAGTGTTGGTGAGATGAATTGAGCTCACAAGATGTGAGCGAATTGTGTTGGAGAAGAGAGACGAGAGTGTCAATTTGCAAAACAACAAAATCTCCTGTTGGAACTTTAGCAAGGTATTAAATCTGATTCGTTTTGGTATATTTCTCAAATTTTGTTGCCGTTTTGCTTTGGATCTATTTGTTCTTTTCAGGTATAAACATTTTGAACATCGAACCTTATGATAAAGATGAACGGACTGGTTATTTGAGATATGTTCAGGTACAATATGTTTTCAACATAAAAGAAACTTAAAAATGAATATGCTAATTTGTAGATGGTTGTCACTACATACAAGTGGTTGGTTATTAGTGTTGCTCGGTATTTTATTCGCTTTTTGAAGCTTATGCGAGGCTATAAAACTACCCTGGGTATTAATATGGAACGATTATTTTTCAATTTACATGTAGAGTTCTTCGAAGCCGGGAGTCGAGCTTGAGTTTTTCGAAGAGTAGCGTGAACTGGTATATCTTTTAGTGTAATATTTGTTTGAGAACGTCAGTTTTATCTTATAGGTGTTTGTTGATTGATGAGAATTGACATCGTAGTTAGTTTTAACAATTAACTAATTGATGTGTCGTGAATGAGTTTTTGATGAGTAACGATGATCTCAGACCGAGAAGTGACAACGTATTGGACTAAAAAAAGACATTATACCATCTTTTATAAAACCATGATCTCATTGGTGTTCCTAATTTTCAACTTTAACGCTTGAAGTTAATAATGATTTCGATTTACAGGTAGAGTTCTTCGAAGCCGGGAGTGGAGCTTGAGTTAGTATGTTTAATTTAATCATTTTTATGCAAATTTGACTAATATTTATAGATTATGATATCTGATGGCGATATTGGGCTTTTTTTTCAGATTGATTTTATGATCCAACATGTATTAAAGGGGATGAAATGATGAGATTCGGAACAATCGAAGGTTCTACTGAAAGCATAGGTCACGAATGGTCTGTTTATTTTGTTTGTAAAGAATTTGGGTTTTGCGAAGAAAAAACAGTCCGAACTAATCTCAGACTTTGAAAGAAGAAGAAGTTGAATCTTCTGTTTGGCAAAGGTCTGTTTTATGTTTTGAAAACCTCTGTTTGTTATGAACAGATGTTAAAAAATAAAACAGTGGTTGATACATCTGTTGACTTTGGTCAACAGATGTTTGAAACCACCGTTGGGATAAAATCAATGTTTTGTGGAGAAACAGTGGTTGGAACCACTGTTGGGTTAAAACAGTGGTTTGAAACCATTGTTGGGTTAAAACAGTGGTTTGAAACCACTGTTGGGTTAAAATAATGTTTTTTTTTAGAGAAAACAGATGTTTAAAATTGTTGGATTTCGGAATTTGAACAGGTTTACAGGGCGTGTGAGTTACCGTTCTAAACAAATTTTAATTGTTTGTTTGGTGGTTAATTTTAGGTGGAAGAGAAAATCGACCAGAGGCTTCAGTACCATAAAGAAGCAACTTTACAAAGGACTGTGAAAAACCTCCATGAAAAGGTAGCTTCGCTTCTCTGTGAATGCAACGCCAAAGATAATCTCATAGCAGAACACGCAAAAACCGCACAAGAAGCCGTTGCAGGTGACCGTTAATCCTCTTAATTCAACGTTCTAAACATCATCTCTCGGTTTTCAATTCAATTCTAAACGTCTTATTGTTTGTGTATTGTTAAAGATCGCGAGAAGGCTGTAGCCGAAATGGCCATGCAAAACCAAGAGCTAGAAGCAGCAGTGTGGCAGAAAGTAGAGGCTAACGAGAGATTAATTCACTTAAACACCGCGTTAAAAGATTGTCGACAACAGTTAAGTTGTTTAAAAGATGAACAAGATCAAAAGGTGAGTGAAGCAGTGGATGAACTCAAACGGGCACATAAGAGTTTAGAAGAAAGGTTCGTAGAAGCGAGTAAAAAGCTAGCGAATTTAACGGTCGAAAACGCGCAACTTGCTAACGCTCTTTTAATGAAAGAAGACCTGATAGAAGATGTAAGTCTTCAAATGTCGCAAGCTTCATTAAATGTATTATAATCTATTTTGTAGTATTTGATTTCGATGGTTATTAAACCTACCCGTGTGCTCACACGCGTCCTACAACTAGCAAAATTTAACATTGTTTTATGACGGATCATATCTTTATCATTGTTTTATAAAGATATGTAACTAAACACATAATTTAAATAATATATTATAATATGTTTTTTAGTATTTGATTACGATCGTTATTAGAACAACCCCGTGTATTCACACGGGTGTACACCTAGTTTATTTGTTAAATGTTAAAAAAAAGTAGAAGTTTAAAAAAATAAAAAAACATAAAAGTGGTGGGGCAGGATCATCTAGGACCATCCTCCCATTTCCACTAGTTTTGTGGGATGGACCATCCTTGGAAGGACTATGATGTGGCTCCTACGTGGCGGATCATCCTCCAAGGGGGGATGGGCACCATACCCTCTAGCCTAAGGCCGGACGGTATGGAGGTTCGTCCTCCGCCGTCCAGCTCCGGCGCCGGTCCTCCAACCATCCTGCCCCCCTCCCCCCTCGTCGCGTCCTCACCGTCGCTTGGAAGACGCCTTCGATGGTCCACAACAAGACAAAAAGGCAGCCTTCCCCTCTCACACACCCCTATACATACAATATATGCATACACATTTTAGGTCCATCCTCCCATTTCCACACCTCCATCCTCTTTGCCCCATCCTCATGCCCATCCTACGTGTTGCTTACGTGGCGGACCATCTTCCAAAGGAGGACCATCACCATACCCTATAGCCTAATGTTTATGTTTTAGTTCTTTCAATGTTCTATATTTAGGTAGCTTGATGTTAACCAAAAAGATTCGTTCCAGTCCCAATATCAACTGTATGAATTATTCATCTGATTACCCAAAGAAGTAATTCTACCACTTCATTACATTTGTTAGTTTTATGATAATTTTGTTATATATCAGATTTAGGTTTCAGTTGAGATCTATAAACATTGCCACAAATACAATGTCGGTCCGTCACTCAGTACCTTCTGTGAAACCCATTATAAATATTGTAGAGTAAATTACGTTTTTGGCCCCTGTGGTTATATCAGTTTTACTATATTGGCCCAAAATAAGATTTTTTAACAGTTTTGCCCCCATGGTCCCTATATCTAACCGTTTTGGCCCCTAAATCTAATCAACCCCTAACTCAGGTTACTTTATGGGTCAAAATGACAAAAATACCCTTCTATTAAAAAAACTATATATTTTATTATAAATAACAAAAATAAAACCCAAATCTTCATCATCATCTTCAAATAAAACCCAGATCTTCATCATCATCTTCAACTATCATCATCCCAGATCTTCATCTTCAATTAAATCTAACCCATCTTCAACCATCATCATCCCTAAAACTTCATCTTCAACTTCATCATCCATAATTATAAATCTCTGAACACACTCTCTTTCTCAGTGACACACTCTTTCCCTCTCTACTCTCTCACTAGCACCACTACCTGCCACCATCACCCTTACACCAGCACTACTACCGCACAACGCCAACACCACCCCCACACCACCACCACACCAACCCACACCTCAGATCTGTACTTGTTGACCGAGATTGGGTTGACCACTATCATCTTAGTTGCATCTCAGGCACGGAGACCAACAGTTACGGCGGTGGTGATGGTTTCACGGCGGCCCCTAGGCTGCTACACCGGTGGCGATGGTTCGGGATTTGATATGGCCGAGATCGGAGACGACATACCAGATCTGAGATCCACGGCGGAGTGTACGGCGGTGGGGTAGTTGTCGCATGTCTGAGATCGGAAAGTTTGTAGATGATGAAGAGTGGTGGTGGTTGAGGGTGGTGGTCAGTGGTGGCTGGGGACGGTGGGTTCCATTGTTAAAGAAAGCATCTTTTTCCATTATTGAATCTTGAAACAACTGATCTGAACTGGGTGTGATGGGTATTTGATCTTTTTGATTAGTATTCCCAAATGGGTGTGTGTTTTTTGGGGAATTATGGAAGAAAGATTGGAACTTTGAAGATAAATATGACAATTTTGTTGGTTCTTGAAATGTGATCAAGTGTTTGAGTTATACAGCAGTTGGGTTGGGTAAATAATAGAAAAGCAGATAGAAAAAGAGGGGAAGAAAGTTGGATGAAGATTTGGGTTTTATTTTTGTTATTTATAATAAAATATATAGTTTTTTTAATAGAAGGGTATTTTTGTCATTTTGACCCATAAAGTAACCTGAGTTAGGGGTTGATTAGATTTAGGGGCCAAAACGGTTAGATATAGGGACCATGGGGGCAAAACTGTTAAAAAATCTTATTTTGGGCCAATATAGTAAAACTGATATAACCACAGGGGCCAAAAACGTAATTTACTCAATATTGTATAGATATGTTAGGCCAACACCGGTTAAGCCCTAGTCATATGATCAGGTTCCAACCCAAGCAGTGCAATTCTTGAATATTTCTAAACTATACCGCTTATGATATTCATACTTAAGTGTTGCTCCTCTCACTCATACAATAATCCAAATCTATAGTTAGTGTTATGATATTGTTTGTATTGTTTAAAAAGAGTAGCATGTAGAAGATAGGGAAATATGTAATTGATTAATGATATTAGAAAGGCGAAATATGTAAATATTTATTTAACTAATTCATCAAGGGTAAAATAATCATTCAATAAGAGTAAATTTAATGAAAAGGGGAAAATATAATATATATTGGTTAAGGAGGGTAAATATGTAATTGAATTTTATAACCGGGAAATATATAATAAGCCAACTTACGAAGTGGAAATACGTAAAACCCCTAAATTTAAAATAGTTTTACTAGCTTACATAAGTATATAAACAATTTTTTTAATCAACTAGAAACGAATACGTGACTTAAAAAAAAGAAAATAATAAAAGGGGAAAGTACACATATGGTCATTTTGATTTATCAAAATTTTAGATTTAGTTCTTAGTTTTCTAAAATTTTGGATTTAGTCCTTAACTTTTTCTAAATGTACATGGATGGTCCATATGGTTTGCACTTTGTAATCCATTTAGTCCGTAACTTAAACATGCTAAAACCTTTATATTTGTTGGTTGTAGACTAAATTTTTTATAAAGTGTAAATCATAGGGACTATCTATATATATATACTTTTGAAAAACTAGAGAATAAATTCAAAATTTGAAAAAATCATAAGAGTCTTCCGTGTACTTTACTCCAATAAAAACGTGAAACTTTTAAACCATTGTGGCAAAAAATAATAACAAATATATTGGGAGTAAACCTCATACCATTTAAACCATGTGGCAAACAATAATAAAATAAAGGTGTAACTATTAAACAAGATAACTATACATGATTATAATTTAAATATTCAAACATGTATGTATTTATATTTTTTGGTTTTCAGTTTAGTGAGTATAGTTTATTCAAGGGAGATTTCTATTACTTTCTGTAAATTATAAGTACATATTAAACAATTAGAGCACTTCTTTCCTATATGTTAATACGAGTGTCTGAATATAACTACTAAGATAAACAATTAAAGCACTTCATTCCTGTCACTCCTTTAACTCATATAACTAATTTAATATTAATCAAAAGAAGAACTAAACTAAAAATTATAATATCTATACATCTATCTATACTTTCTATTAAAATGTGATATGCATGAATTTCTAAAAATCACCCGTATTTGCACACGGGTATCACTACTATTATTGATAAAAGAATTCTATTTTCTTAATAAAATAAAGGTGAAACTATTAAACAAGGAACTATAATGATAAAACAGTTCTATTTTCTTAAACTTGATATACTATTATATATTTAAAATACTCTAAATTCTGATTCAATTAATAATTGTATTGGAATATATATAAAGTGTTAAATAAATACAGGATACAATTCACGTTTTACTAAAAATCAATGTAAGATGCAAAATGTACAAACAAATATAAGTTAGATGTAATAAAACAAAAGCGAGCGTTATTTTATCTTTGGACACTTCAAAATCAAAATTTATTAAATTAAGTTAACAATTAGGTATGTACTAATGGGGGTTGGTTTCGGTATAAACCATATATATCTTACAAACCGTAAAAACATGTCCTAGCACTTAAAAAAAGTTAAATTAGCACATACCAAAACAATACATACATAAAAGTAACACATTTGAATTATATTAACACATGAAAATTAATCAAGATAATTGATTTTAGCACATATTTAATGATATCAGCACTTTTCTTAATCAGCACATTGAAAACAAAAGGAAGATACAAATAAAAAATTAATTACTTGTTAGCATATTTTATAGGGAATTCAATATAATTGATATTATTTAGGATATTATTTTATCATTTCTCTATAATTGGTTGGATGTCACGTGTCACTTTTTAAGCGGTTCTTACAGTTTGTATGCGAAATGTGGTTTGTATTTGATCCTACTCCTGTATTAATGAGCATTATAAACTTAACTAGTTGATTATCCGACCCTGCGTTGCGGCAGGGATCCAATGTCTGCAAAACGCGTGTCAACAACGGCAAGTGGATACCGAATATCAAAACATAGATAAAAATGATGTAGTAACGATAGTTACTTCGTCCTAAAAATGATTTTAAATAATTTAATATATAATAATAGGACCCACATGTCCTACACGTTGGAAATTCTGTTGTTTTCAGTTCAGTTATGACGTTACTAACACGTTAAAATTTGGATTAGCTCGGTACCGGTAATGGCACCGAAAGTACCTATCCCGAAAATTATCAAAATTAGGTACCGACACCGAAAATGCTCGGTACTATACGGTATGGTATTTCAAGGTAAAAATAAGTAAATACAGGTATGGTGCTAGACCGGTGTCGAGCTGAAAGTAAAGATTCTGAAAACGCTAAAAGGTGGGTACCAAATTGGTACCAAAAATGATTTGGTATAATAAATTTGGTACCGATACGATACCGGTTTGATTACATGATTTGATACTATATGCTCATCAATAATTTAAATATCCAAGTTAATTTTACATGTTACAACTCATTCATTACAGAAAAAGACAAAAAAGAAAACAAATGAAGTTGTGTATATAAAACCTCATTCAAACGAAATACAATTTTACCACATGTATGAAAAACAATCTAAACGGTGCAATTACTTACGTTGCTACGTGACATGAGCTCAAAGGTGATCAGCGTTGCGGCGAACTTCTTTTGTTATTTAGTTTGTGTTTATATGTGTTTCAAATCACTACGATCGCGTTGCACACAGAATCGCTGACAAGAATAAAAAGAAAATGTAGAAAAAAACACTATAAAATAACCGAAAGAAAATCAACTAAAAAAGTTGTATGATAATGATGTTGTTCGGTAGAAACCCATAGTCAGAGATGAGCAAATAGTAATGGGTACCGGTACCGAAATTTCCTGAACCAAAAGATCCTAAGTACCAGTTCGGTACTAACGTTTGGCGTTCCTGGTACCGGTTCGCTACCGGTTTTTACCTTCATATACCGATACCGTAACCGATATTTTCGGTACCAATACCAATTTGGTATCAGTTGGCACCGAGCTCATCCCTACCCCTGAAACTAAAAAAAATTGTACGATACCGTTGTTGTTCGTACAGCACCGTGATCAGGGATGAGCAAATGGTACTGGGTAGCAGTACCAAATTTCTCGAACTAAAAGATTATCAAACTCAATCCTGTACCAACTTTTGGCGTTTTATGTACTAGGCTGGTGCTGGTTTTTTCCTTCATGTACCGATAACGAACCAGTATTTTCGATACAAATACCGGTTAACACCAAGCTTATCAAACTTAAACAGTAAAGAAGATAACAATTATTATAATACTAAAATAATAAAACTATAAAAAAAACTGTATATAATATTTTATTATATTATAATATACTGTTCATTTCATTCATTTATTAATATTTAGGAGAATAATTCAAAAAAAAAAAAAAAACTAGCGATTCAGTTAATTATAATAGTACACTTTTTTTTGAGTGGCAACTTCAACTAAGCAAAAAACACAACTAGAAAGGAGTTAGAGCAATACATATAACAAACACAAAGGCGCAAATTTACACCAATTCTTTCATTCCAAATTTGCGGCGACTGATTTTCTATCCAAAGATACCCCAACGCTTTTATGTCTTGATTCTTTTAGTGTTGAATGTTCTATTCTTGAAAATGGCTTCATTGCGCGCACGCCAAATACTCCAAACCGCGATAAGCATTACCGCTTGAATCCCTTTTTTTTCTTCCTTTTTCCCACATTCAAGTAACTATGGAGGTTTATAATATCTCTCACCGAGAAGGCGTAAATACTCGATATGTTGCACCACTCACTAATATATTGCCAAATCATTGTCGCTATACGGCATCCGCTTCCCCGCAGAGACGACATGTTACCGACCCCACATTTATATTTTTTTTACCCAAAGACATCATCGTAGGGATTTTTTTTCTTTTCCGTTTTCCATACAAAAGTATTTATTTTTTTGGGTATCCAAGTATTCCATTTCCAAACGTAAGGCTTCGTCTCCTATTTTGCGTCAAGCATATATTTTTTCATCGTTGCTACCGTAAATACCCTCGTATCGTCCCCCATCCATTTCCAACGAGCCTTTTCATTTGTAATTTTTGCCTACTCCAGAATGTTCACAAGGACCACCAACTAATCTTTTTCTTTTTGAGTAAAACTTAACTTCTTCCATCTACATTTCCACGTAGCATGTTGATTCACCATGTCATAGCAAGCCTCCACCATCACTCCTTTTTTCTTTTTCTAGAGCAAACAATTCTGGGCACACCTTTTTCAATGGCTCATTTATGATCCAAGTATCAATCCATAATCGAATGCAGTTACCTTTCCCCACCACACCTTTTATAATAGTTCCCAGCCTTATATTATCCTTATTCATTTGGTTTTCCACCTTCACAATTGACTTCCACGTGGCCATCGACATAAAAGAACATCCTCTTTTCGAGGTATGTAAAGCGTTCACAAGTTGTCTCCATACGCATCTATTTCGATTTTGAACCGCCACCACCATTTGGAAAGTAATGCCAAGTTTACATCCCGCAAAGGAGTTATACCAAGACCGCCCGCATCTACTAGTCGCATGATCTTGGCCCATTTCACCCAACATATCTTTTGCTTATTTTCTGAACTACCCCAGAAAAAAAGCCCGCCATTTCGATTCGAGGGTTTCTATAACTTTGACAAGAGCTTTAAAAATAGAAAGAGAAAAATGCCCGGATAGTCCCCGTGGTTTCGCCTTTTTTCACCTATAGTCCCCAACTTTCTAAAACTACCTGAATAGTCCCCAAGTTTTGCAATTTTGTTCTCGGATAGTCCCTGGGTCTAACTTCAGTTTGTTTTTTCTGTTAAGTGGGTGTGAAATTACAAAAATACCCTTACTAATTAATAAAAAAAAACCTAACCTTTTACCCACCCCCACCCCTTTCCCTTTCCCCTTTTCTTCTCTCCGGCCGATGACCAAACCCTAACCTCTTCTTCCATCCATCATGAACTCAACCAACTCATTCATGTAACTCTTCACCTTCATCATCAATGGAGGAACAAAGACTCATACTACCAGGAGGCAGGTATGGAAAAGGAAAACTCATCGGAACCGGCACCTTCGCCAAGGTTTACCACGGCAGAGAACTCGCCACCGGTGAAAGCGTCGCCATTAAAGTCATCAACAAAGATCAAGTCAAAGATCAAGGCATGGTTGACCAGATCCAGCGAGAAATCTCCGCCACACGTCTCCTCCGTCATCCACACATCGTCGAGCTTCGTGAAGTTTTAGCAACAAAATCTAAGATCTTTATATGGTATCAACCAAGCCTCCATCGACACCCCTGCTTCCCTTAATTTTCCGGCCATCCAACTTGATCGAGTTCTCCCTTCACCATGTCTACTTTCTCCCTTCACCATGTCTACTGAAAGTTCAAATATTACACATTCTGTCAGTTCTATTCCCCTCGGCCCACCGGATTCCGGTGCAGAAAGCGCCGGAAAAGTGTGGAGTATCCGGGATCTGGTGCGGGTGGATTGGGATTGAGCGGCGGAAGATTGTGAACAGGGGCGGTGGCGGAGGAAATGCGGCAGTGGCGGAGAGTTTGGTTGCAGGTTCCATGGCGGTTTGATGCTCACCACCGCCTCAAGTTTTGGAGATTTTCCACAGTGGTGGTTCAATGTATGTATGTGTTCGGTTTTAAATTGATTTGTCTGATGTATGTATGCAGGCTTTAAATTGAAATTGTCTCTCAATTATATATGTATGTACTGGGTTGAGTTGATGATGGGGTAAGATTGGAGGTGGGTTGGGTAAAGAAGATGATAATGGTGAGATAAGGTTTGGGGTGATGAAGAAGATGATAGTGGGACCTATTTAAATATTTCTGTTAATATTAAAAATTAAAAAAATTTATTAGTAAGGGCATTATAGTTATTTCACACCCATCTAACATTAAAAACTAACCCAGTTACGCGCCAGGGACTATCCGAGAACAAAATTGCAAAACTTGGGGACTATTCAGGTAGTTTTAGAAAGTTGGGGACTATAGGTGAAAAAAGGCGAAACCACAGGGACTATCCGGGCATTTTTCTCAAATAGAAAAGAAATAAGTTTGAATGGTTTCCAGAACTGCTTTGGTCAACGTTAATCTTCCTCCTTCAAAAAGAATTGATTTTTTCCAAACTGCTAAGCTCTTGCTGAACACATCCATGACCGGTTTCCATTGCGAGATTCTATTCATATCGGCGCTCAAAGTTAAACCAAGATAAGAGCATGACATGACCCTATCTTTGCACGCTATCTCCCAAAGCTAGTTTTTTAACTTCACCCGCTGACACCCCGACGCTAAAAAGGTTTTATTTACCATAGGTAATTGTTAATCCAGAAGCTAGATTAAAACATTTGAGTAACTGGGCGATGTTCAAAGCATTTTTTCGATTCCATTCCCCTACTAAGAGGGCATCGTCCGCAAACAAAAAGTGTGAAATTAAAGACCCTTCATTTGGAAGTTTAATACCCTTAAAGATACCTTCCTCCGTTGCTTTAGAAACCATACATGACAAAGCTTCCATCTCGATAAGAAAGAGGAAAGGTGAAATCGGATCCCCTTGTCTCACCCCCCGAAAAAACTGAAATTCAAACGAGGGAGATCGTTTATTAACACTGGAGATCTAGCTGACTTCAGAATTGCCCGAATCCATTTCCCCCATTTCATTGGGAAGTTCATTTGCTCCTGAACGGATTCTAAAAAAATCCCAATTTATATGATCATACGCCTTCTCGAAATCGATTTTGAACATCATCATCTTGGCTTTTTTTACTCTTAACCCAACTGATCAAATCCTTCATAATAATGAAACGCCCGTTTCTTCTCAATCCGAAAAGTTATATTGTCATACAATTAATTAGCAAAATTTGGGCATGACCTGTTCGTAATATAAACAATTCCCTGTTTATTAACATTCAACAATTAACCGACAACACATTTTAAAAAGACATAGTAAATTTCATAACACTTTAGAAACCTTCAAAACGACCATTACAACTAGTATTTGTCAAAAGATCTCCAACTTCAAGTTTAGAGTTTATAACTATCAACATAGCCTAATTAACCAAAATATTGACCCATTGATGATGCATCAAAATTTGCGGAAGCGCTTAAAGGCGATCAATGTGTGTTCGATTCCTAGTGAGGCAATAGCAACTAAGCTTGACTTTTACCTAAAATCAACACAACAAACATCATTAGCATAATATCCCTATCTCAATTAACACATCAACGAACTTGGTGAACTAACCATCACCAATATATGATTTTGTACACGTATGACTAATTCGTTCTTGTAATCGGCATTCTTGCTTATGTAACCAAGTCCGTTACATCATTCTTACTTTTGCATCTCATTCTATCACGACCCGTTTACACGGAACGTCGAGAAAACTTTAACTCATTAATTCTCGTTCTAACCCGAACCGACCCGTTCATCACGGACCGATACGGAGCTCTACTTTTGCGTTCTCATTTCAATACTACGTTTTCCATTGTGCATCTATATTTAAAGGAACAAGCTACTAATATTTGAATAAACTTGTAAGTAGCGAACTCACTCATTCTAAAATCATAGTAGTTCATCAATTTTACTAGCACTCATACATTCATCCATTCCAAATATTCAATTTATAGAGCCACAAGATCACCAAACTACTAGATTAAGTGGGTTTTACGTTAAACCTTCAATAGAAACGAATTTAAGCATAAAACATCTTCTAATGATGATTCTAATTCATACATCAATTCAATTCTTTCAATTTCACGAGTTGATTAAACCCTAGTTTCATGAATATGCATCAAAACACAACATTCAACTTACCTTATGTTCAATATGCTTAGATTAGCAAGGAATTAACTTCATGCATTCATTTTCTGGATCAACAACACCTTAAATCCCTGAATTTCTTGAGGTATTATGAAGGAGAAGGGTTTCTTCTCCTTCCTGCTTCTTGGTCGCGACCACACACACACCCACTAACTGGTTTTTAATTTTTATTATGTTATTAATCATATTTACAAGTTTAACCCCCTAAGGTTATTTAAGGTATCATTCTTATATATTTCCTAACTTTTAACTTTCATTATTTATTTATAACTAACTAATCATTTAAAACATATAAACATTCAATTAATCTTTATTAGAATTTGGGGTGTTAAAAGTCTACCCCCCTTAAAAGAGGTTTCGACCCCGAAACCTTAATACGTACCAAATAATAACGGGTAGTGCTTTCGCATTTCATCGTCTGATTCCCATGTCAGATCCGATCCTTTCCGATGCTGCCATTGAACTAGAACTTGTCGAATGGCTTTATTTCGAAGATGCGTTATTTTGGAATCCTTGATAGCCACCGGCCTTTCAACATAGTTCATCTTCTCATCCAGTTCGATATCATCAAGTGGCACATATGTCGTTTCATCCGCGAGGCATTTCCTTAGTTGTGACACGTGAAAAGTGTTATGGATTCCATCTAGAGCCAGAGGTAATTCCAACTGATATGCCACCTTACCAACCCGAGCTATAATTTCGAACGGCCCAATGTACCGAGGGCCTAACTTCCCTCGTTTACAGAACCGTATGATGCCCTTCCACGGTGACACCTTTAAAAATACTTGATCACCTTGCTGAAATTCAATGGGACGCCTTCTTTTGTCCGCTTAAGATTTTTGTCGGTCTTGCGCTGCCTTCAAACGAGCCCGCACTAGATCAATCTTTTCATTTGTTATCGCCACGACATCTTTAGGAACGAGTTCTCGCTGGCCGACCTCTCGCCAACACACATGGGTTCTACACTTTCTTCCGTACAACATTTCATATGGCGCCATTTGAATACTACTTTGATAACTGTTATTATATGCGAACTCTACCAATGGCAAATGGTCGTCCCAGTTCCCCCCAAAATCTATAACGCAAGCCCTCAACATGTCTACTAACGTTTGTATAGTTCTTTCTGACTGCCCATTCGTTTGTGGATGGTACACGGTACTCAATCGCAATTTTGTGCCCACACTTTCATGAAATCTATGCCAAAACCGAGATGTGAATCTTGTGTCACGATCCGACATAATAGATACGGGTACTCCGTGACGAGCTATTATTTCATTCGTATGAATCTCCGCCAACTTTTCGGAAGAAATAGTTTCTCGTATAGGCAAAAAGTGAGCATTTTTCGTGAGTCGGTCAACAATAACCCAGATAGCATCGTGGCCTCGTTTTGTCTTGGGGAGTTTTGTAACGAGATCCATGGTTATGTCTTCTCATTTCCAAACCGGCACTTCTAAGGGTTGCAATTTGCCATACGGTTTCTGGTGTTCCGCTTTCACTTGTGAATACGTGAAACACTTGCCGACGTATTTTACAATGTCGCGTTTCATGCCGGGCCACCAATACCCCCTTTTTAGGTCTTGATACTTCTTCGTTGCTCCGGGGTGCATCGAGTAATGAGATTTTTGGGCCTCCTCAAGTAACAAAGATTTTACTTCACATAACCAAGGTATCCAGATTCGGCCATACCTGGTCATGATGCCGTCAACATTCATTTTTAGTTCATCAATAATTCCCTTTGTTCTTTCCTTCATCGAATCATTAGCATTTAGGGACTTTGTTTGGGCCTCCTTTATCAACTCAAGAAGTTTAGGAGTGACTGTCATTCTCATAGATTTAACTCGTATTGGCGGTGGGTATTCCTTCCGACTTAATGCATATGCTACAATATTGGCCTTCCCCGGGTGATATAGGATTTCGCATTCATAATCCTTAATTAGTTCCAACCACCTTCGTTGTCTCATATTCAAATCTCTTTGTTCGAATAAATACTTGAGACTTTTGTGGGCTGAATATATTGTGCATTTCGTTCCGTATAGATAATGTCGCCACAGTTTCAACGCGAATACTACTGTAGCCAATTCTAGATCATGTGTTGGGTAGTTGTTTTCGTGTGGTTTAAGCTGCCTTGAGGCGTAGGCTATCACCTTACCCCGTTGCATTAAAATGGCTCCCAACCCCTTATATGAAGCATCGGTGTATACCACCAAGTCTTCTGAGCCCTTGAGTATGGTTAAAATTGGTGCGTTAGACAGTCTACTCTTTAACGTTTGGAATGCTTTCTCTTGCTCAGCCCCCCATTCAAATTTCTCATTCTTCTTTGTCAATTTGGTTAAGGGTAACGCCATTCTGGAAAAATCCTGTATAAACCTTCGATAATACCTAGCCAAACCCAGGAAACTTCTTACTTCGCTCGGGTTCTTTGGAGGAACCCAGTTCATAACGGCCTCTACTTTAGTTGGGTCCAGCAAGACACCATCCTTATTGATGACATGGCCGAGAAATTGCACTTCTCTAAGCCAGAAGGCACATTTTGAAAATTTTCCGTAAAGCCTTTCCCTCCGAAGAGTTTCTAATACTTCACGCAAATGATCTGTATGTTCGGCTCTACTACGGTAGTAAACCAGGATGTCGTCTATAAATACTATTACTGACTTATCCAACATGGGCCGGCATACTCTATTCATTAGATCCATGAATGCGGCCGGCGCATTAATTAGCCCGAATGACATTACTAGAAACTCGTAATTTCCGTATCGGGTTCTAAACGCGGTTTTCGCAACATCTTCCTCTCGTACCCGTAGTTGGTGATATCCCGAGCGCTGATCAATTTTTGAAAACCAGCTCGCTCCTTGCGATTGATCGAAAAGATCATCTATTTGAGGTAGGGGATACCTATTTTTCACTGTCAACTTGTTCAACTCTCGATAATCGATGCACATGCGCATCGAACCATCTTTCTTTTTCACAAAAAGTACAGGGGCTCCCCAGGGTGACACACACGGGTGTATGAAGCCCTTATCGAGAAATTCTTGTATCTGTGTCATTAGCTCTCGCATTTCAGCGGGTGCTAATCTATAGGGTGCTTTGGCCACTAGTTTGGCATTCGGGTTTAGTTCAATTCGGAATTCCACCTCTCGCTCAGGTGGTAATCCCAGTTCATCCGGAAACACATCCGGATACTCGTTCACAACTTCAACTTCTCCAATTTCAGGTACCTAAATGTAGGCTAAATATGCCTTACCCTCATTCCTTGCATGCTTAACCGCCTCGACAATCGTGCACAGTTTCGTCTCTAATTTTCTTTCCCCACGGATACTTACTCGAGCCCCATTAGGTGATAATACATGAATGACTTTCGCCTCGCATCGTATTTCCGCGTGATAACGGGATAACCAATCCATTCCTACTACTACTTTAAATTCCCCCAAAGTCATAGGAATAAGATCTATTTTGAAATCTTCGTTCTCTATGGTGATCTTATAATTTTTACAAACTTCACATAATAAATAACTTTTGTTATCCGCTACTTCTACTTCTAAGGGTACATGCATTCGTTCTTTTCTAAAGGAGGGATGACACATAAGTTCGTCTGACACGAAAGATCTACTAGCACCGGAATCGAATAACACATTTACTGGTATATGGTTGATTAAGAAAATACCTGATACAACATTCGGTAGAACCTTAGCTTCCTCGGTGGTAATCTGAAACATCCTTCCCCGAGCCCTCTGATTTTCATTCTTTTTTTCATCTTTTTTGCCCCTTTTGTTTAAGCTTTGGACATTCGGATTTGACGTGACCAGGAGTAAAGCAATTGAAACACGTCCTCATGGGACTATGGCACTTATAGTAAAGATGCCCCTCCTGACCACAGTTGTAGCATCCTTTCTTTCCCAATAGACATTCTCCGGTGTGAAGCTTTCCACAAGTTTTGCATGGAGGAACACTTCTTTTAGATCCTCCTTTGTTTCTAATGTCATGCTGCTTAGGCTTCTTGGACGGACTCATAGTTGTCGGCTTTTCAGCCGCTCTTTTCTCCCCCCTTTCCACTTGTCGCTTCAGCTCTATCTCTCTATCCCGGGCCAAGTTGATAAGTTCATTCAAGGTTTCACACTTCGAGGTGGTGATGAATTCCCTATACTCAGCCTTCAACATGCCATGATACTGATTTATCTTCATCCTTTCAGACTTGACAAAATCTTCACAAAACTTTAGCTTATCAAAGAAAGTGTTGGTGATTTCATCAATAGATTCATCCTGTTGACGAAGATGCAAGAATTCATCTTGTATTCTATCGATCGCCGACTGCGGGCAATGATACTTCAGGAACGACTCCTTGAATTCTTGCCAAGTTAGTGTTTGGAGTCTTTCTTCCCCTAACTCCTTACATTGGGTATCCCACCAATCCTTGGCTTGTTGCTGAAGCTGACCCGTAGCAAACATTACTTGGTCTTCTTTCTCACATCGGCTATGTATAAACACGACTTCGATATTTGCTATCCACCTTTGACACTTTATCGGATCAACCTCCCCATTATATGAAGAGGGATTACACGCCATAAAATCCTTGTATGTACACCTTCGTTCCTTGCTTTTAGTTCTAGACCCTTCAATCATTTCCTTTAACTCCTCAATCTTACTAGTCATCATAGCATCTACAACCCCTAAGACACGGCTTTCGACTTCTTGAGCTAACTTAGGAAGGTTAGCATGTATAACCTTTTCTGCCGCCTCCATAATCTTATTATCGAATGCCTCTTGTCGTGTTACTTCAGCATCATCTACATTCCTTGTGTCCGTCATCTACATAAAACATTCATTCTATACATTAGAGTTCCTTTTTATACACCTCTTCAACACATACATACTCGTTTTATCATACTACATTCCACTTGCAATTCACACTTTGTACATTATTTCCATCGACGATAATGTCGTATTGTTTAGATCATATTCTTTGATCTTAACAATTCATACTTTCTTCCTTAGTATACAATTTCTTCATTATTCTTGATACAAAAACGACCTTAACTTTGGTTACAGGGCCTTAGAAATTGGTTTAAACAAGTTCTATATTCAAAATAAACAATTAAATTTTTTTTGCCAGCATTTGAAGCCCTCGTGGGCCGCGAAGGATAGCCCTTCAAGCCGTCGCGGGCCGCGACCGCTGTCGCGTGACGCGACTGTGATCCCAGTTAGGTGTCGCGCAGAGTAACACCCCCTTTTTCACAGAAGGTTCAGTTTTGTGTTGCTGCATTTGCCCAGCTCTAACCTTTTCCTCAATACAAACTTTAAAACCTCATAACTATAGTTCTACTAGTCCGTTTTACCCGATTCTTTTTCCTACGTGTCCGTAATTTAAATACGTACCCGTTTAACATCATCATTTGTCTTAAAACTCAGTTCATAACAAAATCCCATAATTCCCTTTTATTACTTGCTAAGATTATAATCATATTTACAATTTACTTACTTGCATAGCGCTTCGGAATGAACACACCTTCACACGAGATTTCGGTTTGAGTTCAAGCATTTTTATCTCTAATACTTGAATCCTTCAAACCTTGGCTCTGATACCAACTTGAAATGCCCGTTTCTTCTTAATCTGAAAAGTTATATTGTCATACAATTAATTAGCAAAATTCGGGCATGACCCGTTCGTAATATAAACAATACCCTGTTTAATAACATTCAACAATTAACCGACAACACATTTTAAATAGACATAGTAAATTTCATAACACTTTAGAAACTTTCAAAACGACCATTACAACTAGTATTTGTCAAAAGATCTACAACTTCAAGTTTAGAGTTTATAACCATCAACATAGCCTAATTAACCAAAATATTGACCCATTGATGATGCATCAAAATTTGCGGAAGCGCTTAAAGGAGATCAAGGTGTGTTCGATTCCGAGCGAGGCAATAGCAACTAAGCTTGACTTTTACCTAAAATCAACACAACAAACATCATTAGCATAATATCCATATCTCAATTAACACATCAACGAACTTGGTGAACTAACCATCATCATTATATGATTGTGTACACGTATGACTAATTCGTTCTTGTAATCGGCATTCTTGCTTATGTAACCAAGTCCGTTACATCATTTATTTTTGCATCTCATTCTATCATGACCCGTTTACACGGAACGTTGAGAAAACTTTAACTCATTAATTCTCGTTCTAACCCGAACCGACCCGTTAATCACGGACCAATACGGAGCTCTACTTTTGCGTTCTCATTTTAATACTATGTTTTCCATTGTGCATCTATATTTAAAGGAACAAGCTACTAATATTTGAATAAACTTGTAAGTAGCGAACTCACTCATTCTAAAATCATAGTAGTTCATCAATTTTACTAGTACTCATACATTCATCCATTCCAAATATTCAATTTATGGAGCCACAAGATTACCAAACTACTAGATTAAGTGGGTTTTACTTTAAACTTTCAATACAAACGAATTTAAGCATAAAACATCTTCTAATGATGATTCTAATTCATACATCAATTCAATTCTTTCAATTTCACGAGTTGATTAAACCCTAGTTTCATGAATATGCATCAAAACATAACATTCAACTTACCTTATGTTCAATATGCTTAGATTAGCAAGGAATTAACTTCATGCATTCGTTTTCTAGATCAACAACACCTTAAATCCCTAAATTTCTTGAGGTATTATGAAGGAGAAGGGTTTCTTCTCCTTCCTGCTTCTTGGTCGCGACCACACACACACCCACTAACTGGGTTTTTAATTTCTATTATGTTATTAATCATATTTACAAGTTTAACCCCCCCCCCCCCCCCCCCAAGGTTATTTAAGTTATCATTCTTATATATTTCCTACCTTTTAACTTTCATTATTTATTTATAACTAACTAATCATTTAAAACATATAAACATTCAATTAATCTTTATTAGAATTTGGGGTGTTACAAATAAGTGGTCCTGTTACGGTTTTTCAAGAACGCCTACTTAGCTAACTGTATATTATTGGAAGAGCTTTGTTTATGAACACACTTAATTTATACACATATTTACATTGTGTGGTGTAACTAAAAAAGTAAACCGAAAATACAAGATTATTATTTTCTTTCTATATTATACACCCGTATCTCATGTATTTAAGTGACGCAACATCATAGGCTAATATTTTACTTTATTTCTTAAATGGGTGACAAGCCTATATATATATATATATAAAAATTCACCATGGTAGCAAAATGTATATGTTATGGCGACATAGTTCAATATACACGTGAACCAAATTTACGTTGTGGGCAATTTATCATGCATTTAGAAATTAGTATTCTTATTATTATATGAAGTTTCAAAACATCTATAAGTCAATTTCAAAACTCATCTAAACACATACTTACAAGGAGATCAATATTAATCGGTGGTACTTCATCTTTGACAGTGATCCAAAGGTGTTCCTTCTTGCTTCCCTTTTTCTTGGTTGACATAATCTGAATATATTGTATTCATGTTGTAATTTAATTGTGCTATATTGCAAAATTGATAGTTTACTCTGTTTTTTTTTTTTTGTTTTTTTTGTTTTTTGCAATGCTTGCTTTTTAACATAGAGTGGCACTAGACTAGATATAATCACTTTACCAGGGATTTGTAAGTACCTTGTCAAAATAGATCACTATTAGAAGCTAGTAAAGTGCTCACATCTGAATGGTTAAGTGCTGAATCAGTAAGAAGTCTGAATCAGTAAGCGTAGTAAGTGCTTGTAGTAAGTGCTGAACCAGTAAAAGGTCTGAACCATTAAGAGGTTGTATAATGCTTAACCGTTCAGAGGCAAATGCATGACCTATTCAGATTAGAGGTCTTAACCATTCAGACTCCGTATAATGCTTAACCATTCAGAGACAGAGACAAATGACTGAACCGTTCAGATATCTGCTCGTGAAACAAACAGTCTGAACCACTAAGTGCTTAACTAGTAACATGTATGAACCATTAAGAGCCTTATTAATAGGTAAACAACCAGCCCCTTAGTTAAACCTACAATTCATTCAAGCCATATATATATAGGGTAGGGTTCATGCGAGAACCACCCTTATTGCGAGAACCGTGAGAACCAATGTGAACAGGGGGCAATTTTGTAAATACATAACAAAAATTAAATCAGCTATCATTTCTCCTCTTACTGGACTTCAAACAGCAATTAAATCCTCTTTTTTATTCAGGTCACGTCCGACACTCCAAAATCTACAAACTTCGTCATCCCAGTTCATATCCAACACACAAGAATCTCCAAAATTCGCCATCTAAATCTTACCATTCATCGTGTATTCGTCGTATAATTGAAATTAGGGCAATAAGAACATAATCATCGATCATATGTTCGTCATCTGCTCGAAATTAGGGCAATAAGAGCATAATCATCGAAGACTCTGTCACAATTAGGAAGAATCTGAAGAACAAACGTGCAATTGACTCGACATAATCTAGTTATTGTCGGATTATTTAGCATCGCTACACCGTTCCTTAAATTTGTAAGTTTATACTCTTTGTTTTGTACTTTTATATGATAACAAAACACTAAATCGTCGATGCAGATTTTTATATGTTAATATGACGCTTAAATCGTCATTTCATATCTGCACTAGTGAAAATTGTGTGACATATATGATTTTTGAGGGATTAGGGGTGAATGTTGTGATAGAACTATGTGTAATGTGGTATTTATGTGTTTTTTTATGTATTTTTGTTACTGATTAATGTTAGATATGATTGGTGGTAATACGGAATTTGATTTGGTAAGGTTTTTTTTATTGAAGCAAACTTGTGGGTTAGCCGTGTTAATGCACATGTGCATAGTTATGCACATATGTATATTTTGCCAGATTAGGTTAATAAGTTCAATCATGTTGATGCAAATATGTATAATTATGCATATGTGCATAATTTGCCAGGATAGGTTAATAAGGTCATTCATGTTGATGCACGTGTGCATAGTTATGCTATGCACATGTGCATAGTTCGCGAGAATTTGTCAACAATGTCATTTATTTCGTTGTACATGTGCATAGTTATACACATGTGCAGAATTTGACATAATAATTTTTTCACTAATTACTGTTAATTATGATTGTTGGTAATACAAAATTTGATTTGGTAAGGGTTAGGGTTTTTTTATCGAAGCAAACCTGTTGATAAGCTCAGTCATTTTAATGAACATGTGCATAGTTATGCACAAATGTATGTTTTACCAGATTATTTCAATTAGGTCAGTCATGTGGATGCAAATGTGCAGTTTGGCACATGTGTATAATTTGCAAGAATATGTTAATAAAGTAATTCATGTTGTTGTACATATGTATAGTTTGCCAGAATTTTGCCAGAATATATTAACAATGTAATTTATGTTGATGCACGTGTACATAGTGATGCACATATGCATAGTGATGCACATGTGCATAGTGTATATAGTAATGATAAAGTTAATGTTAATTCACATATTTATTGAGATTGTATGTTTGTTAATCCTATGTTTTTTTTTTTGTTTTTTTATTATCGTAGATCGATAACGGAAAAAAAAATCAAAGAAGATAACTTTCGTTTTGAAATCAAGGATGAAGGGTCAAAAAAATGCCGGATGCAATGGAAGATGATTACGCAACGGTTAAACAAAGAGGTATAAAAGGTTGATTAAAATTTGATGATGTTGTTGGGAGTTTATGCACATGTGCAATACCAATATTAATTTAGGATGCAGTATGTTGTTTGGTATAGTATATGTTGGTGATGCATATGTGCAATAATGATTGTTGATCGGATTATGTGATTCTTATGATGAGGATGTTATATTTACTTGTTGTAAGACAAAAGTTGGTATAGTAAACATGTATGCACATATGCATTGTTCGAAACAGTAACCATGTTGGTAATATATGTTAGGTGGTCAATAATGGAATTACATATGATTATGTCTAATAAGTAATTGATAACAAAGTATCATGATCGTAATCATAATCTATGGATATGAAAACAAATAGTACAAAAATTGATTGTAAACAAACAATCATAAACAAGGTGATTAATGGTTAGAAATTGTTTGACATCATATATAGGCTAATAGAGGATCGTCGGTTGATTTACGACGCCTGGATGAACGTCTAAGAGATTGATCATGTTCATATATATATATATATATATATATATATATGTGTGTGTGTGTGTGTATGTGTGGTCTTCTAGATCATCATCAGCATCTTCATTAGTGTCATTGGAATCTACATCATTCATTGGAATCAACATCATCGGAACAAGAATTAGGTTCATCATCAGGGGGGGTCAGGAGTCCAACAATATATTGTCATTAAATGTATACATAATGTAATTGTTAATATAATGCTCGTGTGCATAATGTAATTGTCAACATAATGCACACGAGCATTATCATTTTATATAAAACGACATTTTTTTGAACACAATAAGATGCCATATTCAAACCAGAACTCTAGCCAGGAACTAGAGAAGTACGCTTACAATAAACTTATAAACTCCTAATTTTCTATTACATTTACACCACTGGTGTACCACTTTTCAGTCACTAAATTCTCCATTTTGGATATGACTTTCATCCACAACAGAGTACACTCATTGACTTGTTCCAGTCTTATATCATTTGAAAACTGCACGGCTTTGAATACCTTCTTATTTCTGCTCGACCATATGATCCATAATGTAGCCATCACTATATAGTTGACTGCCTTTTTCTTCTTCTTATGAAAAAGAGAGAATGTATGCCACTATTGAGCAGTAATGTAAATCTTTTACTCCTAGCCATGATCCGACCATCCACCATAGTGTTTTCGACATCAAACACGTAATGAGGATGTGTTCAACAATTTCTTGCTCGTATCCGCAACCTGGGCACAATGTGTTGTTGATATGAATTCCCCTTTTTTTCCAGCTCCGTGTCTTTGTCGGTAACCTGCCTTCAACACCTTTCCATGCTAACATATTGGCTTTAGGTGTAGCCCAGCCGTTCCAGGTCATTACAAAGCCACTTGATGGGTCCCTGCTTATGACACACAAATCCTCTCTAACGGTTTTAACATTGAAAGTCAACATATTTTTCCGAGTGCCAACCCCACGCATATTGACCCGTCTTCATTCTGGTGTCTCTCAGCAGCGCCAAAAGCCACATAAACTCCACCCATGCATCCCCGGTTGTCGGATTGTTCTTCCATTTCCAATCCCACACAGTCACCTCCCCTAATTTTTTGTAGTTGTCCGCCACCCATGCCCCTTTGTTTCTTGCCATCCTGTACATAATTGGATAGTCATCCATAAGACACTTGTTCAGAATCCATACATCGACGACATAGTCTAATTTTCAACATAATACACATGTGCATATAATTTAATACAATATCATTTACAATCAACATAATGCACATGTGCATATAATTTAATACAACATCATTTACAGTAAATATAATGCACATGTGCATATCATTGAATATAATATCATTTACAAAGTATATACATCATTTACAGTCAACATAATACCTTTAGTCACAAATCGAATGAATTGCAAGTCTTGATTTTCTGTATTTGTAGATGTTATACCAGTCAAAGTAGTGTCAAAAGATAATGAATGTTCAGATACATTGATTATAAGACAACATTATCTGATGTAGACATAGATTCAAGAGTCTGAATTTCAAAGCCATGAAGGGTATGTTGCCTTATAACAGTTTTAGACATAATTCTGTTACTATCAACGAGATTGACAGCAGATGGACCACCAAAGTCGGCATCAGATGTTGTATGAGGATGATATTCAGACAATGTATGAGGAGGATCATCAGATATACAAGGATCTACAGGTGATGAACCAGGAGATGCCATATGTCGCCGTAAACACCGTGCCAACTGCAATCACCGTGAAATACGTGAACGCCGACTATCCATATGCCGTTAAAAAACCACCGTGCATGGCTCTTTGCCGCCATGAAACCGCCGTGAATGCCTCTCAGACGAGTGTGACGACCATGAACTGGTGAACTACTAAAACCCTAAAATGGAGATAACAATGACATAAGGAAAAAAAGGAATGCATGTTTTTTGATAAACATAATATAATTACAAAAATGTCATGTGTTCACACTGATTCTCGCGGTTCTCGCAATAAAGGATGGTTCCTAACGGATCCTTATCATATATATATATATATATATAGGATTAGGATCAAGAGTGAACAACTTCTTGAGAGTGAACTGAGTGAACTAATCTTGGCCCTTGATCATTTTTTAGATTAAAAGGGTAAGAATGACATTAGCCAAGTATATTTCATTAAAATCACTTAAATTTCTCATCTCTTAACTCTCTCTCTCTCTCTCTCTCTCTCTCTCTCTCATTATTAATTATTTCTCCATTATTTTAATTATAAGAAATTGAAGGGCTAATTTTTTTTAAATAAACTTTTATATTATTTTTAAAATTAAATATCAAACCTAATTAAATTATGTTTTTTAACATATGTGTATACAAGACTTATACACTTGTGTATTATTACATCTTGTTCCCACATGTCGGTATAAACCAGATTTATACACATGTGTATTATTCAAGTACATATGTGTATACAGGTCCGTATATACCATACATATACACCTGTGTATTATTCAAGTACATAGTGTATACAGGTAGGTATATACCAGACTTATACACTTGTGTGTTATTACATAATGTTTCCACTATGTATCTTTTTATCAAACATTGATTTAATACATATTTGTATAGAGAATTTAATTAAATATTTTTAATCGTGTTCTAGATGAAACAATATTTGATAATGTTTATATATATTTTTTTAATTTATCAAATATTAAGTCATGTAATTTGTGAGGAAAAAAGTATAGAAAATGTAATTAAGTATTCTTTTAATTGGAAAGAAAATCAGGAGAGAGAACAAATGAATTAATCAAATGAAGAGAGAAAAATACAATTATACCCTTGTGTTTATTAAAATACATGTAAGTAACAAAAGATAATTACAATCTTGTCACTAAAGAAAAAATCTAGATCTACAAAATCAATGGTTAGGATAAGTTCATTTTGTTCACAAATACATCATTGTTCACTCATGAACCCTACCCTATATATATATATATATAGGATAAGGATCATGTGAGAAGTAGTAGGCTAAATGAGAAACTTGAGAAGCATTCTGGACCACACATTTTCCCTAAGAAAAAAAATGCAAAAAAAAGGTGAAAAATGCAATTTTTTTTTTTTTGAAAAACTGCAGCTTTTTCTTTAAGAATTAAAATTTTTTTAAAATTTTTTTTTTTTGGATTTATACACATGTGTATATTGTTAATCTTTTAACTATACATATATGTATATTGTGCATTATACATATATGTATATACATGTTTAAAATTGAAAAATAAGTGTTATTTAGGGTTTAGCATTAGTATTTAGGGTTTAGCATTAGGGTTTAGGGTTTAGCTTTATGGTTTAGGGTTTAGCTTTAGGGTTTAACATTAGGGTTTAGCATTAGGGTTTAGCAATAGTATTTAGGGTTTAGCATTAGGGTTTAGCTTTTGGGTTTAGCATTAGGGTTTAGCTTTTGGGTTTAGCTTTAACTTTTGGGTTTAGCTTTATCTTTAGGGTTTGTATTAGGGTTTAGCATTAAGGGTTTAGCTTTAGTGTTTAGTTTTAGCTTTTGGGTTTAGCATTAGGGTTTAGCTTTAGGGTTTAGAATTAGGGTTTAGCTTTAGGGTTTAGCATTAGGGTTTAGCTTTAGGGTTTAGAGTTTAGGGTTTAGCATTAAGGTTTAGCTTTAGTGTTTATGGTTTAAGATTAACAATATACACATTTTTTCAATTTTAAACATGTATATACATATATGTATAATTGACAATATACATATATGTATAGTTAAAAGATTAACAATATACACATGTGTATAAATTCAAAAAAAAAAAAAAATTTTTAATTTTTTTTTAATCCTTAAAGAAAAAGCTGCGATTTTCCAAAAAAAAAAAAAAAAAAAAAAGAAATTTTTTGCATTTTTTTCACATTTTTTTTGCATTTTTTGCTTAAGGAAAATGTGTGGTCCAGATTGCTTCTCAAGTTTCTCAAATAGGGTGGACTTCTCTTAGGATCCCTACCCTATATATATATATATATATATATATATATATATATATATAGGGTTGGGTTATATGGAAAACCCTATCTTTTTGAGAAAACCTTGGAAACCCAACCATATCCATTGATTTTGTTTCATCCAAGTAGATCAATGGTTGAGCTTTTTTTTTGTGTCTTTTACATTTAAATAAAACCATAAATTATACACAAGTAAAGGAGAATGTCATTTAAGGTATTGAAAATCGGACTTTTCTCTCACACACATCAACTTTATTTCTCTTACACACACATGTTATCTCTCTCTCCTCTGTCTTCAATCAAGATCATGATGAACACCAAACACAAGTTTAGATCTTCAAGTTCATATCTACATCGTGTGAAAGAGAAAATGTTTGAAGATTGTTGTTTTAGAGAGAGAACGACGGTAGGATGAAGGTTTTTAGAGAGAGGAATTTGTTGTTTTAGAGAGAGAAACAACAATCTTCATCATATTCATCTATAACACCAAGAACACACATACAAGTGTGTGAGAGAGAAAAAGTTTGAAGTTGTTGTTTTAGAGAGAGAACGATGGCACGATGAATGTTTTTAGAGAGAGAAAGTTGATGTTTTAGATAGAGAAACAACAATCTTTATCACAAAGACACACACACACAAGTGTGTGTGTGAGAAGAAGGTTTGAAGATCTTCTTCGTGTTCATCGGACGGTTCTAGATCCGGTAAGTGTTCTTGAAATATCATTTCACACTTGATTTTTTGTTGAAATGGTTGTTAATATGTTTTTATGGGCTGAAAGTGTTCTAGTAATGGTTAATGTTCATGTATTTTAAATAAATCGAAAACTTTAGGATTAGATTTTGAACGGGTTTTTTTGTTGGTTTGGTTGCTTGTTTGGGGATTTTGATCTTAACAATAATTCTTTTTTTTTGTTGGATTGGTTGCTGGTTTGGGCTTTTGATTTGAACAGTAAGTGTTTTTTTTGTTGGGTTGTTTGATTTACAGAAACGGACCCATAACATGTGTTAAGCACCTGTTAGAATGATATATAACGTGTGTTGATTTACAGAAACAGATCCATAAAGATATTCAATTGACAAGCTGGATGGATGCAGGCGACGTTAATGGGAGGACATTGAATAAGTCAAATCTTTTGGGAAAGAACTCTTCGTTCGTTTATAACATGTGTTAGTGGTTCATGCTGTAACAGAACACCATGATGTAATCTGACATGTGTTCATGTATAACATGTGTTAGGCCCCTGATAGAATGATATATAACGTGTGTTAACCTTTGTTAATTAAAAAAAAACAAGTAATATCTATTTTATTTTTATTGATGTTTAAAATATCCGATAATGTGGATATCGAGCGTAATACTTGTACAAGTATTACATGTACAAGTTAGTATGTAACGTGTAATATTAAACGAGTTATTTATGGTAACACATGTACCCGTAATTTTGGAATATATAATATGAAACGGGTCATTTGTTGTGCACATTTTGGAATATATAACATGTGTTAAGCCTCTGTTATAATCTTTTTGTAAGTTTAACTTTAGGGCCTTAACACTGATGTACTTGTTTTGTTCATTGGTGAATGAATGTCTATGTTCAAAATAAAGATGGTTATCAAGACGCAAAGCGTAGCTAGATTTTTTAACCTTTATGATAGTTTTTGGATCATCTTTATATATTTAAGTTTGTATAAACATTTTTTTTACCTTTAAGTATGATTGTAATGCGTGCAATTACTAACAACCCATGATGACAAGTGACTTTTGTTTTGATTAGCATTTGTAAATGTTAGTCACTTCATTCCTTTGGTACACATGTGTTACATACGTTAACATGGCAACGTTACATATGTAACAATGGTCGTTACATATGTAACAATGGTTGTTATATATGTAATATATTTAATGAAAAATAATAAACTACTATTAAACGTATGAGCTATTGAATATCACCCTGTATGCAAGATATATTACCCCGAAGTGTAACACATGTTACAACATATAAGACAAAGTAGATCATGCCCTACAATCAACAATGTAACACTTCTTACCCCGAAGTGTAACACATGTTACAACAGTATATGCACATCATAGTGTTAGGATCAGTATATGCACATCATAGTGTTTTGCAAACCACTTTCATATACCTTAATACAAGTCAGGTTACAACAAAGATTACGATGGATGCTTAACACATGTTATATATTCCAAAAATGTGCACAACAAATGATCCGTTTCATATTATATATTCCAAAATTACCGGTACATGTGTTACCATAAATGGCTCGTTTAATATTACACGTTACATACTAACTTGCACAAGTGTTACGCTCGGTTTCCACATTATCGGATATTTTAAACATCAACAAAAATAAAATAGATATTACTTGTTTTTTCTTTTTTTAAAAATAACAAAGGTTAACACACGTTATATATCATTCTAACAGGGGCTTAACACATGTTATACATGAACACATGTCAGGTTACATCATGGTGTTCTGTTACAGCATTACCACTAACACATGTTATAAATGAACGAAGAGTTCCTTCCCAAAAAATGTGACTTATTGAATATCTTTTTTTAACACATGTCCCCGCATTAACGTCGCCTACATCCATCCAGCTTGTCAATTGAATATCTTTATGGGTCTGTTTCTGTAAATCAACACACGTTATATATCATTCTAACAGGGGCTTAACACATGTTATGGGTTTGTTTCTGTAAATCAAGCAAACCAACAAAAAACAATTACTGTTCAGAGATCAAAAGCCCTAAACAAGTAACCAAACCAAACACAAACTTTTTAACACAAAAATAAAAACCTACAAATTACATAAACATTTACCACTTTTTAGAACCATTTTAACAAAAAATCATGTTCCTCTCTAAAACAGCCATTACACAAAAAACTATTAACAACTATTTTAACAAAAACATCAAGTGTGAAAATGATTTTTCAAAATAAAATACTCAAGAGATTGTTGTTTCTCTCTCTAAAGCAGCAACTTTCTCTCTCTAAAACACTTACCGGATCTAGAACCGTGCGATGAACACGATGAAGATCTTCAAACTTGCTTCTATCTGTGTATTCTTGGTGTTCTTGATGAACATGATGAAGATTGTTGTTTATCACTCTAGAAATCAGCTTTCAACAAGCATGAGCACACCCGAGATGAAGATGACGACGTGAGATGAAGATGAACACACCCGGAATCAGCTTTCAACAAACAGAGATGAAGTTCATGAAGTTTTGAAAATGGGGGAAGCTAAAAGATAAAGAAATGGAGTTTTGAAAGTACATCTAGATGTGAGGTGGGTAAAGATCGTAGTAAAGACCTAGTTTAGGAAGTTGAATGCTCCATAGTACATTAATGATGGATCTAGTATTAAAGGACTTGTTTAGGAAGATGAAGATAATTTGAAAAAAAAAACTTTTTAATTTGAAATACAATAAACGAAATGGAGGATGAAGGATGAGAATGATGTGATGGTACATTAATGATAGTGTCAAATCATGTTGGTCAATAGATCTTTGGGGTGGGGTATGCATATGTAAATTTACCATAGTGCCCTCAAAAGCAAAAAATGAGATAAAGTTGGGTGGGACATGTGGCCAAATCTAGGCCATGTGATGGGTTTCCAAGGTTTTCTCAAAATAAAAGGGTTTTCTATGTAGCATTATCCTATATATATATATATATATATATGGTAAGGTTCATTTAAGAACCACCCTTATTGCGAGAACCAATGCGAACACAAAATAAAATCTAAAAAAAATAAAAAAAAAGCACTCAAAATTTTTTTTTTTAATATTTTTCAACAAAAATCGCTATATTTAGTTAACCAAAAAAAAAAAACCGTTTTTTTTTTCGAGTAACAATTATCCATGCACATGTGCATATGTATCATTACTTCAACAAATTCCGTAATACCTTATCAGTAATAGACAATTGCACTTTAATTTACAATAACATCTGTAATACACTACTTTTTACATTACCAATATTCAAAATGCACATGTGCATCATTAGGTATAACCATGATATAACATGTTTTGGTACAAAAAGTTTATGATTTTGAATGGAGAAGTGGGCCCATATACATGTTTTTTGGTTAGTTATATCTAGTGGTTGATGATTTTGCTATAGCTGTTACTTTATGATGTAATATGATGATTGGATGGTATAAATGGTGTTGATATACATGTAATAAAGTGAAAATATTGGTAGTGGTATTGTATTATGGATGGTAGGAGGTAATGATATTGTATTATGGATGGTAGGAGGTAATGGTAGTGTATTATGGATGGTATGATATATGAAAAGGAAAATGTATTCAAAGTAGTGTACCAAAACACTTTATTTCATGTTGATACATATAGATGCACATGTGCATTTATAATATTGGTAATGTAGAAAGTAGTGTATTACATATGGTAGTCTAAATGAAAGTGCAATTGTCTAATATTTGTATTGAGTTACGAAATTTGTCAAAGAAATTATATATATGCACATGTGCATGTTTGTGTATTATGGATGGAATGATAGATGAAAGAGAAAGTGTATTCAAAGTAGTGTACCAAAACACCTTATTTCGTGCTGATATAGATGCACATGTGCATTTCAAATATTGTTAACGTAAAAAGTAGTGTAATACACGTGGTAGTGTAAATCAAAGTGCAATTGACTAATATTTGTAATGAATTACGGAATTTGTCAAAGAAACGATACATATGCACATGTGCATGGATAACTGTTACTCGAAAAAAAAATTTATTTTTTTTGAATTTTTTTTATTAACAAAATATTGCGATTTTTCCAAAAAAAATAGTAAAAAAAATAAAAAAAAATTTTGGGTGTTTTTTAGATTTTTTTAGGAATTACTGTTTGTGTTCACACTGGTTCTCGCGGTTCTCGCAATAAAGGGTGGTTCCTAACGGATCCTTCTCCTATATATATATATATATATATTATAAAAACCTATAATCAGATTAATAAGATGAGAACAACTTTTAGACACTATTAACCAAAACAAATTTAACTTATGGTGGAAATTATATATTTTGTAATGTTAGTTCACATATCCCTCATAGTTGTACTATAGTTATGTATCATTTCGTTTGTTATACAATATCAAAAAAAATATATGTAATTCTCTTCCAAGCTTGAACAATACATTAACTTCATTTCATATAGCTTCAAATGTATAATAATTATGTTGAATTATTCTCTTCCAAGCTTGAACAATACATTAACTTCATATAGCTGCAACTTGAATAAAATTACAATATATATTTACGAATAATCGAATATATTTCCTGTTACGTTATTAGTAAGTTTATGACATGAGCCACTTATAACTCGTTTCATTTCATCTTCAGAAATTTTGCCTACGTGAGTCTAAGATGGTACGCGAACAAGGTTTCACGTAATTGTATTATGTATTAATTGCTTATTATGTTTATCCAGTCTAATTCTATACACACATGTTGAAACGGTTCGTGTCTTGCTTAAGGGACAAATTGTTGTAAATCGTAATACATTATACATGGGCATTGCAATAAGTGATATGATAGAAGAGCTTGAACTAACTGAGGATTACAACAGGAATAATAGAGATACTTACAACTTAGGAAACGAAGAAACTACTACTACTACTACTACAAAAAAAAAAAAAAAAAAAAAAAAAAAAAAAAAAAAAATTAGAAAAACAAACAAACAAACAAACAACAAGCACCTTCTGCATAGTTTAGATGATACCAGATCCTAATCTAATGACCAACTCCTGGGCTATGTCCTGGTGTGGTAGGCCGAAAAGCATCCAAGTCCCCTTCCTTAATCGTAACACCAGACGGTACTGACACTTGGCTAGGGTTCGCGGAGCCAATTTCTTGGGTCACCACCTTTCCCTTCGTGCATTCCCCGGTACACTTGAAGTTTTCACCTAGCTTTCTTGCTTCACTTATTTGAAGCACCCCATTGGTTACAAATAGCATTAGCAACACACAACAGAAAAGGGTTCTACACAACCTGGCCATTTAAACAAGAGTCAAATGACTTTAAAGTATTAGTGAGGCTCTTAAGGTTATGTGGAACCCCTAAGTGTGTTAGTGAGGTAGAGATGAGTTTGGCGATTGTTAAATGCTAAGGTTCATGGTATTTATAGATGGAGGTTTTGGGGGGTAGCATGTGTGGTCCAGACATCAAAGCTATATGGAAGAAGTTAGTTTGATTAATCACGACAAGAATACAGGTCCTAATTCATTTAAGGACGTTAATATTATTAGCATACTTTTGTCAGAAAAATGATATAATATACTTCAATTTTTTTACGCCATTGTTAATTTGTTATCAGTTATTTTTATCTCTAGGTTGAATGTGGACATGATTTGTAATCATCGGTTAAATTTTTTTTTGATAAGTTCGATAAATATATAATATTTAAGATAGATGTAACTATTGAATGGTTATATAATATTAATTAACTAAGTAGTTTAATATAATATACTCCATTTATAATGCTAACGTAATTAATTATATATCTTATGGTGAATGTGGACACGTGATCGAGTTAGAAAAATATTTGATAAGTTCGATAACTTTAGATATTATTTTAGATAGAAGTAATTCCTAGATTAGTTACATAATACGGTAACTATGACATTAATACAATATCAAAATCGCCAACTAAATACCCCTTTGGGGTTGTCAAAGGATGAACAAAACCAACCGGGAAATGTAATAGATCGCTTAGATGCCAAGACGTGAAGTCTATGTTTGAGTCATATTCTTTGCAGGATATGCAAACTTCTATAACCACCCGTAGTGGTTGCAAATTTGGGCGTTTTGGGGGCTCAATCACGTCCATATCGCCCCCATCCCCACTACGCATGGGCGTGTTTGGTAGTTTTGTTGTATGGGCGTTTTTTAAATCACGCCTAAGGGGGCTTTTGTTGTCCAATCACATTTCAGCTTCTATTATTTGGCCAATAATATTTTTGCATGTTTTTTTTATTTTATTTTATTACAAACATAATGTCCCACAATCCCTACATCCCCACTACACTCATTTTAAAAAACGCTCAATAATACCCCATTGCTGACTGGGCTGTCACATGGCGCAAAACGCCCAAGGGTGAATATTGCTCACTACGCATGGTCTAAGAGAGTTTTATGTGAACAGTAATTAGTATGCATGCCTTATCATTTTAGCATTTCAACATTATAAGTATTGTGTTGTTTACATAAATTGTTTTCACGGCTGCAATCGAATCGAATGTTCAAGAAATAAGAGAGTAAATTACAAGTTTTGTCCTTTATCTAAACATCAAATTGCAAGCGGTGTCATTTGTCTTTTAACTTGATAGGTGTTGTACTTTATGTTTCAAAATCCTACACGTTATGTCCTTTATACACAACCCAGTTTATTTTTTTCAGTTAAATAAGAACATGTGCAGGTCACATGAGGGTAGATATGTCATTTGTTAATCCACTTATCTTTTCCTCCAATATAAACCATCCTAAACCCTAGTCCTTCACATTTCCCTCAAATTGAAATCAGACCTGCCGCAACCTAGTGCCACCACCACCACCCACCACCACCATTTTCCAGGTACAAAAATCGAGCAAGTGCACCCACATCTCCACCATCCAAGGCGACGTGTGCATACCACGCCTATGTTATAAATGGAAAACACTAATAAGTGGTTAGCAACGGTAAGCATATGGATCCAATGCAGCTCCGGCGCCTCCTACACTTTCGGAATATACTCTTCCACCCTCAAATCCACTCAAAATTACAATCAAACCACTCTAGACACCGTTTCCAACTTCAAAGACATCGACGCCAATATCGAACCACTACCACTACCGCAACCACTCGACCACCATCACCAGGTTACCGCAACCACCAGACCACTGGTTCATCCCGTCGCAACACCACCGCCGGGAAGGCCTCATCCGGTGGATTGAACATCAACGCCTTGCTTTGAGGTTTCCACAATCGAACTCCCTTGGTCCAAATCGGTAGAATCCAAGGGTGGAGAGGTTGAGATAACACCTGAATTAAGTGGGGGATGTCTGATTCATCTAGATTTGTGGGAAATTTAGAAGAACAATTGTAGGTCCACCCGGAGGATCGAGTAAACCTCTATTCCTGTTTTCCGACAAACCCGAGAGTGCGGAATCCAAACGGGTAAGTTAAACCAAGTTACGAACACATAAAATACAAGATTCACCGATTAACACTCCAATGTATTAATCTAGAAAACGGTTACAAAGCAATGTTTACAAGATGCTCTCATAAACTCTCAGTGTGTGTGTGTGTTTACAGTGTGTTCGCTATGAAATCTATTCAGACTTCGTGCTGTGTTCTGTCTGTTGTGAGTGTATATATAGTGAAGCCATGACGAAATCATGTTCTGGACGAAATCTCATCGACGAACACCTAAGGTCTTCGACGACATCAGGGGATTTCGTCACCTGGTGTGTCTTCGTCATCATGGGGATTTCATCACAAGGGATTTCGCCAACATGAGGGATTTCGCCAACAGTGTTTGGGCTTGGGCTTTGGATTTCGTCACTTGGCTTGGGCTTCTTCAATGTTGGGCCAAACACTAACATGCTGCTTCAATGGTTTACAACAACCAGACAACATATAAACATAATCTAAGATGCAAACTGCACACACGCAGTTGCATTTACATCGTTCGATACAAAGTAATTAGCATACCCAGTCAAGACAGGAGGATGTCTTGACTACGGCCTTCACTTCGTAGTCGAGTCGAACCGAGCCGAGCCGTATCCACATAATATGTATCAACAAACTCCCCCTTGGATGCTGCTTGCGAGGTTCGTAATCTCGTTCTCCATCTCTTGATGGTTGTTTCAGTCTCAGAAAGGATCTTCAAAGTCTTCACGTGTTGTAAGTAGAAAGTGTATCAACAAACTCCCCCTTGGATGCTGCTCGCGAGGTTCGTAGTCTCGTTCTCCATCTCTTGATGGTTCATTCATTCTCGGAAAGGATCTTCAAAGTCTTCACGTGTTGTAAGTAGAAAGTGTTGATGCACTACATCTGTCGACTTCGTCTTGTATCGAGTCTTAGACTATTTAGAATAGATCAGGGCACGTAGAACGAGAGAATTAGAGAGAGTTAACAAGATTTCGCTTGAAGGTATTTGTATGTAAAGGATTTCGCTTGAAGCAGCTCAAGCGAAATCAACATGTTAAGATTTCGCTTGAGTTATGCTGAAGCGAAATCTCAATCCCTATATATAGGAGATCAAGGTCAAGCGAAATCATAAGTATCAATTCTGAATTTCCATACCGAAGTGCTGCCGGTGTGAGAACTGATTGTAATTGTGTTCATATCAATACAAATCAGTGTTAAAGTGAAGATTCAGCTGTTTTAAATCAAATACTTGTTTTCCGCACCTGTATTTGATGGAATTCCTCTGAACCGACTCGTTTAGGTCGCGAACACGGTCCTTACAATTGGTATCAGAGCTCAGGAGGAGGAGTTCTGCAAAATTCAGCCGAAATCGATCAAAATCTCTTATTTCTACACCTTCTTTCATCAGTTCAGAAATTTTTCACGGTCAAAAACTGTTCAATTTCTCACAGATTGTTTAAAAATACAAGATAACAAACCCTTGAAAGTTTCACAGCAAAATTCGACCTAAAAGTGATCAAAATCGACTTTCTAATGGATTTCGCTTGAAGAACAAAGCTTCATTAGACGATTTCGCTTGAAATTTCAAGCGAGACTTTACATTTCGCTTCAAACAGATTCAAGGATTTCGCTTCAAGACTTTCGCTTCAGAGAAGTTGTTTCAGAACGTTTTCGCTTGAACGATTTCGCTTCAAGGTTTTCGCTTCAGGATTTCGCTTCAGAAAGTTGTCACTTGAAAGTTCCGCTTGAACCATTTCGCTTCAAGGATTTCGCTTCAACCAGTTTGACAATTTCGCTTCAAAGACTGTTCACTTGACCAGTTCGCTTGAAAGACACAAAGTGACCAGTTCGCTTGAAAGAATCTGTTATTGAGTAACGTGTTAAGTCAGTATGGATTCCGGGTTCTATAATGCGTTTGCAACACCGTCATCACCAGCTGCGATTGCTCAAGCCATGAATCTTGAAAATGAGACGGGAACCACTCAGAAACCCCCGAAACTGATGAGTATTGAAGAATACTACGGGTGGAAAGATCGCTTTGAAAACTGGGTTCAGGCAAATCATCTCAGATCGTGGGAATGCATATTGAAGAAGTACACATTGCCTCGAATAGATTTGCAAGTCATCAAAGAAATATCCGAGTTCACTGGTCAAGAACGAGCAATGTATAGAGCTGAGAAAATGATGATTAGTTTGTTGCAGCAGGCGATAAAAGAAGATATATTCATTCTGTTACAGCACGACAAAACTGCTAAGTCAATTTGGGATGCACTAAAGGTCAAGTTCGAGGGAAGTGAAAACATGATCAAAAGCAAGAAAGCTTTACTAAAGAAAGAATTTGATTTGTTTTGTAGTTTGCCGGGAGAGGATACTAAAAAGCTAATCGAGAGATACTGTCATTTGGTGCGATCTTTATCTATGTTGGGTGTTGAAAAAGGTCGTGAGGAGTGGGTGGATAAATTGGCGGACGCGTTACCTCAAAAGGAGTGGGGAACGTATTTGATGATCTTGAAGAATACTGGTGTGTATGATGGATTGACAATCTCACAGTTTATAGAGAAAATTGAAAGTCAAGATCTGGAGCAACAGAAAATAGCTAGGATGAACAGTCCGAGTGGTCAACAGGATATTAAAATGTACTACAAAGGTAGTATTCCGGTTTCAGAATCTGAGAGAAGTCCGAAAATTCAAACTGCTTTCAGTGTTGGTGATTCATCTGAGAAAATTGATCAGGGTTTGAACAAGAATAGCAGCGGGTTTTCATCATTTCCGAGTGTGAATCCGAAAGAGACTAACACGAGTTTTCAGTCTCAGAGTAGAAAAACAGGAAATGGATACATGATTCAATGCAACATAGCTCTCAATCTTCCAGAAGGTCAAAGTTTTTCTGAAGACACTGCTAAAGACCATATGGCACTTCTGGGTTCAGTTCTGTTATCCTATGAAGGTCTTGTTGCTGGTCGGATCGGCAATCCTATGCTTACCAAAGAGGATTACGATCAGATAGACGCTGAAGAGATGGAACTTATGGATATAAAATGGTGTCTCGCAAGTGTTCTTCGACGAGCTGAGAAATTCAAAACAATTACCGGGAGAAATGACTTTCTTGATGCTTGTGTATCTACTTTAGGTTTTGATAAATCTAAAGTTACTTGCTTCAGATGCAGGGAAAAAGGCCATTTCAAGCGGGAGTGCAAGAACAGGGAAGCTAGTGGTGCTCAGAATCCATTTGGAAAAGATGATTACTACCGGAAAGCCATTTATCAGCAAGTTGGACAATCACAAGATTCACAGACAGCTCATGGTAGGAAGATTGAGGATTCAAAAAGAGGATGTTTGGTAGACTTCAACTGGAACAATTACATATCTTCTGATAGGAAAGCATGCATAGTTGATCAAGATGATGAGAGATTACCTGAAGGCTTCAGCTGGGATATGTTTGTTGATGAAAAGGGTGATTTCAAAGCTTTCATTGCCAAGATCATCCGAGAGCCAGATTTGTTTGCTACTTGGATGAGATCTATCGGGGAGAATGTGAAAAGTGAAGATGAAAAGTCTGTGTCAACCAATGAAGGGTTAGATAGTACTGATAAATTTTCAGAGATATCTGGAGAAATTTCAGAAGATTTAGATGAAAATTTACAAAGTTCAGATGAGAGTGTTCAGAATGTTGTTAATTCTGAAAAATCTGTAGAGTTTGATCAAACACCAGTTGATAGCAGCAGTGATGATGAGGAGGAAAAATATGTTAATGTTGCCAAATCCCATCTTTCTTCTGAAAGTTTTCATTTCTATTTTGCAGATCGAGTAGAGAAACTAAAGGAGAAAAGAGCTGCTAAAGAACAACAAACTGAATCTGATGGTGATGTTCAGAATGTTGAAAATGTAGTTAAGAAGATTACCGAGGTTGAAAAAGAAGAAGAAAAGGTGATTGAAGTAGAAAAAGTGATTGAGGTAGTTAAAACAATCGAAGTTGAGAAGATTGTTGAAGTCGTCAAGCCTTGCGAGAAGTGTTTAGAAGCATGCAAGGAATGTGTTGCGAAAGACGACATAATCGCTGAGTATGAGAAGAAGAAAGAGCAGTTACTGTTCAATCTCAATTATGTGAAAGAATCTTATGATGTCTTGAACAAAACAGTAACTGGTCTCCAAAAGACAAATTCAGAAAGAGAACAAGCTCTTACGATGATGAATGCTGTGATGATGACAAAGCAGAAAGCAATTAATTTTTACATCGAAGAAAGTGCTAAATGGAAGCAAGAGTTGGAGACAGAAAAAATTGAGAATGAGAGAATTAGACGTCTATTACAAAGTTATTCTAGTTCTGATTATCTCATTGATCGTATTTACCCAACTGTTGCAGGTATGGAAGCTTTTCAAGACGAGAAGCCAAAGAAGGAAAAGAAAGATAGTGGTAAGAAATCGACTGTTAGATATAACAAGTGTCCGCCTCCAATTTGGGAAGGGTATTCTCCTAGAAAACCGAACGAGGAGCAACTTGAAAAAGCAGTCAATATAAAGCTAAAAACCGATACAACTGACGTTTTACCAGATAACATTGATGTCACATTTACCTCATCCGATACTGATCATGAGTCTGAGTTAATCAAAAAGGTGGTTGATCAGGTGTTAGACACTGAGGAGGAGTCTGAGTCAAAGTCTGAGTCTGGATGTTCAAGTTCGTCTGTCAAAAGTTTGAGTTCGTCGGTCAACAGTTCACAGTCGTCGGTTAAACGGTCTTATAGTAAAGAATTTTTGTTATCGAAAGCAAATTTGGATGATGAAACATTTGAAGTTGCATACACTTTAAATGATTCGGACAAATTATACTCTGACAAAGAGTTTCCAATAAGAGGTGTTAAAACTGAAATGATTAAAAAGGTTTTCAAACTAACAGAAATCAACATTTCTGAAATAAAAGATATTAATCTTTCTAAAAATCCAAGACCTTACACCTCAAGAGTGCAACAACGTCTAAACAAGAAAAAGGGTTACAATTTTGGTTCTGGTTTTCAAAAGAAATCTAACCAAAATCGTAGCTACAAAAAGAAAGGATTAGGTTTTGTTCTACCAGAAAATTATAAAAATTTGAAAAATTCTAAAACAAAAACAGAATTTGTGTCAGGTGGAAGTGCAGAAGAGGAACAGAAGAAACCATTCTGGAGACAATCAAATCAAGAGTTTCCTGCTGAAAAGAAGAAGAATGGAACTGAATTGTTTTATCAAAGAGAGACTCGTACCTGTTACAAGTGCAATGAAACTGGACACATTGCATGGAATTGCCAGAAAAATGCCAAAACAAAACAGGGAGTTTCTCAAAAATTGAAACAAAAGGTTGTTGATGTTGAACCACCAACCGACAGACTTAAAATTTTTGAAAATTCAACTTATGAGGTTGGTGAGTGTTCTAAAAAGAATTTTTATAAAAGAAAGAGAATGACAACCAAGTGTGGGTTGTTAAGAAAATTGATGCGATTGATGGCAATGAATCTGGTTCCACAAAACCAGAAGAGCCACAGGTTGAGGTGAAAATTTCAGTGAATGATGATGAGTTTCCATCACTGAAATTTGAAGAAGTTAAACAGAAAGTGGGTAAGGTTGATATCTCGAATCAGTTTTACACAGAGAAAACTAAGTTTGATGTCGAGAAAACATTCAATGGAAGTGTTAAGAAAATTTTTGGGAAAATGTTGAATGGGAAAGTTAAGGGGGTTAAAGAATTTTATGCAACTAAAAAGGCAACTTACAACCCTACTGTGCAAGAACTGAAAGCCATCAAGTCTGAGAAGACTTGGATGGAAGTATGTTTCCCATGATAGTCTAAGGACTATGCCGGACATCCCAAGTTTATATCGTGGATCAGGAATCGGCATCTTTCTAATGTTTGAAGTTTTTAGTTGAAAGTTTTTGATAGTGTTTGAATGTTTACAGGTTGTATGACTACGCCGGAGCTTCCAGGTTGGTAAGTGCGAAGCAGGAATCGGCATCCTGATTGGTAAAATGGTGATGTAGACGTAACATTCCTACAAGTGGTATTGTGTGTTTTTACAAGTAGTTATTTTTACAATTGATTTAGAGGTTGCTTGAATGCAAATGGTAAATCAGGGACATTAATTTGTACTTGATTTACTATTTATGTCAAGAGACGAACAAGATGATGAACCATATCCCCGTTCTTAAAATGATAAGACTTACAAATGGTTTTTATCAACACAAATTCATTTTCTGGAAAAATCATTTTGATTAAAACAAACTTAAGTGTTTTGAAATCTAAATGAGAAAATGGTTTGTGATAGAGGGAGTTCTGATTGTTTATGTCGAGTGAATGGCGATTTGATGCGATTCGATATCAGTTGTCAAGATTATTGTACAGTTTGTCATGTTTTCTGTATAGTTTGTTTTCAAATTTCCTAAAATGTGTTTGCATTTTAGGGGGAGTAAATTTTTTAGAAAATCCAAAAACATTTTGAAAATTTGAAAAAGACAAAAACATGATAAAATTCAAAAATGAGTTTTTGTTGCATATAGAGGAAATGATAGTACATCAGTGGACAATCACAACATGCTAAAGAATTGGAAAGAAAATTGTGATAAACAATCTTACTGCGGATATGTCAGTAGGTTTTTGCACATTTAGTAGATTGTGACGAGATATAAACCTAAAATCAAACTTGCTTGTTCTGTGGGTTAACACAAACTTGGATATATAGGTAACCCCTGAAATCTTGTTTGAAAGGTCCCTTATTCTGAGATACTAGGTCTTTATGCTCAGTGATATCTGGGGTATTATCCCGGGACTTCTGCTGAAAGAAATTTCTGACCTAGTCTCCGGATAATGCTTTCTGCAAATGCTTGAAACATAGCATCGCCCTCAGCAAGCTGATGAAACAATAAAATTGATAGTCGCTGCTGTTGTAATGCAAAAGATCCTCTAAAGGGGACACACCAAAAGTCGAAGCCGTCATCTCTCTGCGTATCGAAAGATCGACCTGAGCTCTCACGGCCCTCGTACTATAATTTATTCCCCTGACAGATATCATCTGTGGTATATTCACCTGTAAGACTGAATATTGGGATCTGGATACGGGAGTATATTCAAGTAGTGGGACACACGGATAAGTTTAAGTTGCTTATGTCACACCCTGGCTTTGCGGAAGCGTGGTTAATTTTGGTGTGACTTCTTAATACCATAGCGTAATCATAACAAAGCTATATGAATTTAAAAACCATGCAAGTCATCATTAAGTTTAGAAATCAACATACATTACCATTGTTTAACGCGGACATACTCTAGTATCCATAACCTTGTTCAATAACATTACAACTTAAAATAAAACATAAACGTGATTTAGGGATTATGCCTTGTCCAGGAAAGAGGCACAACCCTAAACCCAGATGACTTCATGAAAGGTTGCAGCGGAAAACGTTCATACCGTGCCAGAATCCGTTAATTTCCTGAAATACATGTGAGTTGAAAAATCAACAATAATGTTGAGCGAGTTCATGTGCAAGTGAGTAAGTAAAACACTTGTAAGTATAAAAGTTTCCTGGTATGTAGCAGTGTAAGAGGACTTGTGATCACCAATGGTTTGCAAGGCCATTAGCATGTCGTGAAATGCAAGTAAGTAAGATACAACCCTAGCTGATTTTGCGTTGGGTACCAAGTCACTCCGGATCCGTTCTGTTAGTCCTTCGAGAGGCCTGTTCTGTTGGACCGGGAGCTGGGCTCGCTACACCCAAATAGATCTACCGCTCGAGTCCCTCGGGGTTCTAACTACCCATTCACATGATCTAAACCTCCTTACGTTATTCATACCGTGTATAAAGTACTTGTAAACAAAGTAACATGTATTTCACCCCCGCAGTTAAGAAAACTGAAAACAGTTAGAGAAAAGGGGGACATGAACTCACAGTGGATGCGTAAACTCTATCAAGCGTCTCTGAAGCAGTAAGCTGTGCAACGACCTACAAGTGCTAGTTCTATTAGACGGACGGCCGTGCCTTAGCTTTACAGTTTATGTTTGTGGGAAATAGTTAGACAACTATTCCGTGTTACATTTTGTATATGCTTGATAGTTATTCTCCTTCCCAAGGATGGGGGATTTAATACATGTGCGTAATATTTTCCATCATTAAGTCTCACTTAACCTTTATATATATTCAACTCCAAAATATAAGTATTTACCCAAAATACGTTGTGAAAGTACGCGTTCATAAATATTCCGTAATTGTGTAAGTTACGTTTTAACATACGGGTGGTAATATAATTACCGGTGTAACTTATATATTTATGGCGAAGGCGTTGTATTACTTTTGGAGTCGTTAACGTTTGTAAACATTATTTTTACTCTAAAAATAATATTTATGCGTTTCACAAAATAATCATAAACAGTGTGTGAAAATATATATTTATCACGTTAATATTTTGTGAAAATCCCACCTCCGAATATTTAGTAAAATATAGTACTGGCGAAATTTTATGTTTCAAAAGTATGTCCAAAAATAGTTGTAACACTTGTTGTGTAAAAAGTCTAAGTGTTAGGTTTTTAGAAAATTTCGCCAGAGTTTCCTCTGTAACTGGAGGTGGCCACGCTTTCAAGCGTATCATTTTCTTTTAACAATCAATTCAACAATCTTCTTTATTTCAATCAAACAATTTCCGACACATCAAACTAGTCAATAAATATGTAAAGTTGCATAATCGCATGAACTTGTAGTTTTTCCGAATCTATATTATAAATCCCATTTATATACGTAGATCTTTATATAAAGTACTTTCAATCTTGTAAAAACCTCGTTTTTAGAGAAGTCCGACTTTACAACTTCTAGTTATTTTTCCCAAAAATAGTCATTTTGTCGAAATGTGCGTTACACAAGTGTTTACACACTCGTGTGTTCTAAATATCATTCTTAACATTGTAAGATCCGTTTCGTTAAAACATGATTTCTTTAAAGTGTGGTACTTTGAAGATACCACTTGCGGATACGTAGATCCGCTAGTTTTAAACACCATTTTACCGGTTAAAATACTTTTACACAAGTAAAATATTTCTCTACAAGTTCATGTCTCTAAAATGTGGTAGTGTTTCACTTTTAACCCTTGTATCTTTCAAAAACAAGCTTATGTGAAGATACGTGATTTTACAAAGTCGGGTTAAACGAAGATTTGAGCTACCACATTATAGATCGGGTCACAATAAGCACAAATTTCAAGTCCTACGACTTTTACACAAGACATATGCTATTAACCTCCATTTTAGTGATTTTACTAGACTTTAAAGTTCCATCTTTCAATATAACGAGATTTAACCGACAAATATCCTTTTAACCACTTTAGATGAGTGTAAAAACAAGTTTTAAAGGTTATACCTCTAGCTCAAGGCTAGGGAAGAGTTGTGACGAAAACCGCGTGGATAAAAGCCAACGAGAGTGGTCCTTCGCGTTCCGCTTGCACCAAAGCTCCTTATACGTGTCTTGTGATGTTTGAATGGTCTTGGAATGATGAGGATGAATGTCGAAAGTGGGTGTAGGGGGCTGGGGTGTTTCGGCCGAGAGTGGGAGAGACAAGAGAGTGAAAGTGTGTTGGTGAAAATGTTAAGTGATAATCTCATGTGTTAGTGATGTGTATTTATAGAAAGATTAGGGTGCTATTGTCCATTGGATAGTGTGTCTACAAGATACTAGACATGGCAAGATTATGGCAAGATCTTAAGTACATGTTGGTGCTCCCAAGGTAACCGATCGGTTGGGGGGGGGGGGGGTCCATGGTTCGATTTTAATTAGATGGTTAGTGATTAGTTTAGGTTAAGTAAGGTTAACTAAGTATCTAACTTAGTTAGTGTTATGTTATGTGTCATGATGGGTGTTAGGGTAATCAGGGACCCTAACTGGCTCAGAAAAATAGTAACATTAAAAATAGTAAAGTTTTCATGTGCCGGGTAAAGTCCGGGTGTTCGGTTGGATAGTAATCCGTTAAAGTGTTACAAAAGACTTTAAAGTGTCGTTATTACATTTTAGTGACACATTTTGTTTTCCCGACACTTTAGAAAGTGTCTAGTGATATTTTCTCATTTTTGGCACTTTACTAGTCAGCTAGAAGCTGGTTAAATTATTTAAAGTGCTGTGTTTGGTACTTAAAGTACGTTCTGGCACATCCGAATCAGTGTATCTTATCCCTAGAGACGCGGTAACACAACCCTTATATCCTACACTCACTACCAGTGTAGCCAAAATATATGAGGCTCTCAACAGGCCTTGAGGCAGTATTTGCCTGATGCTGGTTATATCAGCATGTTTACTGTGTATCCGTTTGGTGCTACTGTGCTTTTTGTGCATCATGTTTGTCACTAGGGTTCAGCACGTAAATAATGTAGTGACAGCAAATAAAGTATGATGCAAGTAAGTGCATGTATCAGTATGCAGGTAGCAGTTTATCAGCTAGTTTCAATCAAGCACAGTAATCAAGTAATAATTAATCATTAATTAAGTTGTACGGATACCTGGTTTTGTGCGGGTTATCACATTCTCCCCCCGTTAAATAAATTTCGTCCCGAAATTTTAAGTTCTGCTTGTAGATGCAGTGTTCTTGGGAAATAAGTGGGGGTACTTCTCTTTCATTCGGTCCTCACGCTCCCATGTGAATTCAGGACCATGTCTGGCATTCCAACGTACCTTGACGAGTTTGACACTGCTCCGGCGGGTCCTGTTAACTTTCCAATCCGTGACCTCGACAGGTTCTTCAACGAAGTGGAGCGTGTCGTCAATATGAATCTCGTCGATAGGAATGGCAACGTCAACTTGAGTTGGACTTTTCTTTAAATTGGATACATGAAATGTATCGTGAACACCATTTAGTTCAGCAGGTAGGTCCAACTTGTATGCTACCGTCCCGATTCTTTCCAGAATTCTAAAGGGACCAATGTAGCGTGGATTTAACTTTCCTCGCTTTCCAAAGCGCGCTACCCCTTTCCAGGGTGAAACCTTCAATAATACCATCTCTCCGACTTGGAAGTCCACATGCTTTCGGTTTGGATCCGCGTAGGCCTTTTGCCTGTGGCGAGCGGCTTCGATGCGTTTGAGTATTTGCGCGATCTTATCTGTCGTCTCTTGGACGATCTCGGGACCAGCAAGCTGCCTATCACCTGCGTCAGACCAACATAGTGGGGATCGGCACTTGCGTCCGTATAGGGCTTCAAAAGGCGCAACACCAATACTGGTGTGGTAGCTGTTGTTGTACGAAAATTCGACCAAGGGTAAGTGTTTATCCCAGCTACCTCCTAAATCCATAACACATGCCCTCAGCATGTCTTCCAACGTTTGTATTGTTCGCTCGCTCTGGCCATCAGTTTGCGGATGGAATGCAGTGCTCAGATTCAATTGTGAGCCAAAAGATTCTTGGAAAGATTGCCATATTCTTGACACAAATCTTCCGTCTCTATCAGAGATGATCGAGAGTGGTACTCCATGTCGTGCTACGATCTCTCTCATGTAAATTTCCGCAAGTTTACTAGTACTGTCTTTCTCCCTGATTGGCAGAAAATGTGCGGACTTTGTTAGGCGGTCTACAATCACCCAAATCATATCATGGCCTCTTTGCGTTCTTGGCAGTTTTGTAACAAAATCCATTGAGATTTGTTCCCATTTCCATTTGGGAATCTCAGGTTGTTGCAGAAGTCCCGAAGGCTTCTGGTATTCTGCCTTGACCTTAGCGCACGTCAAACATTTGCTCACATAGACGGCAACGTCGCCTTTCATCCTAGGCCACCAATAGTAATCTTTAAGATCCTGGTACATCTTATCCGATCCAGGGTGGATAGAGTACCGTGACTTGTGCGCTTCGTCGAAAATAACTTCCCTTAATCCACCAAACAGAGGAACCCAAATCCTTTTCTCAAAATGTAACGTCCCTTCCTCGTTTGGTACCAAAAGCTTCTCCATTCCCCGGAGATATTCCTCCTCAAGGTTTCCCTTCTTGAGAGCTTCCTTTTGTGCAGCACGAATGCGCGAGGGAAGGTCGGTTCGTACAATCATTTCCAAAGCTCTAACCCTTATGGGCTTGATTCTTTCTTTACGACTTAGGGCATCGGCTACTACGTTCGCCTTTCCCGGGTGATACTTGATCTCGCAGTCGTAATCATTCAATAATTCGACCCAACGTCTTTGCCTCATATTCAACTCCTTCTGGTTGAATATATGTTGCAGGCTCTTGTGATCTGTGAAGATTGTGCACTTCGTACCATACAGGTAGTGCCTCCAGATCTTTAGTGCAAAAACCACTGCGCCAAGCTCTAAATCATGTGTGGTATAATTCTTCTCGTGCACTTTCAGCTGGCGTGATGCGTAAGCAATGACCTTTTGGCGTTGCATCAACACACATCCCAATCCCTGACGCGATGCGTCGCAGTATACCACAAAATCGTCGGTACCTTCCGGTAGAGCTAAGATTGGCGCGTTGCAGAGCTTATCTTTCAATATCTGAAACGCTTCGTCCTGTTTGATTCCCCAATCAAACGTCTTATCCTTCTGGGTCAGGAGCGTCAACGGTTGAGCGATTTTCGAAAAATCCTCGATGAACCTTCGGTAGTAGCCAGCCAAACCCAAGAATTGTCGAATCTCGGTTGGCGTTGTAGGCGTCTCCCAATTCTTGATTGCCTCGATCTTTGTGGGATCAACATGAATTCCATCCCCATTAACCACATGTCCAAGAAACTGGACTTCGCGTAGCCAAAACTCGCACTTGGAGAATTTGGCGTACAGTTGTTCCTTCTTTAGCAGCTCCAAAATGGTTCTAAGGTGTTGTTCGTGTTCAGCCTTCGTCTTTGAGTAAATCAGGATGTCGTCGATGAGTATAATCACGAACTTGTCTAAGTATGGCTTGCAAACTCTATTCATCAAGTCCATAAACACTGCAGGCGCATTGGTTAAACCAAATGGCATCACGAGGAACTCGTAGTGTCCATAACGAGTTCGGAAGGCTGTTTTCGGGATACTTTCCTCCTGTATCCTTAATTGATGGTATCCAGATCGAAGATCGATCTTAGAGTAACAGCTTGAACCTTGAAGTTGATCGAACAGATCGTCGATCCTTGGCAGTGGATACCTATTCTTTATCGTCAGCTTGTTCAATTCTCTGTAGTCAATACACATACGGAAACTTCCGTCTTTCTTCTTGACAAACAAGACCGGAGCTCCCCAAGGCGAGAAGCTTGGTCGGATAAAACCTTTATCTAACAGTTCCTGAAGCTGTGTTGACAATTCCTGCATCTCTGATGGAGCAAGTCTGTATGGTGCCTTAGCCACAGGCGCGGCGCCTGGAACTAAGTCAATGTGAAACTCCACTTGCCTCTGAGGTGGCAGTCCAGGTAAGTCTTCTGGGAAGACTTCTGGATACTCCCTTACGACAGGGATGTCTTCGATTGTTGGCTCGGCAGCCTTCTTGTCTACGATGTGTGCCAGAAAAGCAACACATCCTTTCCGTAAACACTTCCTTGCCTTCAAGCAGCTGATGAATCTTAGCGGTGTGTCACGCTTCTCTCCGTGAACCACAATTGTCTCACCATCGTCAGTTGGGATACGAACAACTTTCTCGTGACATACTATCTCCGCCTTGTTCCTGGATAACCAATCCATTCCTACTACCACGTCGAAGCTTCCCAATGGGACCGGTAGTAGATCCAGAGTAAACTCGCGCTCTCCCAATTCTATCACACAACCTCTGATTACTTCGTCGGCTCCAACTAACTTTCCATTAGCTAATTCGATCGAATAGGGTATGTCTAACTTATTAACAGCTAACCCAAGCATATTCTTAAATTCTAATGATGCGAAGCTATAATCGGCACCAGCATAAAACAAAATAGGTGCAAAAGTTTTGGTTGTTAGAGAACGTACCAGAAATCACACCTGGATCCTGGCATGCCTCACAAGCTCTGATGTTGGATTTTCTCTCACGGTCTTGTTTCAACTTCAGGCATTCCCTCTTATAATGTCCAACTTCCTTACAATGGTAGCATCCTATCATTCGGCCATCTCCTTTCCTATTTCCACCTAGAGCGTTGTTACTGTTTTCTCCTTGTATGAAACTCTTCCTCCCACAACCTTCCTTGTTGTGTCCTTTCCTCCCGTACCAAGGCTTCTGACATCCACCCTCACGGTGACATTTGTACTCAGCACATCTTGGTTTGGTTTCTAAGTAAATCTTATCATTGGACTGTTTGTTGTTAGGGCAATCTTTCTTGAAATGCCCTTTGTCCCCGCAGTCAAAGCAACCTCGAATAGATCTTTGTTCATTGTTATTCATTTGGGTATCTTCGGTAAGCTTCCTTTTGTTCTTTCCAGACGACTCTACCTGAGTTTTCTTGTCAGGGTTTGCAAGTTTTTCTAGTCTATTTGCTTCCGTAACGAGTGCCAAACCCATCTTATTTGCAACAATGGTTGTTGGTGGCGTAGATGCTGTCATCAAGCTCAAGACTTGAGGCGCCAGTTCCCAAATGAATTGTTCCAATTTCTTCAGTTCTGGTTTTACCAGGTATGGAACAATTTGTGACAGATCATGGAGTCGTTGCACGTACTCCAACACCTTCGGACCTTCCATCATTAGGCTCCGAAATTCATCTTCCCACTTCTGGGTTTCCGTGTGGGGGCAATACTTCTTATGCATCATTCCTTTCAACTCATCCCAAGTTAGCGCGTATGCTGTAGTTAGGCCCATTATTCGAACCTGAAGATTCCACCATAATCGAGCTCCATCTTGAAACAACTCAGAAACATATGGGACTTGTTGTTCTGGCGTACAGCCACTCATTCGAAAGATGGATTCCATACCTTCAATCCATTTTACAAAAGTTATGGCACCCCCAGTGCCGTCGAACGTCGGAGGCTTGTAGTTGAGGAAGTGCCAGTAGGAACAACCGTTATTTTCTGAGGTACCTTTGATTGGTTCGGAGCGTAGGGCCTCGTGCTGTGCTATAGCTGCAGCAATTATCTCTTTAAGTTCTGCCTCAGAGGTGGGCATGCGCATTTCGCGTCTTGGCGGCATCTTCTAAAAGATGTTTCACATAGGTTAGGTCATAGCAAGCGAAGCGTATGCATTAAACAATACCAACACATAACATCTCATGTTATCAACAAGTCAGTCACATAACCTCTTATGCTATAGGACATAAACAGTTGATTGAACATCGCATGTGATGAGAATACTGCGATTGTATTGCCACAATTCGAGACCACAATGTAAAGCTCACAAGTACACCACTATATCATACTACATCAATGACTTAGTAGGGGACGACCCTAGACAAGTCGTGCGATCGCTGGTCATGTTCAGGAGTCTCTGGTTCGTCCTTTCTCAAATTTCAGGACTCCACGTCAAGTTTTCTGAATTTCTGTCCTAAAACAACATTTCTTCTCAATCGTTTCCTTGAGCTCGTCCCAGCTCAGTGTATAAGCAGCGTCTGTGCCAAGGGTCTGAACCTGGAGGTTCCATTAAGAGAGTGTGCCATCTAGAAATATCCCTGAGATGTAGGTAACACTCTGTTGGGGCGAACAGTTACTCATTCTTAGAGTGGAGTTGGTCTTTTCGGACCAACGAACAAATGCAACGGTGCCTCCGATTCCGACAAAGTTCAAAGGCTCGCAGTTCAAGAACTGTTTATAGGTGTAGCCAGTTGGAGGGTTATCTCCAGTAATGCCGTCGTTGTACTTAGAGTGGAGGTCTTCATGTCGTGCATTTATCTGTGAGATGCGTTCTTGCAGCTCGTCTTCTGTCCTCAGTAACGTACCGGTGCTTGTGTCACGTCTGGGTGACATTCCCTTTTTGTCGAAATAGTGTGAAGCGGGTTGGACAATGTTTCAATTGTCCATGGGGTATATATAGCAACGTAAGCCATCATGTAATCACCCCATTTCACACGCAAATATACTCACTGTAATAGTGGGGGAATAAATTCCTGAGCCTTCACATAGGCTCGTCAATTTAGCTTGTTGCTTGTAATAGAATGAACTCGAGGCTACATTGCCTAGGTCATTTGTGTTTAGGTTATCATTAGCTTGACCTGCAGAGTCCACCAGGATTCCTGTGCACTACAAATCGTTATTACGTGGGCCCCCGTAATAATAAATTGTCTTGCACAGTTACCCCGAATTTTCTCTCATCCAAGCAGATGATCAGTCAAGGAGCAATAGCCGGTGCATTGGCATGAACGGGGTCATACCCCAATGCGGGGTCAGGAGCAACGCCTGGCTCAGGGGCCACGGCTAGCTCCGAATCAAAAACTCCATCTCAAAATCAGCTGAATCAACAATCACAGGGGTTACAGGATCCCCCAAGGGCTTGTCTAAGTGCATGAACTCAATGTCATGGTCTGGATCAACACCAGGCGGAAAAACAGAATCGTCCTTATAATCGCGATCAAACTCAAAACTGTGTGCGGGATCCGGTGCAGCTAGTGATGCCGTATCGGGGTCAGCGTCGTGTAAGTAGTGCTGCATTCCCTGTATGTGCGAAGATGCGGGTGTCAGAAACTCAATTGAGTCTGGGATAGGGGAATGGTCATAAGTTTCCCCTATAGGAGCGTCCGCATGTAGTAGTCTAATACCAGCAGTAATAAGGCCCTGCCCTCGAATGGGTCCTCCTCCAGTAGATCGTTATCGTCTTCAGAGGCCTTGTTGAGAGGGCGTATCATCAACAGGATAAGCGGCAAGGGGCACAGGAGCAGGGATCACCGCCAGTGGTAAAATCCCAACAAAATGGCCATCAGTAGGCTCTGCTACGACTTCAGGCAGTGCACAAAGGGCTGAAAGTCGTCATTGTCTGTGCCGGTAGTATCAGAAATGTATACCTCGTGCTTCGTTGAACTATGTCGTCTGATACTATGGTCATGGGGTTCGTAGTGCCCATCTTTCTAGTACTTGATGAAAGTATAACGTTTGTAACACAACCACATATACGTATAATAATCAATCATATAATCAGTTAATCACATAAGTCACCAAGTAGGGTATCACATACTTCTCCTAGTCTTACTAGTCAATTTCATTCAGTCTACAAGACTGCTCTATCCTTCACTTAAACCAAACCTCGATCCTCCAGATCGAACCTATAACAAATCAACGTGCTCAACTACCTTAATCACCTCGATCCTCCAGATCGATCCTATAACAAACCAACGTGCTCAACTACCTTAACCATCTCGATCCTCCAGATCGATCCTCAGCCCTCCAAGCTGAACTTTAATAAAATGTGCTCAACATTTGTTTGTAAAAAGTGTGGATCTGGACTTAAGTGGTATGCAGAAAAATGTTTTCGTGAGAGCCCTAGTGATCATAGTCTAGACTCGAGACAGAATCCTAGTTCGCTATGATCAGAGCTCTGATACCAAGCTGTCACACCCTGGCTTTGCGGAAGCGTGGTTAATTTTGGTGTGACTTCTTAATACCATAGCGTAATCATAACAAAGCTATATGAATTTAAAAACCATGCAAGTCATCATTAAGTTTAGAAATCAACATACATTACCATTGTTTAACGCGGACATACTCTAGTATCCATAACCTTGTTCAATAACATTACAACTTAAAATAAAACATAAACGTGATTTAGGGATTATGCCTTGTCCAGGAAAGAGGCACAACCCTAAACCCAGATGACTTCATGAAAGGTTGCAGCGGAAAACGTTCATACCGTGCCAGAATCCGTTAATTTCCTGAAATACATGTGAGTTGAAAAATCAACAATAATGTTGAGCGAGTTCATGTGCAAGTGAGTAAGTAAAACACTTGTAAGTATAAAAGTTTCCTGGTATGTAGCAGTGTAAGAGGACTTGTGATCACCAATGGTTTGCAAGGCCATTAGCATGTCGTGAAATGCAAGTAAGTAAGATACAACCCTAGCTGATTTTGCGTTGGGTACCAAGTCACTCCGGATCCGTTCTGTTAGTCCTTCGAGAGGCCTGTTCTGTTGGACCGGGAGCTGGGCTCGCTACACCCAAATAGATCTACCGCTCGAGTCCCTCGGGGTTCTAACTACCCATTCACATGATCTAAACCTCCTTACGTTATTCATACCGTGTATAAAGTACTTGTAAACAAAGTAACATGTATTTCACCCCCGCAGTTAAGAAAACTGAAAACAGTTAGAGAAAAGGGGGACATGAACTCACAGTGGATGCGTAAACTCTATCAAGCGTCTCTGAAGCAGTAAGCTGTGCAACGACCTACAAGTGCTAGTTCTATTAGACGGACGGCCGTGCCTTAGCTTTACAGTTTATGTTTGTGGGAAATAGTTAGACAACTATTCCGTGTTACATTTTGTATATGCTTGATAGTTATTCTCCTTCCCAAGGATGGGGGATTTAATACATGTGCGTAATATTTTCCATCATTAAGTCTCACTTAACCTTTATATATATTCAACTCCAAAATATAAGTATTTACCCAAAATACGTTGTGAAAGTACGCGTTCATAAATATTCCGTAATTGTGTAAGTTACGTTTTAACATACGGGTGGTAATATAATTACCGGTGTAACTTATATATTTATGGCGAAGGCGTTGTATTACTTTTGGAGTCGTTAACGTTTGTAAACATTATTTTTACTCTAAAAATAATATTTATGCGTTTCACAAAATAATCATAAACAGTGTGTGAAAATATATATTTATCACGTTAATATTTTGTGAAAATCCCACCTCCGAATATTTAGTAAAATATAGTACTGGCGAAATTTTATGTTTCAAAAGTATGTCCAAAAATAGTTGTAACACTTGTTGTGTAAAAAGTCTAAGTGTTAGGTTTTTAGAAAATTTCGCCAGAGTTTCCTCTGTAACTGGAGGTGGCCACGCTTTCAAGCGTATCATTTTCTTTTAACAATCAATTCAACAATCTTCTTTATTTCAATCAAACAATTTCCGACACATCAAACTAGTCAATAAATATGTAAAGTTGCATAATCGCATGAACTTGTAGTTTTTCCGAATCTATATTATAAATCCCATTTATATACGTAGATCTTTATATAAAGTACTTTCAATCTTGTAAAAACCTCGTTTTTAGAGAAGTCCGACTTTACAACTTCTAGTTATTTTTCCCAAAAATAGTCATTTTGTCGAAATGTGCGTTACACAAGTGTTTACACACTCGTGTGTTCTAAATATCATTCTTAACATTGTAAGATCCGTTTCGTTAAAACATGATTTCTTTAAAGTGTGGTACTTTGAAGATACCACTTGCGGATACGTAGATCCGCTAGTTTTAAACACCATTTTACCGGTTAAAATACTTTTACACAAGTAAAATATTTCTCTACAAGTTCATGTCTCTAAAATGTGGTAGTGTTTCACTTTTAACCCTTGTATCTTTCAAAAACAAGCTTATGTGAAGATACGTGATTTTACAAAGTCGGGTTAAACGAAGATTTGAGCTACCACATTATAGATCGGGTCACAATAAGCACAAATTTCAAGTCCTACGACTTTTACACAAGACATATGCTATTAACCTCCATTTTAGTGATTTTACTAGACTTTAAAGTTCCATCTTTCAATATAACGAGATTTAACCGACAAATATCCTTTTAACCACTTTAGATGAGTGTAAAAACAAGTTTTAAAGGTTATACCTCTAGCTCAAGGCTAGGGAAGAGTTGTGACGAAAACCGCGTGGATAAAAGCCAACGAGAGTGGTCCTTCGCGTTCCGCTTGCACCAAAGCTCCTTATACGTGTCTTGTGATGTTTGAATGGTCTTGGAATGATGAGGATGAATGTCGAAAGTGGGTGTAGGGGGCTGGGGTGTTTCGGCCGAGAGTGGGAGAGACAAGAGAGTGAAAGTGTGTTGGTGAAAATGTTAAGTGATAATCTCATGTGTTAGTGATGTGTATTTATAGAAAGATTAGGGTGCTATTGTCCATTGGATAGTGTGTCTACAAGATACTAGACATGGCAAGATTATGGCAAGATCTTAAGTACATGTTGGTGCTCCCAAGGTAACCGATCGGTTGGGGGGGGGGTCCATGGTTCGATTTTAATTAGATGGTTAGTGATTAGTTTAGGTTAAGTAAGGTTAACTAAGTATCTAACTTAGTTAGTGTTATGTTATGTGTCATGATGGGTGTTAGGGTAATCAGGGACCCTAACTGGCTCAGAAAAATAGTAACATTAAAAATAGTAAAGTTTTCATGTGCCGGGTAAAGTCCGGGTGTTCGGTTGGATAGTAATCCGTTAAAGTGTTACAAAAGACTTTAAAGTGTCGTTATTACATTTTAGTGACACATTTTGTTTTCCCGACACTTTAGAAAGTGTCTAGTGATATTTTCTCATTTTTGGCACTTTACTAGTCAGCTAGAAGCTGGTTAAATTATTTAAAGTGCTGTGTTTGGTACTTAAAGTACGTTCTGGCACATCCGAATCAGTGTATCTTATCCCTAGAGACGCGGTAACACAACCCTTATATCCTACACTCACTACCAGTGTAGCCAAAATATATGAGGCTCTCAACAGGCCTTGAGGCAGTATTTGCCTGATGCTGGTTATATCAGCATGTTTACTGTGTATCCGTTTGGTGCTACTGTGCTTTTTGTGCATCATGTTTGTCACTAGGGTTCAGCACGTAAATAATGTAGTGACAGCAAATAAAGTATGATGCAAGTAAGTGCATGTATCAGTATGCAGGTAGCAGTTTATCAGCTAGTTTCAATCAAGCACAGTAATCAAGTAATAATTAATCATTAATTAAGTTGTACGGATACCTGGTTTTGTGCGGGTTATCACAGCTTAAAACATTAACAACGTATCTCGGATCAGTTGAACTTTGTGTGAAAATTTAAGTGGACAAACATACTGACAATCTAGGTAAATTGTTTAGAACTTAATATGAAATGAAGCTTAACGGTGTTAGTGATCTGTCTCAGAAACTGATATGATCCTCTTGCACAAACTCACAAAAATATTGTTTGTAAATATTTCTTTATTGCATTCCTTTACAATCAAAAATTACAAAAAGATTTTAGTGTGTTTTAGCATAAAATTTTGAAAAATACAAAAAGATTTTCGACAACTGATATTGGAAAGCTGATTGTCAAAGTTTCAAGTGCTAAACATGATGACTTGGTTGTGAGGGGGAGTGAATCTTAAAATGTCAAAAGGTTTGTTAAAATCCTTACAATTGGTATTTTAAAACCTACATTTTGATTCATCATTGATTTGTGATATGAGAGAGAATTATCTGATTATATCAGATTGTTGGTGCATTTAAATTGTTAAATTTAGAAAATTTACTTCTGGGTTAAGATTGTTACAGGTGAGTTTACAAAAGTCAGACTCTGATCATGAATCTAAAAGTTTGCTAGCTGCTGATGCTGATGAACTTAAGGAATCAAGAGATCTGATCAAGAGAATTAGATGAGATCCAGGCAATGATCTTGTAAACAACATTTGGGTCAGGCATCGATCCTAAAGCTGATGTTGCTGAAGAACAAATGAATACCAGCAAATCGTGAGGGGGAGTCTGATAGAGCCAGGTGATTCTGGAGAAGAAGATAGAGAAAGAAAAGCCCAGAGACTGATCAAGAATGAAGATGTGAAGATACAGTGTTGTTGTGACTCGATAGTCGACTCGTCAACATCTGAGGGGGAGTCTGTTGATGCACTACATCTGTCGACTTCGTCTTGTATCGAGTCTTAGACTATTTAGAATAGATCTGGGCACGTAGAACGAGAGAATTAGAGAGAGTTAACAAGATTTCGCTTGAAGGTATTTGTATGTAAAGGATTTCGCTTGAAGCAGCTCAAGCGAAATCAACATGTTAAGATTTCGCTTGAGTTATGCTGAAGCGAAATCTCAATCCCTATATATAGGAGATCAAGGTCAAGCGAAATCATAAGTATCAATTCTGAATTTCCATACCGAAGTGCTGCCGGTGTGAGAACTGATTGTAATTGTGTTCATATCAATACAAATCAGTGTTAAAGTGAAGATTCAGCTGTTTTAAATCAAATACTTGTTTTCCGCACCTGTATTTGATGGAATTCCTCTGAACCGACTCGTTTAGGTCGCGAACACGGTCCTTACAGAAAGTGTATTAACAAACTCCCGCTTTTATCTAGGAAGTGTATCAATAAAACCCCCCTTTGATTATGCTTGTGAATCTTTTGATCTTCAATGCTTTAGATCCTTGTGGTGTTGATGATTGAACAACGGCAACTCGATCATCTTTATCATTTGAGTGCCTTCACGTCGAGTCTTTAGCATCTGCACATGCAAGAAATCTAAACGCGCAATGAGAACAACTGCTTGGAATATAGTTAACATAAACAAATGACACATATGAGACCAATTCTTATCAACTACCGTCCGACAATTTAGTTTGAAAAGTTAACAGATTTTTCAATTTTGATTATTAACTTTCAAAACTTGCAAACTCTGACCGTTTATGAAGATTCAGTCGTTTTGGTTTTCATCAGATTTCAGGCAACGAAGACTTGAGTTCCAACATCGGTTAATCAAAACTAAAGCAAAAATAAAATCTTTTTGACTTTTATAAGGTTTATATTAAAACACACCTAAAATCTTTTTGGCATTTTGAATATTTCAAACTTAAAGACTGAAAGCAGTAAATAAATATATACAGAGTTGCAGAAACTAAGAAAAGTAAATATATACAAACATTCTTTTTGCGAGTTTCGAGGGTAAGATAATCATATCAGTATACGGTCATGCCAAAACGCTCTTGTTGTTCTTTTTGTTAACATTAGATAAGCATCCCATAACAATTATCGGTATTGTTGTCCACATAAGCTCAACTTATCAGATGTAATCACGGCGAGGGGATACGTTAAGGTATGATTTATACTTACCGACCGATGTTCATCCACATCACGACACATTCCTGTATCAAGGTATGCACGAGAGTTCATCTTACTGGTGAGTATACCATTTATCAATTGTTTTGACGTATATGAAAATGTGAGAAACTCACTTATTTTGATTGAAAACAAGCCCTATGTGATAGAATCACTTATTGATGAGGAACTTGATTTTCAGATGCATGAGGGGCACAGGAGCAAGTCCGTGAACAGGTCAGTACTAACATACAGCAAAGAGACGAGCTTGACTCCCGGATAAATGTAATATATTATCACTTATTTTTGTGGACATGTGATTGTTGATCACTTATTGAGGTTGTATGCAGTATGTATGGTATCATGGAAGATCTAGACTTCGTCTCCGTTATTGTTTCGGTAAAAGAAACAACCATGATACCTAGATGATAAACAGCATAAAGACCACATATCTCAGAACCTCGGCAATCTCTCAAACGAAATTTCGGTACTAAGACCATATGCCAATGAGTGGTTCCCACACAGTCTTCAGTCGATTTAAGTTTATATCACCCTGCACACTTTAAGATGATTGTGAGCCTACCGATACATCTTATATAGAGCTGCTTAACATTTTTCATTTAAGGTTTAAATAGGTTTGGACAGACCACTGATGTACTATCATTTTCTCTTTTGCTCGCCAGGAAACTCATTTTTGTTTTTCTATTGTTTTTGCATTTTTGAAATTTTTCGATGTTTTTGAATTTTCAAATTTGGATTTACTCCCCCTAAAATCAACAAACTATGATAAATTTTAAAAACACAAAGGTGTTTACAAAAACGATTTCCCGATGTCGGTTAACTCATGTTTTACCTCGATGCCGTTTACCAAAATTAAATTTTTGTCAGAAATGATTTATCGAATTTTGGAAAAATCACTTGGCATGTCGGTAATCGGTGCGGACCATGACAACATTGATGAGTTTCATAGTGAAACAATCATGTGTGAGGTGATATTCGAGATCAACGTGTCTGGTCAAGAAGTGTTGTACGAGAGGATAATAATTCATAAAGCAGCTTAAATATCGACAAGTATAGGAGAGATTAGAAATTCAAAACCGTATCCTGCAACTGCTTCGTGCCTTGCCAGGAATCTGAGCACTCTCCTAAACTGATATCCACCCGGTGTGGACTTCAAAGTCGATTTTTGTTGCTACCGAGAAATCACTTCACAGCAACAAGATCATAAACCTCTGGGTCCGGCTGGTTGTTAATGCACTTTAGGTGATAAGTGCATGTCTCCCATTTATTAGGGTCTTTATTGTACATGGTTGAAAGTTAGTCCTAGTTTTATCCTAGGGAAAGTTTGTCCCAAGTTTATCCTAGGGAAAGTTGTCCCAACTTTATCCTAGGGACTTTTGTCCAAGTTTTGTGTCTAGGACAATGGTCAGAGGTTTAAAGCTAGGAACATTTTGTCTGAGTTTTGTCTAGGGCAAAAGGTCAGAGTTTTGTTTTGTTTGTTTTGTCCGGGCTTTCTAGTTTGTCTTGAAAGTCCGGGTTTTGCCTTGTATATATACCTTTATGTGGAATAGACAAGTGGGCGATTCTGTGTGAAATTCTGTGCACCTAACCCTAATCATTGTGTGTTTTGTCTGGCGGCTACTGTGTGTGTGACGTCATTCATCTTCTTCATCAAGAATACTCAGTGTATTCTTGATTTCTCTCACAAATCTTTGCATTCTAGTGTTTCATCTACAGTGGTTGATCATCAGGTGGATTCCGCACACCTGTTGGTTGCTTTAGCTGAGTGAGATCTTGGATTAGGAGGCCTTACAAGTGGTATCAGAGCAGTGTGCTCATACTACTGTAGGTGTTTCTTAGTTTGAAGGTTTTTGTGAGAAAAGTTCAAGCTTTGATAGGGTTTAGTGAGTGTTTATTGAGTTTTTGTGCTTTATTCATGATTCTTCATTCATTTCTAGTGATTTGGTGATGGATTTTGAGTAGTTTGGTGATTTTTAGTGTTGTTCTTCATCTGGGTTTTACAGGGGTTTTTGGTTCTTCATCATACAGAGTTTGAAGGTGGAAAAAGATTCTGAGTTTGATCTTTGGAAGCCTTGTCCGTGGTTTAAATTCTGTGTTTGTGTCTCCGGGGTATTGTTGAACCAGTGTGAAGTCACATTGGGGAGATAGTCCGGAGATTGGTTTCTTCTGTGTTTTGAGTGTCAAATCTCTTGTCCGAATTTTTACCCTAGTTTTCTTAGTTCCGAGTTTTGTTCTGTTATTCAGGTCCGACTTTTATATCTAGTTGATTAAGTCCGAACTTTATAAGTTTTAGTAGTGTCCGAGTTTCTTTATTACATTTTGAGTCTGAGTTTTGAGTTATAGTCCCTTGAATCAATAGTCCGACCTTTAATAGTCCCTTAGTCCGAACTTTTAGTTATTAGATATAGAGTCCTATTTTTTTATTATTATTATTCTGTTTAGTCCGAGTTTTTTTTTCAAGTTGATTGGTAGGTCCGAATTTTATAATATTAATAGTGTCCGAATTTTATTTCTTCTCTTTTGTCCGTATTTTAACATTAATTAGAGTCTGACTTTTATAGTTATATATGTCCGAGTTTCTTTGAGTATTATAGTCCAACTTTTAACTCTAATAGAGCTTTGTATTTATTATTATTAGTCCGACCTTTTAGCTGTTAGTAGTAGAGTCCCACTTTTTAATTATCATTATTAGGTCCGATTTTTTTGTTGTTCAAAGTTCCTCTTGTCCGAATTTTGGTCAGTCCGAACTTCATCCTTTTATTTATTATTATTAGTCCGACTTTTAGTTATCTAGTCTGTCCGAATTTTAGTTTTTTTATTGAGTCCGAATTTTAGAAGTGTTCTTGTCCGAAGTTTTAGATTATAATATTGGTCAGAATTTTCTAGGTGTTAAGAGTGTCCGAGTTTTCGGTTTGGGTTTTATTTCAGGTTCTGATCCGGGTGTTACATTCTGGTTAAAACCTCAGACATTTCACTCCGTGTTTTCTCTCCGAGTTTGGACTTAGAAAATCCTTTCAGTGACACAGTTCTTGCTTGGAAACCTACTGTTAACCATCTGTTTCATTCAAACATTGTTCAAATAGCGAACAATCTTACTGCAATGGTTCAGAATCTCAAACACAATGCTGAAGTAGGGAGTAACGACAAACCTCCTCTGTTGATTAATGAATTGGATTTCCCAGAATGGAAGGATCGGTTTGAGAGGTATGTTAGAGCAAAAGACATCAAGATTTGGTTGTGTATTGTTAAAGGATGTGGAGCTACTCCAATACGTACGTTGACGATTGATACGTATTTGGCACTTACTGAGGACCAGAAGAAATTTTTTGATTGTGAAGAGAAAGCTATGTCAATGATGACGATGGCTATGACACAATCGATACTTTATACTTTCCGTAAGAGAAGTACCTCGAAGCAGTTGTGGGATAGCATGATCGAGCGCTATGAAGGAAATGCAATATACAAGAAACGACGTCTCGAACGTTTGAAGACTCAATTCGTTGTGTTTAAAGCCTTAGGAAATGAATCATTTGATGATACAGTGAACCGGTTTTATCATTTGTTGAGCGAACTTGATAGAAGTCAAGAAGGCATCTACACTGAATTTGAGAAAGTTGAGAAGTTTCTGAATTGCCTTCCCAGAGAATGGAATATGTACACCGCTTTGATTAGAGAAGGTGTTCTCTATGAGGAGCTCTCATTGGAAGAAGTTATACAAAAACTGAAGGGTTATGCTTGGAATATGGAAGATCAAGCATCCGATTTCGAGAAGATCCAAGATCCTCAGTTATATAAGGCTTCGAAACCAATGGAGAAGGGTAATGATAGTGGAGTCGGTGTTGCTTTGTATTCGGAGAATGAAGGTTCTGCAAGTGAACACGCCTTTATAAGCAATAATGTTAGTTCAAGCGGAACAACCAATTCCAGTCAAGGAATGTACTCTTCCAGTGGAGCTCAGAAATCTCAAGCGACAAGCTTGAACATTCCAAAGGTAGATGCAAGCTGTTTAAAGTTGATTGAAGAAAACATGAGCCTTTTGGCGTCCTTCATGACTGCCTACGAGAACTTCTGTCTTGGAAAGCTCGTTGAACCGTCAAGTCTCGATGAGGACTTTGATCAGATAGATCAAGATGAAATGGAAGAACTTGATCTACAACTCAATATGGCACTTTTAGTACGTAGAGCGAAGAAATTTCTGTTGAGAACGGGTAGGAAGTTCATAGGAGGTCAGACAAAGACTCGAATGGGAGTCGACATGTCAAAGGTGAAATGTCACAACTGCGGCATCTACGGGCATTTCGCACGTGATTGTCGGAAGCCAAAGATGGAAAGATCGAACAGAGAAAACTACTCTCAAGGAAACAACTCAAGACCTCACAACAATTCAGCAACTACTTCCAACTCAAGTGCTCGTCCAAGTGGTTCTGAAAATCTTACACCTTCAATAAACAATGCTATGGTGGCTCAATCTTTACAAAAGGTGACTGAGCCTTACGACTGGGGTTGTGCATTGGAAGACATTTCAGGAGCTATGGTGTCACAAGCCTTTATAGCTGAAATTGTCAATGAAGAAGTGTGTGAAGAGATTGTCGAAGAGACTAGCATTGAGGAACTTGCGGTTGTAGCTGAAGAAGTGTGTGAAGAGATTGCCGAAGAGACTAGCATTGAGGAACTTGCGGTGGTAGCTGAGGTTCTTGGGGAAGAGTTGGATTCGGGCAATGTTACTGAAAATGAAGATCCCTCGAATGTAGAGTCTGTTGAGAAGTCTAACAAGACAGAAGATGGAGAAAAGGGAGAACGCTTTGAATTCAACATCTCCACAGCTGAAATGCAGCAATTTGTGGATGCAGAAGCTAAAAGGTTGGAAGAAAACTCCGTTGAAAACGAGGCTTGTGCATTCATGGCTGGCATTGAGGTAAAATCATCTTCTGTAGATAAGCGATGTGCTAGATGTGTTGAGTTTGTGACTAAGATTGATAGATATGCACTTCATAACACAAACTTAATTGCAGACTTAGAAAAATCCAGAGAACTCATTGCTGTTTTGTCTAATTCGGATAAAGAACACCGAATTAAGATAAAAGCGCTGAAAAATGATATCTCTGAATTTGAGAGACGTGTGGCTCAGGGAACTGTTAAAAATCAGGAATTAAAATCTGAACTTGAAATGAACCAAAATTGTGTTTTAGAAAAGAACAAAATCATTTTGGAAAAAGATAATCTGATTTTGGACTTGCAACGAAAAATTGAAAAGTTCAGGGATTCATCTGAAGTGATGAACTTCTGTATTAACAGCCAACGTCTCAAAGAATCTGAGGAAGAAATGTTCGGCATCGGTTATAAGAAAGTGCCTCCTCCGGTAAACCATAATTATACATCGATGCCAAGCATTGATCCTGAATTGGCAAATTTTGTGCCAAAGACCCCTCTGACGGTTGAACCGCAAAGTGAGTCAGAATCTGAGCCAGATGAAGTTACTAACTCAGATCAGTCGAAGATGAGTGGAGTTTCAAAGAAAAATGAAGTAAATCTTGAAAACATTGAAAATTTGATAAACAATAAGATTTTGGAAATGTTTAATCAAGTTCAAAATGTGAAGTCAAAACCAAAGTCACGTGGGAAATCTAAAAGGTCTTTGAAAAATATCCCTAAAACTGAGTTTGTTAAAGGGGAGGATTTTCTCAAAGAAGAAGTAAAGATCGAAACTGGTTCCAACTCTCAGTTTGTGAACCAAATTTTGAAAAATTCCACCAACGACTCATCATCTTCGACCACTCATGAGGAACGTCCAAAGAATGCTGCGAAAGTTCGCAAATGTTATAAGTGTCGTGGGAAAGGACACTTAGCAGCAGATTGTCCAGATGACAAGGGTAAGTCTCTTGTTGATCCTGATCAGAAGAAACCTTTTGTTGAAAAACCACAAAATGAAACAGTTAATGTTGAAAGGAAAAACGGTAAAAATCAGAAGGTTGAGAAAAACAAAGTGATTAAACAAGAAGTAAAACCAGTTGTTAAAACAAATGTTAAATCACAACAAAATCAGGATCATGGGGAGAAATCAGTTGTTATAAATCGTGGGAAAGGATCGGAAAGTTCATCTCAAAAACATGATGCTCGTGAGAAAACCCCTCACAGACGACAAAATCATGTTACTTTCCAAACACTTGAGAATGGCCAACGTTCTGGAGGTTCGAGCAACAACAATGTTAGACCTCATGCACAGAACAGATTCGTGAATGACCGAAATGCGTCACCCCCTCGATTTCCAAATCAAAGACAGCATTCGGATAATCATCCACGATCATTCTCAAGACACGATGATGTTCCTAGATTTGGTAGGAATTTTGAGCCACCCGGGAATCAAAATTACAGTTACTAAAACTATGGAAGCCGAGGTTATGGAAACTCTGGTTATACCAACAGATCGTCAACTCCGTATAATCCACGATTTGCGGGGAGTCATTCCAACAATTTCCGAAATGGAAATGGAGGACATAGAGACGATGATGGCTATTTCAAAGAGTTTTCTTATGTTGACGAATCGGGACGACCCAAGACCATCATGGCTTGGGTCCCACACTCTAACTAAATTTTCTTGTTGGGGAGTGTAGGAGCAGCTGAAAAGAGCTATCTATATTTGGTATATCGATAGTGGCTGTTCCAGACACATGACAGGAAATAAAGAATTATTGAACAATTTTAAACAAATTCGTGGTGGTTATGTGAACTTTGCCGGTGAAAAGGGTGGTTACATCACCGGTGAAGGCTCTGTGTCAAATGGAAAAATTACGCTGCATAAAGTGAACTACGTTGAAGAACTGAAACATAACTTGATGTCGGTTTCTCAAATCTGTGATAACAAGTACACGATGCTTTTCACTGATAAAGCTTGTTTCGTCTTGCGTCCGGGATTTGTTGTTCCTGAAGATTGGATCGTCATGAGGGCTCCAAGGGTGAACAACACATATGTCATGGACATGCGCCCGTTGGTTAACTCGTCTGCTCCAGTGACATGTCTACTTTCGAAGGCGACTGAAGATCAATCGTATCTCTGGCATAGGAGAATGGGCCATGTGCATCTGCGAAAAATGAACCACTTAGTGAAAAACAACTTGGTGTTGGGGGTTCCTTTACGTAGTTTCAATATGCACAACAAATGTGAATCATGTGAAAAAGGAAAAATCAAACGAAAGCCTCATAAACCGAAAACAGTTAACTCAATCCAAAAACCACTTGAATTGCTTCACATGGATCTTTTCGGCCCGATCCATGTTGCTAGCATTGGTGGGATGTCTTATTGCTTAGTTGTCACTGACGATTTCTCACGTTACTCATGGGTATTTTTCTTAAAAACAAAGGATCAAACTGCTGGTATTTTAAGAGATTTATTCAAACAACTTGAGAAAAATTATTCACTTCCTATTAAGAAAATTCGAAGTGACAACGGCACTGAGTTTAAAAATCATTATATGGATGAGTTATGTCGGGAAATGGGAATAGTTCATCAGTTCAGCGCTCCATATGTTCCTCAACAGAACGGAGTTGCAGAAAGGAAGAATCGTACCCTAATTGAGGCGGCCCGAACTATGCTTTCTGAATCAAAATTGCCTATTTTCTTCTGGGCCGAGGCGGTAAACACTGCATGTTATGTGTTAAATCATGTGCTTACTGTCAAAAGAGAAGATAAAACATGTTATGAATTGCTTGAAAACAGGAAACCGAACTTATCTGGTTTTCAGCCTTTTGGGATTAAATGTGTTATTAAACGCACCAAGGATACTCCTAAAATGGGAGAAGTTGGTGAAGTTGGGTTCTTTTTGGGTTATGCCAATGGAACTCCCAACAAACGCGTTTATAACGTTAAGAAGCGTACAGTGGAGATCGTGTTCGATATAACTCCTTTGAGTTTCGATCCTCCACCGTCCGAATTCGGTCCCAAAAGCGGTTATGATTATGATAAATTATTTGACTCATTTGATCTTCCTGATATTTCAGAAGAAGATTCGGAGGTTGTATACACACATCTTGTGGACAAAGATGAAGTGGATGCGAGCTGGAGAGCAAGTATTCCTACTAATGTGTCTTCAAATGTTCCAGTCGCTGATTCTTCGATTGTAAATGAAGTTGTTGCTGAGCAGATCCCCAATGCAACTGCTCAAACTAGAAGTGGTGATCTTTACGTTGACTTTTCAGTATATCCAAATGTTAATGCGTCTTCTGGAAATGATCAAGCTTCTAGTAGTAATGCAAATGTTGAGGGGGAGATTCAATCGAATTTGGGGTACAATCTTCAAGCTCCGGAAATCCCAGTTCCAAGAACAAATATTCATCATCCTGTTGATAATATTATTGGGAATCCAAATGCGGGAGTGCAAACGCGAAGGAGTATTTCTGAGATGCAGTGTCTGTTCTCTGCTATCAAGAAAGAAGAAATCTACAATCTTAGCCTACATGAATGTTTTATCTCTCAAATAGAGCCGAAGAACTATCAAATGGCTCTGAAGGATAATTCTTGGTGTGAGGCGATGCAAGAAGAGTTAGCTCAGTTCGACAAGTTAAAGGTGTGGAATTTGGTCGATCTTCCAAAGGGCCAACATGCAATCAACACGAAATGGGTTTTCAAGTGCAAGAAAGACGATAAGGGTGTCGTTGTCAGAAACAAAGCACGGTTGGTTGTTCAAGGCTTCAATCAGGAGGAAGGGATTGATTATACCGAAGTTTATGCACCGGTGGCAAGACTGGAAGCTATTCGTTTGTTTCTAGCCTTTGCTGCACACATGCGTATCAAAGTCTATCAGTTGGATGTGAAAAGCGCATTCCTTTACGGGAAATTGCATGAAACTGTGTATGTGTCCCAACCACCGGGTTTCGAAGCTCCAGGGTTAGACAACAAAGTCTATCTGTTGGACAAGGCTCTCTACGGTCTCCATCAGGCTCCTCGAGCATGGTACGAGACGTTGTCAAAGCATCTATTGGAGCATGGGTTCTCGCGTGGCGCAATTGACTCCACACTGTTCATTTTGAAGAAAGGGGGAGATTTTCTGATCGTGCAAATTTATGTTGATGACATAATTTTTGGTTCTTCAAATGAAGAATTGTGTCGTGAGTTCGAGGCTGTGATGAAGTCAAAGTTTGAAATGAGCGCGATGGGCGAGCTATCGTTCTTTCTAGGTCTTCAAGTCAGTCAAGAAAAGGCCGGGACGTACGTGCATCAGACGAAGTATGTCCACGAGATTCTCAAAAGATTTGGATTGGAAGACATCTTACCCTATGACACGCCTCTCCCGACAAATATCAAGCTTTCATCCGATGATGTGAAAGATCCTGAAGTGGATCCGACTCTATATCGAGCAATGATAGGTTCATTGATGTATCTTACTGCTTCACGACCAGATATTATGTTCTCTGTTTGTTTGTGTGCTAGGTACCAATCAACTCCGAAGGAGTCTCACTTGAAAGCAGTCAAGCGTATTTTCAGATATCTGAAAGGGACGCCTAAGCTTGGATTGTGGTATCCAGCTGAAGCTGGCCTGGATTTGATGGCGTATGCTGACGCAGATTTCGGAGGGTGCCGGATGAACAGAAAGTCAACCTCTGGCGGCGCACAACTTCTTGGGAACCTTCTTGTCTCTTGGCAATGCAAAAAGCAAGTTGCCGTTTCTCTATCCACGTGCGAGGCCAAGTACATTGCTGCATCAAGCTGTTGTGCTCAGGTCTTGTGGATTCAACAGCAAATGAGGGACTACGGTTTGAATTTTACTCGAACTCCTATTCTTGTCGATAACAACTCTGCCATTTCCATAACTAACAATCCTGTTAATCACTCACGCACTAAGCACATAGATGTTAGGCATCATTTCATTCGCGACTGTGCTGAGAAGGGTTTAATAGAAGTGGTTAGGGTAGACACCTTGGATAATCTTGCCGACCTGTTTACGAAGACATTTGATCGGGCTAGATTTGAAAATCTGGTCCGAATGATTGGCATGATCAACCCCGAGTAAAATGCTTTTCAAAACTCGCATAGAAACTTTATTTTATGTTTTCTGTACAGTTCTTACCGCTTTCGAAAAATTGAAAAACTCCAAAAATATTTTACTTAGTTGTAGGATAAATTTTAAGAAAAATACAAAAAACATTTGAAAAATATAAAATGAAGTCGTGTTGAGATATAAGGGAAATGATAGTACATCGGTTAGTCGTATCTGGTGCAGGATTATAGTAATATATAAAATTAACCGTTAACTGTAACAGCTTCATTATACGTTGCTTCGGTAGGTTTTATGCGTAAATAAGAACATGTTTTTGGTATATAAACATAATGAACTGCGTAACTCGTGTGGCGCATCTCTCGGATATATGGTCTTGGTACCGTAATTTCGTTTGATAGATTGCCGAGGTTCTGAGATACGTGGTCTTTATGCTGTTTATCATCTGGGTATCATGGTTGTTTCTTTTACCGGAAAACAACGGGGACGCAAGTCTAGATCTTCCATGATACCATACATACGTGTAAATATCTTTAATACATGATGCATTCGACCCAAATAAGTGATAAACAATCACATGTCCCACAAAATCATGCGGGAGTCAAGTTCGTCTCTTTGTCTGTACGATGGTACTAACCTGTTCACGGACTTGCTCCTGTGCCCTTTGCATCTGAAATTCAAGTTCCTCCTCAATAAGTGATTTTATCACAAAGGACTTGTTTTCAATCCCAAATAAGTGAGTATCTCACATTAGCTTATACGTCAAAACAGATGATAAATGGTATACTCACCAGTAAGATGATTTCTCGCGCATACCTTGATACGGGAGTATATTCTGAGGTGGGTAAACATAGTTACTGTCAGCTATTAAAACATTTAATCGCATATCTCGAAAACAGTGTTCGAAAGCGTGCTAAAGCTTAAGTGGACCACAATACCGTTGAACGTCTTGAACTGTTGATATCATTCTAAGAGCTTAAACTGATAATCTATGTTCTTATGTTGGATATTGACAGAAAAACCAATATGATCCCTTTGCTCCGATTTCACAAAAAGATAATTAGTGTAAATACGTTCGTAGGTTTAATTTCCTTATTCAGTCAAAAATTCAAAAAAAAACATCAAAAAGATTTTGCTTTCTTGTTTCTATGTGCGAGTTATCATTTTGAAAATTCTCTAAGGGTTGTGAACATTCTTTAATAAGGTGTTAAACATCAAGTTAGGTAATTTTAAAATAAGTCTTTTTGTATAAAAATCGGCCTTGCAAGATCCATCTAAGTGTGTGGGTAATCACGGCATTTTAAGGATTTTCGGTAAATCTGCTTCCAAGTTGTGATATTTTTCCAAAAGTATTAGTTTGAAGTAAGTTGTTCTGAATGTTCGTGTTTTGAAATACAAAATATTAAATATTGGTTGTTTAATATTTCATTTGTTGATTCCGGGATATTGGAATTAGTTTTGAGATCCAGGTTTGGGCCGAGTGTCTTCTGGGTTAAGTTTCTTAATCCTGGGTTAAGTGTTTCAGGTCTGGATCGTTCATCACAAGATGGAAGATTTGCAGAAGCTGTGTGCGTCTGGTTCGTTCATCTCAAGATGGAAGATTTGCAGAAGCTGTGTGCGTCTGGATCGTTCATCACAAGATGGAAGATTTGAAGAAGCTAAGACGTCTGCCGTTGCATTCCTTTGAAGAAGATCAACCGTTAGCTGATCAATACATCAAAGTCGTGCAGTTCTGTGTGGAAATCCAGGCAGCAAGTTCTCGAAGAAAGTATAAAGGTCTCAAGACAATGAAGACCATGCAATTATCAAGGGGGAGTTTGTTAATGCACTTTAGGTGATAAATGCATGACTCCCAAGTTTCCAATGAAAGTATGAAGATCTCAAGTCCAATGAAGACCATGCACTGATCAAGGGGGAGTTTGTTAATGCACTTTAGGTGATAAGTGTATGTCTCCCATTTATTAGGGTCTTTATTGTACATGGTTGAAAGTTAGTCCTAGTTTTATCCTAGGGAAAGTTTGTCCCAAGTTTATCCTAGGGAAAGTTGTCCCAACTTTATCCTAGGGACTTTTGTCCAAGTTTTGTGTCTAGGACAATGGTCAGAGGTTTAAAGCTAGGAACATTTTGTCTGAGTTTTGTCTAGGGCAAAAGGTCAGAGTTTTGTTTTGTTTGTTTTGTCCGGGCTTTCTAGTTTGTCTTGAAAGTCCGGGTTTTGCCTTGTATATATACCTTTATGTGGAATAGACAAGTGGGCGATTCTGTGTGAAATTCTGTGCACCTAACCCTAATCATTGTGTGTTTTGTCTGGCGGCTACTGTGTGTGTGACGTCATTCATCTTCTTCATCAAGAATACTCAGTGTATTCTTGATTTCTCTCACAAATCTTTGCATTCTAGTGTTTCATCTACAGTGGTTGATCATCAGGTGGATTCCGCACACCTGTTGGTTGCTTTAGCTGAGTGAGATCTTGGATTAGGAGGCCTTACACTGGTCTTCCACATTGCACTAGCGAAGGTCTTTGTCTTTCTCTTTGAGAAGTAGTGTGCGGTTGTTCAATCCACGCCAAGGCATCCGCACACCCAGTTGGTTTGATCAACAAACACATTTCCTTCAATCACACCGTAGAGAAAAGTACACTACGTTCATCTTGTGGAATTTGAACTTCTTGTGGAAGAAAAATCCATGAATCTTCGAAAAGCTTCAGACATGCTGCAAGCGCGTACATTTCATTGGAATCTTTCCTGTCGACCCGATCAGAAACCATAACAACCAAATTTTGGAACATATTTCATCTTGTCGAATTTTCAACTTCATCCAACCACATTCCTTTCACCAACATATTCTTCTTTTCTTTTTCTTTCTCTCTCCATCATGGCAACAATATTCTCCTAGATGTAACAATATTTCGGAGCCTTATGTCGCCGATCTTGTGCATGGACGCTCCACTATCAACAATCCTAAGACTACCAATAGTTCCTCCTGGAACATCCTGCACACTCATTCAGAGATTAGTTGGAGAGGGGGACCCAAGCCTTCACAGACTTGGGTCGTCCGTCATCATCGAGAATTGTAACATCCATTTCCCGATGATTCGGAATTGATGTAGCTCCCCCTGAAACAATTTCCGATTTTGGTTTCCAAATCTGTTTTTGTTTTCCATTTTTAACTTCTAACTTAACAGACTGTGTTTGGACAAACTCTGGTTTTAAAACCTTTTCAATTTCTTTTCTTTGTTTCCTTTTCTGTTTCATTTCCCGTTGTTTAACAAGACGAGGGTCCTGTCTTCGTGAAACAGATCTTTTATGGTAACTGTTACCATGGGGGGCATCAACTTTTGCCTTTCCTTTCGTGAGATATGGACAGATTCTGACAATGTGCCCATACTCACAGCATTCAAAGCATGATCTCCGCTCAACAAACCTCGGAGTATCATAACTGTAGGAGCTTGATGATGAACTTCGTGATCTTGAGGTACTTGGTCCTACATCACAACCGTTTGTGTGTTGTGTGTAATTGTTTTGACTGTTTCTTTTCAAAGAGTTACCTTGATTGACATGATCTAAGTTAGATTTATTGGCAAATGTTTCAAGTTTATCTGTTCCCTTCGACTTCACAAAGTTCACTTTATTGTTCTTCTTTTGATTCGGTTCCTTTCGACCTTGAGTCATTGATTTACCTTTTGGTTTGGTATAATTTTGCTGCCTTTTCACTGTTGGTAATTTCTGATTGCCACATTGTTTTCGAACTTCAGCCTTTGGGATAGGAGGACACTGTGTTACCACAACGTGTGATCCTATCTTTCCCAAGAACTTACTTGTTGAATCCTCAAAAATTTTTCTAATTAAAGATTGATTAACATTCTTAATAGGAAAATCTTTGTCAGAGTAGATTTTATCATCACCAACAAGAGTGTACAGCAAATTCACACTCTCAGACTCTTTTGCAGACGTGGACTCGACCAGAACAGTCTTAGCAGGTTTTACGGGAGGATCACATAGAATATGATTCTCAAGAGGTATGTCCTCTTCTTTGATTACCGCATCAGACTGTGCTGAGTCAGTATCATCGGATTCATCATCTGAAGAATCAGCATCCTCAACAATGACTGGAGGATCCTGATTTTGTTCAGCAGTTGACACACTTGAAACTGTTGAAACATCCGAATCTGATGATACTTCATTTTTTGTATCCTAGTCCAGTTGCAAATTCCTCAATGTCTAAAGGAACAGATTCCTCATAATATGTTCTATTCTCCTCATCAGGCAATGCATCATAATTTTGTCTAACAGGTGGTGGACATTTCTTATATCCAATGCACGTGACATCCTTTTTCTCTTTTTGTGTGTCAATGATGTGATCCAGCATGTATCTAGAGTTTGAATAACTGTCTAGCTTAAGCCGGATCGCCTTACTTTCACACTTTGCACAGGCTAACTCTTTTTGCATGATCTCAAGACGATCGATATAACAGTTTATGTCAGTTTGTTTTCTTGAAACCATTTTTGTCAGCTCGGTTTTATCTTTTCTTAAATTTGCAACGACCGTTTTAAACTCCTTTTCATGGTTTTCATAAAACATGTTAGCCTCTTTGCATTTCGAAAGATCCACTATCAACTTTTGATTGTGGATATTTGTCACTTCATATTTGTTTTGCAAAGCCTCATGTTTGCTTTGCAAATCACACCACTTAGTATTAAAAGAAACATGTTTGTTTTGCAAGTCAGACAATTCAGCATTTAAAGCATCATGATTGCTTTGCAACTCAGACATATTAGCATCTAAATCAGCACATTTAACACTTAAGCTAGCACAATTATCACAATTAACAACTGTTGGTTCATCGACACATACCTGGCTTGATGAACTGCCGCCATTAGCCATAAAGGCTGAATGAAGAGAAGAAGAAGAAGAATAAGCAGCTTGATCCACCAGAATAGATCTTCTATCATTCCTTGCTGCAGCTTCTCCTAACAATTCATCGATATCTGCATCGATTCTCCCACTAGATACATCATCAGAATAATCTTTGCCTGAGGTTGAGGTTTCCTCATCTGAACTCCTTGAATCACCAGAACTCTCTTCATCTGAAGATTCACCACCACTAGCGGAAGATTCTCCACCACTGGCGTGCTTCAAATCCTTAGCAGTTTCAGCAAAACAAGCTGCTCCTCCCTGATCACCAATGCCTAATTGCATTGACCAGTCACAACCTTCATCTATTTGCACCACAAGAGCTTGATTGGTGTTCGATGGTCCTGCTTGATTGTTTGCAGGGACCAAGGTGCGATCGTCATTCCTGGTTTGATTCTGATTCTGTTGGTTGCCTTGACCTCTGAAAGGATTCTGGTTCCCATGCTGAGCTGGCTTTATGCATTCACGCTTGAAATGACCACGTTCACCACAGTTAAAGCACTTGACGGATTGCTTGTCGAACCCATACTTGGTATCTTTCTTGCTTTCCAAGCTGGTTCTACCCGTCCGTTCCATGAAGTCCTTAGCTCGCCTAACAGCACTAGCGAAAGCCCATTTGGTGTCCATCATATCCATCTCTTCTTTATCGATCTGCTGATAATCTTCTTGAGTTAGATTGATGTTTCCGATCTGCCCTGCAATCAACCCATAATAAGAGCTCACCAATGTGTTTAATATCTCCATATGATCTTTAGCTACTTCAACGCTAACTTTGGAGAAGTTTGACGTGTCAAGCCGTACTGTATTTGAATTTGATGGCTGACCAGCAGATGATGTGCTTCCATAACAAGCTTGTTGTTGAACAGGAAGTGGATTTCCATACAAGTCTGTGGTTGGAGCAGGCTTTACAGGAACTTGTATCGGATTGCCATACAAATCTGTGCTTGTGACAAACGCCGTTTGAAGTGGAGCATGTGAAGCAGGTCTTGCAGAAGTGCTAGAAGTTCCATAATACATATCAGGATTTTGTCGCACTGGAACCCTTTTTGCCTTTAGGGTTTCTTCCTGATCTTTGTTCTCCAAGAGCTGACCGAAGTCATTGATGTTTGTTGTAGCCAATGTGTCATTGTATTTCAGGATTTCCAAGAAACCATTCCATTGAGGTGGCAATGCATCGGCAAACTTTGTGACTACCTCTGCTGGAGTTGTTACTACCACATAATTACTCAATTCAGTCAGCAAGTGATGAAATCGACTTGTCATATCTCCCAAAGATTCATTTTCCATACATGTGAAGCCAACAAACTCCTTCTTGAGTAAATCATGTCGCAATTGGCGTGACTTTTCGTTTCCTAGACCTCTTGTCTTCAACGCATCCCATAATCGCTTTGACGTCTTGAACCTGACAAACTGATGATATATATCCTTGCTCAACGCCTGAGTCAGAATAGCATATGCTTTCTTTTCTAAATCATATGCCTTTTTCTCGTCTTCCGTAAGATCTGCAAATGTAGCGGTAGCTGAAGCGACAACCTCAAGAGCTTGATCAGAATCTGTAATAAAACATAACCACAATTCCGTGTTTTGCCCAAGGACATATGTATGGAATCTATCTACCCATCCAGGATATTCATTTATGTGCATCAGTTTCGGTGGGCGATTTAGACTTCCGGTCTTGCTTTCGCTTAGGAGTATACTTTGAATACTTGGAGTTTGGTTTGAAACAAACACCCATTGACCTGTCGACATTGGATTCACTTGCGAAGATGCGGGTGCGGGAGATTCGGCCCATGATGGCGACAAACGCGTGTTTGTATACTTACTTTCCGTATTAGATGCGGGTGCGGGAGATTCGGCCCATGATGGAGATAAACGCGTGTTTATATACTTGCTCTCTGCAGTTGACGGAGTACCCCACCAATTCGGATTCATTTCGAATATTTAATGACAAATACCTGATTAAATCACACAAATCAAACAGTTAGGAATGTTTAAAAAAAAACTTCTGTTAATAATATCACAAATACATTTGACGAAATCAGGAGTGTTCTCGTCGCTGATATGTTGATGACGAAATCAGGAAGGGTTTTCGTCGCTGATATGACGAAGACTTGGGGTTTTCGTCGCTGGTACAAGTCTGATTTCGTCGTTGAAAGCTGTTTGAGAAGATAATGGGATTTCGTCGACTAGGAGGGGTTTTTGTCGCTGATGTTCTTGACGAAATCAGGGTTGTTTTCGTTGACAATTGTGACCAATAACTTGCAAGATATTCCTCAAAGCTTATCCTCTGACACAAAGACTTTTGTCAAACCCACCTTACCCTTACACACTATTTTTCAACAATAACCATCATTTGAATGACACAATATTCAAACAAACATATTATAATCAATCTTCAATAATGCATAACACAATCAAATCCAGTAATTTAAGATCAAACACAGAAAAATTTTGAAGAATACTTGAAGATATGAAGAACAATATGAGTTTTCTGGCCGAGATAATCACCGGAATAATTTCCGAACACAATTTTGCAAGAAAGTTTCAATAACAACCTTAAACTAACATGTATGCGTAGGATACTAACAAGGTTTTTATAGAAACAAATAGCAAAACTACAAGTTTTTCACTGATTTTAGAACCTTTTTCTAGAAAATACAAACTATTTGTATCAAATTTCAAATAACAAATCTGAAAAACTTATGAAAAATCTTTAAAAACTCAAGAACACAACTTGGTTTTAACAAGGAATCGAGCCAATGCTCGGATTAGCGAACTTGGATCATCTCGACGAACACTCAAATTCTGTAACGAAATCAAGGGATTTCGTCACAAAGGTGTCTACGTCATCCAAAGGGGACTTCGTCACTTGTCATGTTGGGCCAAGGGATTTCGTCGCATGCATGTTGGGCTTCAGGGACTTCGTCACACATATGGGCTCTTAACAAACAGACAACATACAAACTTAATCAACACATAAGCAATACAAAATGCAAACTGCACACACGCAGTTGCATTTACATCAAACGTTACAAAGTAAATCGCATACCGAGTCAAGACAGGAGGATGTCTTGACTACGGCCTTCCCTTCGTAGCCGAGACTAACCGAGCCGAGCCGTATCCACACAATATGTATCAACAACAATCGCACTCTCTCTCACACACTTGTGTGTGTTATTGGTGTAACTAGAAGATCTTAACAATGACAGATGATAATGTTTCTCTCTGCAAAAAAATTGTGATACCAATTTATCGCAGACATGAATTATTTGAAGTTTTGAACCAACTGATGTTTTCTTCTACTAATCATGTTGATTATTAGACACCAATTCAATTTTAGCTTTGATTTCTTGAATTTCGATCCACCAATTTGAGTTGAAATCCTTGAAAAAAGCAACAAATTTGATTAGCTTCGTAATTTTAACTTTGGAAGGTGAATATTTTCAAATAAAATAATCTGATCAAACTTTGAATTTGAAGATGGTGAAACCCCAAATTCAATCACGTGGCTTTGCTACTAGAGAGAGAAATGGTTGAGAGAGAGGGAGTCTTAGGTGTTATATATATATATATATAAGATTAGGTTCAAACGTGAAAAAAATCCCAAGAGTGAAATGCGTGAACTGATCTGGGCCCTTGATTTTTATGATCTTGAGATTAAAGTGAGTGGCATGATGGTAATTATTTGGTTAATTTTTTTCATTTAATTAAATACAAAAAGGGTATATGTGTAATTTCAATCTTAAATTGATTGCATAAATCTCTTACAAATCAAGTAATCAATTATCCTCTTAAATTGATTGCATAAATCTCTCACAAATCAAGCAATCAATTATCCTCTTAAATTGATTGCATAAATCTCTCACAAATCAAATCAAGGATTAGGAAATATGTAACTTAATTCAATTATTAAAATAATTGTTTGTTTAAATGCGATGTACACATGTGTATTCTGATTTTGCCCTCTTTTTAATGCGATGTACACATGTGTATATCGTCTGTTATTGTGATATCACAGGATTTTTTTTTTTGTATTGAATGTTGATGTACACCTGTGAATTACTGTACACATGTACGATGCTGAGTACACATGTGTACTGTTCTATTTATATCCAAGTACACATGTGTATACCGTTGAAATATGAAGGCTACGTGGATCTTAAAAATCAAAATTTGAATTCTGGTGAAGAAATCTGAAATAAAAATTAAAATTGAAATCTGGTGATTTGTTGTTTGTTTTGATAATTATCTTATTAATAAATAAACATAATGTGGATAATGAATTTAAATTAGGAAAGATGTAACTTAATTCAATTATTAAAATAATGATTTAAATCTAATTTTTTTTATATAATTACAATCCTACCCTTAACAACTAAAAAGGAAATCAAGGGTCCATATCTGTTCACGCAGTTCACTCTTGGGAGGTTGTTCACGCTGGAACCCTACCCTATATATATATATATATATATATATATATTGTTAATTAACATACCTTTTAATTAAATGGGTAAAATTACAAAAATACCCTCATGTGGTATGCACATGATCCTAATTAACGTTAACAACAAACTGAGTTAAAGCTAAAGGATATAACGTGTAAGATTTTGAAACATAAAGTACAAAACCTATCAATTTAAAGACAAAGGACACCACCTGCAATTTGGTGTGTAGATAAATGACAAAACTTGTAATTTACTCAAGAAATAATTTGTTAACTACTGGGCGCAAAGTTCGTTTGCATTCGCTCATTTAATAAATAAAGAACATGAACAAAAAGTTTCGTATGTTAAGTTATATAAATGAACATGAACAAATATTGCGTTCGTTCAATTATTTTCGTGAACGTTTTGTAACGTGTTCGTTTATGTTTGTTTGGGTATGCCTTTGGATGTTTATTTCGTTCTTTGTATTCATTTATATTCGAACATTAGCGCTTTTAATTTTTATATACTTAAACACTTCAAAATCCTCACTAATAGCACTTTTAATTTTTATATACTTAAACACTTCAAAATCCTCACTAATAAATTGTTTAATAAATATTAGTGTATTGTATGTTACATGCTATTAGTGCGTTTTGCTGAGTCTATCGTTGTTCAAACAGGCTAGGTTTGTCGTCTGCTGAATTGGTACGTTAAACGAATGAACTAGGTTCGTTCTCTAGGTAATGTTAGCGAATAAATTCCCATTAGCTAGATAGGTTAGCGAATGAGTCAATCACTAACATGTTGTTAGCGACCGAACTCGTTCACTGGAAACATTTCAGCGAATGTATCTCATTTGCTAAGTAGGTCTTAGCGAATGAGCGTATGGCATATAAATAGGCAATTCATTCGCATTTCATAGTATACACGTATGCGGAGCTAATGAGCGTATGTGTGTAAATTTGGGGGGAGATCATGTTTTATCTCTTGGTCTTCATCAATGTAAATTGTTTTAGTAATACTAATCTGTGTCGGTTCGTTATCGTCTACGTATTCCGATTAAGAGTTTTTATCAAACATACGGTGTTTATCAAATTCAGTCATTATCTGTTGAAAATAACGATCTTGCACATACCATTTATTCGAAGTTTAATATATGTCTGTTTGTGTTCCATTATGTTCATGAACATTTGTTTGTGTTCATTCGGGTTCATTTATGTCTATGAACGCTTTTTTTTGTGCTCGTTTGAGTTCATGAACGTTTGTTTGCGCTCGTTACCGAAGTTAACGAACAAACACAAACGAACACGATCACGTTCATTCAATTAATGAACGAACACGAAGATAAAATCTCGTTCCATAAGTGTTCATAAACCATTCTTGAAGACATTTATTTTCTTACCATCGTTCTGTTCGTTTGTAGCCCTAATTATATTTATAATAAGTAATTATTCCAAGGCGATGGCAGAAACTTTCTATGTCATAATCTTCCCAAAGACTATCTTGAAAAACTTTTAAAGTACCAAATTGTGCCAAAACACTTTCAAACATATGGCAAGTTGAATTCCAACGAGTCGGTAGGTTCCATTTAGGACCTAAATATTGGGCATCGACATTGTCACAAAGTGTTATACAATCTTGATATCTTTCTTTTCCACTTTTAAAAATATCTTGTAACACCATTCTTAAAGCTTTTATACAATTGTTAACATATTTATTGTCTTGTGTGGATTGCACTATTAAATTAAGACTATACGCATCATAACGAGTATGGAAAATTCGCCAATTTTGCCATTTTATCCCAAACCGCATCCGGGTTGTATTGAAATATATTACCATCACTACTCAATTCGGGTTGTACGCCTTCCGGGATTTCTTTTAACACCTTGCAAAATTTCTTTTAAATGTGTTTATTTAAAGTAGAGTTTGAATCACTTTTTAACATAGTGTTACAAAAATTGCAACGCGCCTTTTTAGAACTATAACTCATCTCCACCAAATCCGAATTGCACCAAATATCCTTGTTCTGATTATGCAGGAGAATCCCAACAATGAATGGGGCACATGAAGAACCGACACCAACATATGATGTTGATTTGCTTGCCAAATCGAGTGTACAAGAAATGAAGAAAATGTAGAAGTTAGAAAGTGTGAAACTTGAATATACCGAGAGTATTTTTGTAATTGTTTAAGCATTTTGAGTTGGGTAATCAACCAATACACGGTAGGAATCGAATATTTTTATGTCGGGCAGGAACCATTTTATTTGTTTATTTTTAAGGGGGAAACGGGTAGGAAATTTTATGTATAATCAGGTCTAGGCTGGCTCTTCATTATGCCGGGTATGAACCGAAATCGGTTCCGTGTTGAATACGCTAGGTCAGGTCCTAAACATTTTGAAAACTAAAATATTTAAATAAATATATTTACTTTTTTAACAAGAAGTTACATTATTTATATTCTTTCATCATTGGATAAGAAATCCGGACATTTTGAGTAAATCCACTATTTTAATACCTAGATAACGCTAGAAAGTAAAAGCCATTATATATATTATATATATTGTTGATGAAGGCGATAAATAGTAACTTTATATCTATAATAATATATAGCTTTTTATTATTATTTTTTATTTAATATATTATAATAGTTTATTATTATATTTACTTTTAACAAAATATTTTTAATTTTTTTTCCTTTTTTAAAACCATATATTTCCTTTACCATTTTTAATAATTTTTTTTCTTTTTTTAGAACATATATTAATTTATCAATTAATTAATTTGATACTTCTTTAATAATTTACGTTTATAATTTTTTTTCTAAAAATTAAGTACATAGTTGTCCTTGATTTTTTTCCTAACATTATGATATAAGTTTTGTTAAAGACGAAGTTGTACTTAAAATAAAGTATTTATTTGGTATCATAAAACGGTACGATGATAAACTAAACCGTTTTAATGGTTTGGCTTTCTAAACAACATACTTTATTTTCAAATCACGTTTGTTTTACATTATCAATTTGCTCGGTTTCGCTGCAACGCGCGACGTAAAAAAACTAGTTAAAATAAAGTTGGAAATAAATAAATGATAGACTATGTAGATTATGAACATTACAAAAATTAATGTTGGAAATAAATAAATATGTAGGTAACAACCAAGGTTATTAGACTTTAAAATATGTAATAATGGATTTTAATAATTCTAACTATTAGGAATTGGCTGAAAACAGCCGCAACTACATAATTATCTTCTGATTATCCCACCTTTTAACCTATATTTTTTTTGTGACGTGGACACTTACGTGACACAAACCCTTGTAATTTGATGAAGTGACTGCATCCGTGCACAAACCTTGTGGCATTCTCATCACCATTTCACCAAATAACAAGGTTTTTATTGAATAAGCAGCAACTTCATCAAATAACAAAGGTTTGTGCCATGTCAACGTCTCACAAAAAAACTAACTGGGTTACCTCAGTTAAAAGGACTCTTTGGGAGAAACTATTTTAATAAGTGAGACCATCAGGGCCGGCCCGTAGGGAGTGCGGGGTGAGTGACGACACAAGGCCTGACACTACAAGAATTTATGGCATTAGGGGCGACAGCATTAGAGGCGACATGCTAAATGTCGTCGCTAATGCTTATAATCCGCATGCCATCCATCTGAGTTAATTCTGGCCGTTGATAAACTGATTAATCTAAGGGCTCACAATTATTCATCCACAATTTCATTTCCCTCCAAACAAGATCTTCCTTTATCCCTAATTAATCATTTCCCCCCAAACAAAACCCTTTCATTGTCCCCAATTTCTCTCCCACCTGCAACCATACGACGCCCCGCATCTCCGACCACCATCCGGCCACCTCTGCATCTCCAACCATCATCAATGTCTGACCCCACCTCCTAACCACCTCTGCAACGTCCGACACCACTCTAACCACCAGCGACCCACCACAGACCATCACTGTTTGTTTGTAATTTGACCTACTCTGGTATGTACATTGCTGATTTGTTTGTAATTTGACTAGATATGTAGTGATTGACTTGTAAAACTTCTAGATATGTAGTGTTTAAGGTAAGTTTTTGAGTCTGAATCCTAGTAGTAGATTATTGTAGTGTTTGAGGTAATTTTTGAGTCAGATTTGGGAGATTTTATTCTGATTGTGATGTTTGGTTGATTTTGATTTTGACTTTCTTTGTTGGTCAAACATATGTACGCATAGAGTTGAACAAACCTTAAACGATTATGTGTTGTTAAAAAGTATATTTTTAATAAAATATGACTGACTTATTCCAAAATATCTAAACATGAACCTTTTTGTTTAAGTTTGTATTGTAAAAGGCATACCGGACATGGTGTAAAAGCATATAAGCAAAAAAATGAAGATTAGAGTTCCATATTTGTGTTTTGATTCCAGTATGAGTTAATAATTAGTTTTTTTTTAAATTAAAGAGATAACGCTCTAACATAGAATACATAAGTTGATCAATACATATTTTGGAAAACCACCTGCATATAGAGTTGAAATGACTAATAATGCAATAGCTGCTCGCAATTGAACCGTCAAGCAGCCACGCTTGAACCCGTCAAGCAGTGGCGTAGCTTTCAAGGGGCCGGTGGCTTCCGACCCCCCGGTGGAAATTTTCAAGCTTCGCCACTGCCGTCAAGCGCACCGTAGTCGAACCCCGGCGGTCGCATGTGACATAGAAAGGTGCCTATTGTTGTACACGCACCGATTAAGTTGCGAGTACGATCTTGATATGCTCTGCGTTTGACTATTTTTTTTTTGTTAAGATTAAGGTATGAAGTCGGTGCTATAGTCATATTAGTTAAATTGCTATTTCATATAAACCAAATAGTGATATGCATTTTTTACTCTGTCTAGCGTATTTACATATTTAGCTTTTATATCTGAAGGGGACTCTAAAAGTTGTAATGCATAATTCTCAAATCATATACGAGACATATGGTCCCCGTGAGCCCATCTCTTTTTTATGAAGGTTAGATTTAAATTCTTTAAAATCTTATTATTATATGCGATTGCTAACAAAGTTTCTGATACAACTTCTAATAATATAGGTACCATGCTTGTTTCAACATTGAACTCTAAATGATAGTCTTAAAACTACTTTAGATTTACGAACTTGTGGTATCATATGTAGGTGGTTTACAAATAGTGGATGGAGAAGAACAAAAGATGATATCTTTCTAAAGGTTGCACCTTGCTCCTTATTACCAAATTCATGGAAGCTTACATGCTGCATTTTCTACACATGAGTAGTACTCATAGTTATTTTGATCTGTTCGATGATCCCTACTTCCTCGCAGCTAAGTTTATCATTATGTTTGTACAAAGTATAATACAATGATATTTTGACTTGACGCTTCTCTTTGGATTTACATGCAGCTAAAGAATCCTAGGCTATTGCCCAATTGCGAAAATCTGGTTACTAAAAAAAAAAAATTCTACATGGAGGCTGTAAACTTATATAAAGCGGTACACATCTTATTAGAGGCGTCTATTATTTTGTCGAAAGAATAACTTATTATTGATGATTAGCATAGTCTGTTGGTTATTATTATTTGGGATTTTATGGTCATTTAGTGATCTCTTTTACAGATAAACTTATTAATGGGTCTTGGTGACAAAACGGCGCTGCGAAAAATGGTTACCGAGCAAATGTATCCTATACGTCGTTATATTCGTTAATTTTTATTCATGAAACCATGGTGGAATATATGTTATGTTTTTCATGCTTTTCTACAACACAGGCACTCAAGAGTGTAATCAAGCTAAGAGAATCTAGACGGAGTAATGTTTACTCGGAATTGACAGAGCCGGTCACTAAAATTCGAACTCTACGCGCTTGAATGGAAAGTATTATTTCATAAGTCACTTGTTTCTTCTTTTGCTTATGTTACTTATAAAAATTTATGGGGCACAAACAATTTTTTATGTTACATATGTATTTAAGCGTTTTAAGGGTCCATAGTCATTCATATAACCACTACATGTTCTTGTTAATTTACAGTTATCAAGTATCTGCGTTTACGGCTGTATAACGGTTGGGAACGAGCCGTAAACGCAGCGGTTAACTGCTGCGTTTGCAGCCGGTATCCGCTGCGTTTACAGCCCGTTCGCAGCCGTTAAATGGCTGCGTTTATGGCCGTATAACGGCTGCGTATGGGCCGTAAACGCAGCGGTTTAACGGTTGCAAACGCAGCGGTTATCCGCTGTGTTTACGGCCCGTTCGTAGCCATTAAACGGATGCGAACGAGCCGTAAACGCAGCGGTTAACCGCTGCGTTTGCAGCCGTTAACCCGCTGTGTTTACGGCCCGTTCGCAGCCGTTAAACGGTTGCATTTACGGCCGTATAACGGTTGCGAACGACCCATAAACGCAGCGGTTTAACGGCTGCAAACGTATCGGTTATCAGCTACGTTTACGGCCCGTTCGCAGCCGTTAAACGACTACGACTGTGTTTAATGAGGGCATGGCTGGGTCTGAATGAAGCCCTACATCTTTTTTTCTCATTGCTGCTCACACTGTGTGTTGAGTTTGTATAACCACTTAGTACCTTACTACTTTAGCTTCTCATAACAACTTTTATATATAACGAGTATCATATATATGTAACTTAGAATAATGCATAGACAATCAAAAGTGTTGAATCTATCATATCCTGTTATTCTTTTTTGTGCTCAATAACTGTACACACACATGTACAACTTGCAGAAGGGCTCGTCTTAGACTCATGTGCAGCTTGCAGAAGGGCTCATCTTAGAAAAGAAGTCATGTCCTTTAAGTGACCCTACCTGAGCGTACGATGAACATTTGGGTAAGTTAGAAGCCATAAGAACTAAATATGAGTAATAACTCATTAGTAACTTAAATGCTGGCATAGATTACAATAAATTAGTTGCATATTACTAACTTAATATATTTTTCAGATTAAGGCATCAGCAATATGAAGAGAGGCCAGAAACTACCATCTTCCGACAAGTTAAGTTGCGGCAGGTGCTTTTCGATACATAACAGTTCCGCTAATCAAATTGTAGTTTAAGTCATACAATGTCAAACTACAAATGTTTGTCTTCCCCGCCACAACACGCGGGTTGAAAGCACTAGTCACTACTGTTTTAATATGGTGATATAAACAAATTGCTATGTAATTTTTGGTTGTTTGAATGTGAATTACTGTTTAATTCTTTGTATACTTATGAACGTTTTTGTCTATGTATGTTTAGGAAAAACTTAAAAAATATGCATGTAATTGTATGTGGGTAACAATGTAAATAGCAGTAATTATTTTTTTCCCTTTTTTTTACTTTTAGTGGCGACATATGTCGTCGCTAAAAATCACAAATGTCGCCGCTAAAAGTCATTCACAATAGCGACGACACACCCTTTTTAGCGATGACAGGTGACCAATAGCGGCGACCCTTTAGCAGCTAAAAGACAATAGCGGCGACAAAAAGGACTTTTAGCGGCGCGCGTGTCGTCGCTAAAGGTACATGTTTCTTGTAGTGTGAACCCTCCGACGGCCCAAATCTTTTTAATTTTGTATATAATTTACATTGTATAAGATAGACATATTTGCACTGAATCGAAAGATAACATAATTGAGCCCATGTGCTAGTGGTTACTGCCTTGCGTAAACAAGGAGACCAGGATTTTAATCCTGGCATCTCCAAAATCTTTATTTTAGCTTTTTTTTGGTTTTTTTTATTTTTTTTTTATTTTTTGCTAGTGGCATTTAATGATTAATTTTGTCAACTGTATCTTTTCCTTTAATTAATAAATTACTTGATCTAAATTTAGCTAAAAATAACTATATAAGTTACATCCACATAAATTTTAGTGATTGTTGAGTGTCTATATTAAATGCAGATTTTCGAATAGGACCCAAAATTTTTTATCTCGCACAAGGCCTTTTTTTGTGATTTTCGAAGACGGCCCTAGAGACCATCAGTAGATATTTCTGTAGTTGGAACTATTACCGACCAATTAATAATAGTTATGATTATTAAAATTCATTGTTCCTAAAAATTAGATAATTAATTCAATAAAATAAGTTCATTTAAAATTTCATAAACATACTATATCTTTACATAACCACAATACATCACGATTAACAGTTCTTAATTAATTTCCATACAATATCTATCTGTTATATAACAATAACAAAATGAATAGGGAATACGTGAAGTCACTTTGATGGATTAGGAAATGATGAATAGAGCCTAACCTTTTTGTTTAACAATTATGTTGAACAAAATTACAATATTTACGTGTTTATTTTTTTAAGCAATTAGTAAGTTTATAACATGAGCCACTTATAACTCTTTTCAATTCATCCTCAAAAAATTATGTAACACGAGTCTAAGGTGATATGCGAACAAGGTTTCAGGTAATTGTTTTACGTATTTATTGTTTATTATGTTATTCTTCTAGCATATGCAACATATAGCTTTCTTGATTTAACAACACGTACAAAATATTTATATTATGCGAGCCTAGTCTAAGTTGGTAAGTGAATATGGTACGTTTCATGTATGAGCTCTTTCAGTATAATTCTATAACGTACAACTTGAAACGGTTTATGTCTTTCTTAAGGGACAAAATGTTGTAAATCGTAAGGAATTGCAATAACTGATATGATAGAAAAGCTTGAACTAAATCAGGACTACAATAGGAAAATAGCAATACTTACAACTTCCGAAACGAAGAAACTACAAAAAAAAAAGAAAGAAAAAAAAAAAGCAAACACAAACACCTTGTGCATAGTTTATAAGGTGATACGGCATCCTAATCTAATGACCAACCCCAGGGCTATGTCCAGGTGTCGTAGGCCGAAAAGCATCCAAGTCCCCTTCCTTAATCGTAACACCAGACGGTGACACTTGGCTAGGGTTTGCGGAGCCAGTTTCTTGGGTCACCACCTTTCCCTCCAAACATTCCGTGGTACACTTGAAGTTTTCACCTAGCTTTCTTGCCTCACTTATTTGCAGCACCTCATTGCTTACAAATAGCATAAGCAACACACAACAGAAAAAGGTTCTACACAACCTGGCCATTTTAAACAAGAGTCAAAAGAGTTTTAAAGTATTAGTGAGGCTCTTAAGGTGATGTGCAGTTCAACCCTTAAGTGTGTTGGAGAGGTAGAGATGAGTTTGGCGATTGTTAAATGCTAAGGTTCGTGGTATTTATAGATGAAGGTTTGGGGGGTAGCATGTGTGGTCCAGACATCAAAGCTATATGGAAGAAGTTAACAGGCCCTAATTAATATAAGGACGTTAATATTTATTAGCATACTTTTTGTCAGAAGAATGATATAATATACTTCAATTTTTTAGGCCATTGTTTTGGTTTTTTTATCTCGTTGTTGAATGTGGACATGATTTCTAATCATGGGTTAGGAAAATATTTGACAAGTTCGGTACTATGTAATATTTAAGATAGAAGTAACACTTGATTAGTTACATAATATAGTAAACTAGGATTAAGCACTCCCCGTTGCGGCGGGGGTGAACACCAATACCACACTACTACCAACGACCATCAACACTAAAGTTACGGCGCGGTAATGTGAAGAAAATTAAACTGAAACGTAAAATATATAAAAGAATAACTAAATCGATCTAGAACTCGCGCGTTACGATAAAACTGTCAAACGGAAAAAAATAGATAACGTAAAAACGTTTAACCACACACGCGCGTTGTGACGTGTTAACTCGCAAAATTTAGAACGGAACATAAACGAAAATTTTGCGAAAAAAAATCAAATACTTTTGGGTTAAAAGTAAAAAAAATCAAATACTTTTGGGTTAAAAGTAAAGACGAAAAGTTTTGTGGTTAAAAGTAAAAAAATCAAATAGTTTTATGTTAAAAGTAAAGAATCAAATAGTTTTGGGTTAAATGTAAATAAATCAACTTTTTTTTAAAACTCACAAAGCATTTGGGTTAAAAGTAAAGAATCAAATAGTTTTGGTTTAAAAGTAAATAAGTCTTTTTTTTTTTTTTTTTTTTAAACTCTCAAAGCATAAGGTATCACACCATTATGCCTAAAAATGTTACAAATTATAGTATTGGGTAATGGGTAATATAAATATATTTAGGGAAAATTAATTTTTGAATCCCTGTGCTTTGAGGGTTTTATCCACTTGAGTACAAAATCAAAATGTTTAACGCCCTGAATCTCTATAGCCAATTTTCTTAACCATCTGAGTACAAATTTTTAATACTGTTAGAATTGTTTTGGTAACTTTTGTTAAATGATCAAATTACCCTTATACTTGAAAAAAACCATTTTATTATTATTAAAACAATTATTAAATATATACATGTATTCCATCCACTCACATCTCCCTCTCTTTTCAGATTCCACTCTCTCTCTCTACCTAACCACTTTCTCTCTCAACAAAACAACCACCACCACCATCACCATCACCACCACCGCACCAACACCTCCACCTCCACCTCCACCAACACCGCCTCACCAACACCGCACCACCACCACGTCCACCAACAGCGTAGCACTACCACCATTGTAGCCCCTCCACCACCGCTGCACCACATCGGAAAACTCACATCTGTGGTTCATCACCACATCAGAAAACTCACACTTGTGTTTCATCATCACATCATAAAACTTACATCCGTCTCAGATGGTTCAGAACCACCATCACATTGTAAAACTTATATATATATATATATATATATATATATATATATATATAGAATATATATATATATATATATATATATATATATATAGAATATATATATAGAATATATTTATTTTTATATATATTATATATTAAAACTTTATGCATTAAAGAGTTATTCTTTGCACTCATGTGCATATAAGATGACTTGTAATTTGTGTGTAAATGACTAAAATACCTTCGTAGTTTACAGACTTGGTGGATGGTGTTAAAAATTTGGACTTAAATGGTTAAGAAAAGTGGTTGTAGGGACTCAGGACGTTAAACATTTTGATTTTGAACTCAAGTGATTAAAACCAATAAAACAGGAAGATTCAAAAAGTAATTTTCCCATATATATATATATAGGAGAAGGATCCGTTAGGAACCATCCTTTATTGCGAGAACCACGAGAACCAATGTGAGAACAAACAAAAATACCTAAAAAAAATCTAAAAAACACATAAACTTTTTTAAATATTTTTATGAAAAAATCGCTGCTTTTCGTTAATAGTTTCTTTTAATTTTTTTTATCTACTAAAAGTAGCGATTTAAATAAGAAAATATTAAAAAAAAATTGTGAGTTTTTTAGATTTTTTTTGGTTTTTTAGTGGTTTAGTTTTTAGCATTTAGCTTGGGTGGAGAGTGGGGGGAGGGGGGGGTTTAGTTTTTAACATTTAGCTTGGGGGAGAGGGTTTAGGTTTTTTTTTTTTTTTTTTTTGGGGGGGGGGGGGGTGGTTAGGTTTTTTCATGTTTTTTGTGGTTAGTGGGTTTATTTTGTTATGTTCACATTGGTTTTAAAAAAAAACCCAACAAAATAATCCACTACACCACCAAAATCCTAAAAAAAGCCTAAAAAAACCCACCCTCAAAAAAAAAAAAAAAAAAAAAAAAACCTAAACGCCCCACCCCCGCCCAAGCTAAATCCTAAAAACAAACCCCACCCCCCCCCCCCAAAAAAAAAAAACTAAAAAAAACCTAGCCCCCAAGCTAAATGCTAAAATCTAAACCATAAAACTAAACTCCCAAAAAACCTAAAAAAAAAAAACTTAAAAAATCTAAAAAACACACAAAAAATTGTAATATTTTTTTTTTATAAAAATCGCTACTTTTAGTATCCATTTTTTTTAAATTATTTATTTTATTAACTAAAAATAGTGATGTCACACCCCGATATTTCCACGTATTACCGGTGGAGAGTATCGTGACGTAGTTGATGTCATCATAGACAATTTATCACAGTTTATATACACAGCGGAAGTCGAAAGATAAAATCATTACAAACCGAATGAAAGTAATATCATTTATTACAAAACGGTTGTAAAGGATCCACAGGCGGATCAAAAATAAAAAGGGTCATTGTTCAACAGATTATAACATCTAAGCTTGCAAGGCTTTTTATTGATGCTAGGAGTAGCCAGCCAATTCCGATTAGTACCTGCACTTAACCTTTTTGGAATAATACGTCGGTTTTCACTGGTAAATACAATTAACCGACTCATTTTGAAAGTATTTTAAGAAAATTGATTTGAATGCACAAGGCACAAAATATCTTTTATAAGTTGGGATAATTATTTATATATAAACTTGTAAAAGAATTACATGTTCGTTATGCGTTCAGTAGCCCGGGTTGAATACCGGGTTAAAGATTAATAGACACACCACATGATATAATCCCGCGGCAAGTTATTCTCAAACCGGCGGTTATACCTTGTTATATATATGCACGGGCAGGTGTATGCCTACACCCCGTGCTTAGGTCGTGGCCATTTCAATGAATGATGCCAAGGATATCCGGGACATGGTCATCTCAATGAAACTCTAAGGCATGTCTAAACTAAGCTAAATCGGGTCAGAACTGAAAGTCAAAGCAAAAGTCTACTTTTGCGACTATCGGTTCCGAACCGAGCCTATACTCAAAATTGTCGGATTGAACATGCTTAGACATGTTCTTACATTAATTACCAAGTTATACAAGTGATAAAATAGGTTTTGTAGGATCATTTTCACGACCGAAACGAGTCGTTCAGAGGTGTTCTTCTCAATACGAGAGGCGGAAACTAACGTATCGAGTTCGATTCAGCTAGATATTCACTTTAATTGTCTTTTTGATTGATATAACAGCTTTTACAGCGAGTAGACACTTCAGCAGCACTTCGGCTCTGGAATCGGAAAGTTACAAAAGAAACGAACAAGGCAAGTATTTATAGGGCTGCCTATTTTGCACGAAACAGTTGACACGAAATCAGTTTCACACGAAATAGTCATTTCGTGCGAAATGAACAACTGGTTTCGTACGAAATAGTTGTTTCTTATTTCGTGCGAAATACCCCTAAAACCAAATTTCACGTACTTCGTGCCCTGATCTTTCTAATCTAGTATAAGACTCGATACAAGACGAAGTCGACAGACATATGCACCAACAGACTCCCCCTTGGATGTTGACGAAGTCTTCAGTGTCGAGTCTTCAACATCTTCAGTCTTTATCAGTCTTTTTGCTCTTCCTGAAGTATCTAACAATGTAAAGCATCCTCATTATTCTCTCTTCTCTTCTCTCTTCCAGGATCTCAATCTGACTTTATCTTCTCTTGATCAGATCTCTTGATTCCTTAAGTTCTTCAACATCATCAGCTTGCGTGATCCTCAGGATAGAAACCTGGATTTCCTATCTTCAGACTCCTCTATTCTAACAGACTCCCCCTTAAACTATGCTGGGATCGTAGTCTGACTTTCACAGGTTCTAGAATCGAAACCTGGCTCTTTGTAAAAATAAGATCTGGATCCTGACAGACCTGCACATTCTCTACCTCACAGTAAATTTCACAAATTTAAAATTTGACAAATTTATAAATCACTAGCATGAATAGAATGATTTAACAATTAAAAGCTTCTGATTACCACTTGTAGGCAAACATTCAAAATTTTTCTCATTTTAAACAGACTCCCTTTACCAGTTGTTCATCATGTTTAGCATTTTGGAATTTTGAAAATCAGCTCTCCAACATCAGTTGTCGAAAATCTTTTTGAATTTTCAAAATTTATGCTAAAACACACTGAAAATCTTTTTGGATTTTTGAATTTAATAGAAAGCAGTAAAAAAATATATACAAACAATATTTTTTGCGAGTTTGTGTAAGAGGATCATATCAGTTTTTGAAACAAATCACCAACACCGTTAAGTTATAAACATTTTAAGTTCTAAACGATTCACTTAGATTGTCAGTATACTGATCCACTTAAATTTTCACACAAAGTTCAATTGTTTCGAGATACGAGATTAATGTTTTAGAGACTTAAGCTTATACGCATGTCCCACCTCAGAATATACTCCCGTATCCAGATCCCAATATTCAGTCTTACAGGTGAGTACACCTAGATGATATCTATAAAGGGTTAAATGCGAGGGCCATGAGAGCTCAGGCTATTGCTTCCGCAAAATCAGAGAGATGATGGCTTCGACTTTAGGTGTGTTCCCTTTAGAGAATCTTTTCTTCAACAGCACATGATTAGCATTTTGCAATGTTTCATCATTTTTTATGCTGAGGGTGGTGCTATTATTTCAAGCAAGCGAAAAGTATTATACGGGGACTAGGCCATTGCTTCCGCAAAATCAGAAGTCCCGGGATAATACCCTAGATATCACTAAGCATAAAGACATAGTATCTCAGAAAGAGGGATCTTTCAAACAAGATTTCAGGGGTTACCCATATATCCGAGAGATGTTCCCCACGAGATAAGTAAGTTTGAAATTTAGGTTTATATCTCGAATACAATCTATTAAGTGTGTAAAAACCTACTGGCATATCATCAGTGAGACCGTTTATCACATTTTGACTTTCCAATTCTTTAGCGTGCTGTGATAGTCCACTGATGTACTATCATTTCCTCTTTTCTCAAGAAAACTCATTTTTTATTTTTATCATGTTTTTGACTTTATCAAATTTTCTAATGTTTTTGGATTTTCTGAAATTTTCTTACTCCCCCTAAAATTCAAAACCATTTAAAGAAAAATTTGAAAATAAACTGTACAAACAAATGGCAACTGTTGTGAATTGCTTCAATTCGCCATCCACTTGGCATAAACAATCAGAACTCCCCCTGTCAACAAACTATTTTCACATTAAGATTTCAAAACATTTAAGTTTGTTTTAATCAAAATGGTTTTTCTGGAAAATAAGTTTTCTTGATTTTCACAAACCACTTGTAGGTTAGGGGTTTCATCACATTGTTTTTCAACCAATTTGTATTAAAGTTAAATCAAGTTCAACTTAATGACCTTGATAAACCACTTGTAGGTAAAAACATCACAACTGGATCGAAATATCATTTAACAATCACCATCCACGACTGTGATATTTCTCAAGAAAGATGCCGATACCTACTCCTCACTTACCAACCTGGGAGCTCCGGCAAGTCAGAATTTTTACATATGAAAAACAGACATCCAAGCCTGACCAAACTTGGATGTGACCTTTTCAGTCTCACTTGGGGTTTCAACATTTCTTTTTTCTTCATAAAATTCTTTAACCCCTTTGACCTTCCCATTGATCATTTTCCCAAAAATATGTTTCACTTTGCCATTAAAAGCCTTTTCGACATCAAATTCTTTCTTTTCAGAATAGAATTGATTCGAAATTTCAACCTTTCCAACTGTTTGTTTAAAATTTTCAGTCCTCAATGGTGGAAAGTTTGCGTCATCCATTGGCGGAACTAAATTTTCTCCTTTTGACTCAACTTGTGGCTCCTCAGGCTTTGACGAGTCAGAATCATCGCCAGGTTTCACATCTGTTTTCTTAACAACCCACATTTGGTTGTCAAGATTCACTCTTCTTTTGTAAAACCTTTTCGAACATTCACCAACTTCATATGTTGAGTTTTTAAACCCTTTGAAAATTTCAATTGGTGGTTCATTTTTAACAACAACTTTTTCTTTCAGTTTAGAGGAAACTCCCTGTTTTGAGTTGGTTGCTTTTGGACAATTCCAGGCAATGTGACCAACTTCTTGACATCGGTAACAAGTTCTTGTCTCCTTTTTCTGATGAACTCCATTTTTCATTCCTTCTTGCTTCTTAGCAAGAAATTCTATGTTCGATTTCTTCCAGAATGAGCTCTTTTCTTCTTCCTCCGAACTTGCTCCTGAAACAAATACAGATTTTGGTTTATAAGTTTTCTTATTTTTATGATTTTTCGGTGGAATAAAACCAAGTCCTTTCTTTTTGAAATTACCGTTATGAATTGGTTTCTTTTGAAAACCTGAACCAGAACTGTAACGCATTTTCGTGTTTATCTTTTGTTGAATTCTTGAAGTGTACTTTGTAGGTTTTTCACTAAGCTTTACATCTTTTATTTCAAAAATATTAATTTCTATTAGTTTGAAAACCTTTTTTATCATTTCTGGTTTAACACTTCTTATTGGAAATTCCTCATCAGAATATAATTTGTCTGAATCATTCAAAGTATATGCCACTTTGATTGGTTCGTCATTCAAATTAGATTTTGATAACATAAATTCTTTATTATAAACCCTTTTAACCGATGATTTCGGACTGTCAACTGATGAACTCAAACTCTCGGATTTGGACTTTGACTCTGACTCCTCATCTTTATCCAACACCTGATCGACCACTTTCTTTATTAACTCAGACTCATGATCAGTATCAGACGATGTAAACGTGACGTCAATGTTTTCTGGAAACTCATCAGTTGTTTCAGACTTCAATTTTATATTGACTGCCTTTTTTACTTGCTCCTCATTTGGTTTTCTGGGAGAATAACCTTCCCAGATCGGAGGCGGACATTTGTTATAATTTGCACTTTGTTTCTTACCAGTATCCTTCTCTTCCAATTCCTTGTCTTGAAAAGCTTCAAAACCTGCAACAGTTGGATAAATTCTATCAATCAGATAATCAGAACTTGAATAACTTTGCAGTAATCGTCCGATTCTTTCATTTTCTATCTTTTCAGTTTCCAACTCTTGCTTCAACTTTGCACATTCTTCAATGTATTAATTGATGGCTTTCTGTTTTGACATCATCACCGCATTCATCATTGTTAATGCATCTTCTCTTTCAGAATTTGTCTTCTGAAGACCATTCACTGTTCTGTTCAAAACGTCATACGATTCTTTCACATAATTGAGATCGAACAATAACTTTTCTTTCATCTTATCTTCCTCACTCAATTTCTCATCTTTTTCTTCACATTGTTTGCAAGATTCTGAACACTTTAAACACGTCTTAATGACTTCAACAATCTGTTCAACTTCGATCACCTTTTCAATTTCAACAACCTTTTCAACTTCTACAACTTTTTCAGCCTCAACCATCTTCTCAGCGACTTTAACTTCTTTACTCTGCTCAGACTTCTCTTTTTGATCAATACTATCACATTTCATCTTTTTCTGTTCTTTTGCTGCTCGTCTCTCCTTCAGCTTTTCCAATCTATTTGCAAAATAAAATTGAAAACTTTCAGGAGATAACATAGATTTTCCAATGTTTATTTGTGTCTCTTCTTCATCATCACTACTGTCAGATGATGATTGATCAAACACTTGGGTCTTTTCTGAACTATCGTCTGAAGAAACAAACTCTTCATCTTGACTTTTCTCATCACTGGCAAACACTTTCATCCATTCCGTCATCAAATCTGGCTCTTGAACTATTTGTGCAATGAGAGCTACTACTTTTGAATCAGGTGGTATGTATTTGTCCCAACTGAAACCCTCTGCCACTTTTTCATCATCTTGATCAATTATACCAAAATAAGCTTTCTTGTTTGACTCTTCAATCGCCTTTTTAGCATGTGCAGTTTGTGGTTCTTGTTGTTGATAAGGTTGATGATCAACTTGTTGATATATAGCTTTCCGATAATAATCATTGTTTCCAAACGGATTCTGTGTTCCACTTGCTTCTTGATTTTTACATTCCCTTTTGAAATGTCCTTTCTCCCTGCATCGAAAACAAGTAACTTTAGATTTATCAAAACCCAAAGTAGAAACATTAGCATTCCTGAAATCATCTCTTCCTGTAATCATATTAAATTTTTCAGCTCTTCTCAAAACACTAGCTAAACACCATTTAATGTCCATAAGCTCCATCTCCTCAGCATCGATCTGATCGTAATCCTCTTTTGTCAGCATATGATTTCCGATCCTTCCAGCAACCAATCGTTCATATGATTCTAACACAGTAGCAAGTAATGACATGTGACCTTTAGCAACCTCTTCAGAGAAATTTTGACCATTCTGAAGATGCAACGCGATGTTGCAATGTAAAACATGACCATTCCCGCTATTTGAGCTTTGGAACTGATGACTTGAGGTTGACTTTGGACTAACACTTGGATATGAAGAAAATCCATTGCTGCTGTTTGGACTTTGATTGACTGATCCAGATGAGTTTTCTGCACTAAAAGCAGTTTGGACTTTTGGACTCGCTTCAATATCCTGAACACTCCCTTTGTAATACATCTTGATGTCTTGTTGACCACTTGGACTGTTCATCCTTGCAATATTTTGCTGTTCAAGATCTTGACCCTCAATCTTTTCAATGAACTGGGAAATTGTCAATTTGTCATATTCTCCAGTGTTTTTCAAGATCATCAAATAGGTACCCCATTCTTTCTGAGGTAAAGCATCAGCTAGTTTATCAACCCATTCTTCTTGATCTTTGACTATTTCTAACAAAGACATAGATCGCACTAAGTGACAATATCTTTCAATCAATTTCTTTGAAGATTCACCCGGCAAACTCGTAAACAAGTCAAATTCCTTTTTTAATAATGATTTCTTACTCCTGATCATCTTCTCAGTTCCCTCAAACTTGATTCGAAGTGCTTCCCAAATCGAACGTGAAGTATTGTCATGTTGAAGTAAAATGAATATGTCTTCTTTCACAGCTTGCTGTAGCAGACTGATCATCATCTTTCTTGCTTTGTACATGTCTCGTTCTTTATCCGTCAATTCAGAAATTGCTTTTATAACTCCCAAATCTGTACGAGGCTTAACATACTTTTTCTCAATACATTCCCAAGACCTCAAATGATTTGCTTGAACCCAGTTTTCAAATCGGTCTTTCCAACCATAGTACTCCTCAATACCCATGAGTTTAGGGGGTTTTTGCAAAGTTCCAGTCTCATTTTCCATGTTCACGCTTTGAGCAATGGTAGCTGGAGTAGTCAGGACAGTAGCAAATGCGTTATAGAATTCCTCTTCCATGATTCGGTAACAAGTTTCCCAAAATCAGACACTTTCAAGCGAAATCAATACTTTCAAACGAAATCCCTTTTCAAACGAAATCCCTTTTCAAATGATATAACCTGCAAAACAACTTTCACACGAAATGAGACCGCACGAAATGATTTCACCCGAAATGAGTAATTTCGTGCGAAATGATCCTAATTTTCAAGCGAAATTGTGATTTCGTGCGAAATCAACTCAATCTCAAACGAAATAGTGATTTCGTACGAAATAATTCACGCGAAATAGTGATTTCGTGCGAAATCAACCAAATCTCACACGAAATACTGATTTCGTACGAAATTAACTAACTTTTCAAGCGAAATGAATCTTAAATGTGATTTCGTGCGAAATGAAAGATCTATTCCGTGCGAAATGCTGCTGATGTCATCATGTCGGCCATATTTTTGTCAATTTGATCAGGTTTTAGTTCGAATTTTGGTCCAATTCTTTCAATGCTTTGTTAAAACACTGTTACGCATATAATGTGTGAAATTCAATCCATTTTAACCGTTTAAAATTTGTTTAATTTTGAAAAGAAGGTGTAGAAGTCAGAAAATAGATGAAATCAAGCTGAAATCAGTAAGAATTCCTCCTCCTAAGCTCTGATACCAATTGTAGGATCGTTTTCACGACCGAAACGAGTCGTTCAGAGGGGTTCTTCTCTATTGGATCTGAGTTTGTTTCTGATTGTATTTTGTGTTTGTAATTAAAATAAAGATGGATGAGTGTGCAGCGGAATTATGATGAAAACAAACTTTGCATACAATCAAATGAGAGTAATACTTTAATCAAACATCTTTTCACAATGAATCGGAAGATTGAATTTATTTCAATAACGATTACAATGATTGATGAATGAATGCAAACTCCCCCTCAGCCAGAGCTCAGTTGTTTGTTCGTGCAAAGAAGACGATGATGCAAAAGAGCTAATAGAACAGTACAAAGTACTGAACTATTTATAGGCACTTGCAAACCACTGAGCATCTTAGCTGACGTCACCATGAAAGTGATATCTAACCTCCTAACAAACTCTAAACTCTGATCTATACAAACACTGTTGTACTAACTACTGCTATTACATTTCTTTACATAAAAGACACTTAAACAGCTGCTGCATCCTTCCACTGCTGTGAACCCAGCAGTGCTTGTCCGGATCAGCAGTACTTGACTCAAGGCAGTAGATTGAATCAGCAGAGCTTTTGTCTTTTATCAGGTCTTTACTTGAGCAGCAGTTGTAGGTCAGCACTTTGCGAGATCAGCAGATAGGAGGTCAGCAGATATGACATCACTTTCAAGGGGAGAGATTTGTATGTAAACATCTGCTTATTCTGGATCCACTGCTCTGATCCAGTTTTGGCTTTAATTATCTGTTCCTCTGATAGGGTTCAATCCCAACAATCTCCCCCTGGAACAGATAATGCCAAAACTCTTCATTATTGTGGAAATCTTTATTGCCTCATCAACAGTTCCCTTATCTGACCTTTAAATTGTAATTCAAAGTCTAGGGCATCTGTATCTTCATCATCCCTGCTAAGTGGAAGATCAAGGAGATCCTGCAAATCTTCAAGACTCAGGCCAAGAGCTTGTTCCCTTGATATTTTCTCCACTTCTCCACCAGACCTGAGCAAAGTCAATACGCAGGTCTGTTTGTCAGTTTCCCACTTTTGTATTTTTGAGCCTGGTGGGTTTCTTGGGAGATGTTTATTTGCAGAAGTATTTGGTGAGGCTGGCCTATTCAAAACTGGCTGAGCAGTACTTGCAGTTTGATCCAAACCAAGAGTTTCTATGATCATTTTCTTTATGCCCTCTTTTACAAGGTCATCTCCTTTTATCATCTCTTGGATGGTTTCACCTCCCAACTATTTGTGTGTCCTTCTTTTATAGATGGCAGCACCAGTTGGAGCAGTGGCTCTCCTGATTTGTAGCTTTGATGGTCTTTTTGAAACCTCTGCTTCAGGATAGTCAGGCTTTTGAGGAACTCTTGGATCTTTCTTTCTTAATTCCTCCAACCTTTTGTAGGTGATCCTGACCACATCTTCTTTCCATCTAGCAACTTGTCTTTTGTTTCCATATTCAGCAGCAACCAGTTCTTCTTTCATTCTTTTCAGTTCTACCTGTTTGTCAGGTACATTCTTTCTAAACTTTGCCCAGTCAGGAGGAGTGTGAGTGACTTTCCTTTTTATCATGTCTTGAATTCTTGCTGCTTCATTTTCAAGCTCAGGAACAGTCCACTCTTTGTACATGTATCTCTCTCCTTTGTACTTCTTGTGTGCCATGATGCTTTCAATGTAGTCTTTCTTCAAAGTTTCAGCTGCTCTTTCTGAAATTTGTTGACTGACATTTTTTGCAAATTGTTCTAGGGATCTGACCTGTGTGAGCAGATATTGAAGATTTCTTGAAATTTCTTTGTCAGATTTCCCTTTTGTATTTCTTTTTGAGATATCCTCTGCTTGCTTGGCCTTGATTTTCAAATACTCATCAACATTTTTAGGCCAATGATATCCTTTTATTGATGGCAAACTCCTTTTGGCAGGGTCATCCTCAAAGTAAAAAGATTTTATTTCTTCTCTAACAGCTGCTAGTTCAAGAGGAAATTGAACACCTGCAGGAGGTAAGGGCTTGTTCATTGGAACTGAAGAGAGAGGAATTGGTTTTGGTATTGTGATAAGAGCCAAAGATTTTGAAGATGTTTGTGGTGGTGAAGTGTCATCAACTTTGAGAATTAGCCTTCTCCTCTTTGTTTGAGGAGGGACTGATGATGTTTTGGATGGAACAGTGGTGGTGGATGTAGTGGCAGTGGTTTGTGATTGACTAACAGTTGTTGAAACAACTAGTGTTCCAACCACTGTTGTCTTTACAGCAGATGTTGTAACAACTGCTGTCTTCTGCCTTTTGGCAGGAGGTGATTTTGTTTTTGGTGATGATGGTGGTAAAGTAGCGGATGTAGTGTGTGTTGAAGTGGTGTGTGTTGAAGTGGGAGCAGATGTTGAAACCACTGAAGTACCAACAGTAGTGGGTACAACAGGTGTTACAACAGCTGTTTTAGGTGGTGGTTTTGGAACAGACTTTGAACGTCTGGTTGGAATGGATTTGGGTAGCCTTACTCTTCTTGTAGGCTTCTTCTTTTCATCAACAAGATTTTCATCATCTTTTGACCCTGAAGTACCCTGATCCGGATAATCCACCCTGGCTTTCCTTTTGGCTTCTCTATCCCTTTTTACACTTGCAACTGCTTCTGCCAGTGCATTTGTAGTCACATCAATTTTCTTGCTTCCATCTGGCAAAGGGATCTGTTTGGTCATGTTTGCATTTTCTGGTTCAATGTAGAAACCATCCTCTATTCCCTTCTTTTTCCACTCCTGAATTTTCTCCCCCTTTTTGGCATTATCTTCTGGGAGTTGATAAATGAAGCGAACTTTTGGAGGAGCAGTGCCAGTGGTGTGCAGGATCTGAGTTTTGAGAGCCTTTAGATCAGCCTGAGTGTTCTTGAACCTTGACTCCATTGTATTTCTCAGCTGTTGGACATGTTTTTCATGTTGCTGATCTGCTCTTTGTGCTTGTTGATGGAGAAATGGTTGAAACAAATTCCAGAGCTCATTTGTAGCAGGTGCCTGTTGTGGACCAAGTGCTTGAGATGGAACAGCAGTTGATTGTACCTTTTGTACTTGTAACAACTGTTGTAGCATATCTTTGAGTTCTGCAACAGAGTTATCAAGCTTTTCAATACGATCCGTCAATTTCTGGTACTTTAAACCATCACCCAATTTAATGGGATCATCTGATTTCCCACTAACAGTGGTTTTATCAGTAGTTGAGGTAGGGAGTGTACTCCAAACATTAACCACTGATGCCCCCTTTTCTTGGTATTGGGGTCTTCTCCCTTCAACACTTGACAACCTTTCGATGTTGCCAGTAGGATAAATAAATCCACTGGTGGTTGGCAGAGGTGCTATAAAAGGAATTGCCTCCAAGGAAGTCTTATTGATGTAACCATTGTCCAACTGTAAACCAGTGGGTTCAACAGTTGTAGTGGCTGCTTCACTTGGATTACCACCAAGAGTTACTTGTAACTCAAGGGGTGTAACCTCCTCAGGTTGTGTTGGTGGGTTAGCAAAGATTGATTCATCAGACCCAGTCAGTTGTTGAGGTGTATTCTCATTTATAGGTGATTGAGAAGGACTGGTTAATGCCTGGTTCAAATCAATTGCATCCAACAGCAGTTTAGTTGGTGGGGGAATTGTGGATGTGAAGGGTGGTGTAGAAAGTGGATTTGCCCCGGGTATTGAGCTGTGGATGATAGAAACAAGTGTTTCCAGAGCATCATGATGTGGAGACCCTATTTGTACAACCTGTTCTTTTTGTGAAGAAGCAGGAGGAGTTTCGGTTATGGGTTGAGATATTTGTACCAACTGCTGTGAGGAAGAAGCAACAGTGGTTTCTTGTGACTTTTGTGTTGTCACAGGCATTTGCTCTGGTATCTCATCCTCCAGAGTTGCCTTTTTGATTGGTTTTGGGGGTTTTTGATTTTTCTTTTTGTGTGGCTTTTTGTGAATTGTAGGTGTGGGTTTCAAAACAGTTGGTCTGCTGCTTTGATCACCTTGAGCAGTGGGCTCAGCAGCAGATACCTGAGGAGCAGTTGTAACTGCTAAAATCTGCTCAGGCACCTCTGCTAGTGTTTTGCAAGGTGGTAACATTCTTGAAAAAGTTTCAGTTGTTAAACTGTTTATTTGAGTAGAATCACCTTGGTTTATTGCAGCTAAATCATCCTTACTGAATTTCTTTGCAAAATAGTAACTTAAAAACCTTGAAAACAGTAAGAATGATTTTGTTTCAACATTATTAACCAAATCTTTAAAGATTTCCCAAGAATAGTTAAAATTTTCTTCGTGAAGAATTGCATATCCCAGATTTTGAATCTTTAAAGGGATTTCATTGAAAGAAGTGGTTTTATTTGAAACACATAGTAGGAGGGTATGAAATAAAAATCTGGTTGCAGAAGGAAAATAACCTTTTTGTAAGGTAAGTTTCTTCATCATTGTGGCTTCATACCCTCTTTCAATGAAGTCAGTTTGCAACTCGTTTTTAGTGAAAGAAATTTTACCTTCTTGATCATCGAGTTGAAAGACCTCTGAAATGGATTATGGCATGATTTGGACAGCTTTACCCTTTATAGAAGAGTGTATGGTGGTTGCAATGTCTCCCTGTTTTTCAAGGGTTGCATTCTTCCAAAACTCCCTTTGGGTCTCCAAATAGATTGGTGCATCGACGGTGAATAAAGTTTTGTACTTTGATTTTGCCATGGTGTCAATGATGGAATCGAAAACATTGGTGGTTCCTGGTTTAGTGAGAAGACCCAAGAGATTGTGGGATGGTTTATATGGAATTTCAGTGGAAATTGCCTTTTGAGAGGCTGTTTTCGATGAAGATTTGGATGAGGGTTTTGAAGATGACTTCGATTTTGTCATTTTGAAGATGATGATCGAAGAAATTTGTGAAGAAATGAGATGAAAAACTGCTTTGAGAAGAGAATTTTTAAGAATTCAATTCGACAGTAAAACCCTGTTTTGGTGGTGAGTGGGGATTTTATAGAGAAGAGAGTGAATGCTGACGTGGCAGCCGTTACAAAAGGTCTGACCACTATGTACTGCCCACGTGACAACCCCTGGGAAAGTGAAGGACAATACTTTTATGAAAGTGACTGATGAAGGCAGTGGTATGAAAGCAGTGGATGATTTTCACTATCAGTGGATAAGACACTGCTTTTGAACAACAGAGTTTATCAAAGAAATGAGAGAACAGGGGTTGATTTTCAGCAGTGGACAGACTTTTGAAGTAGAGCAGACTTTTGAACAATCAGTGGTTATGGCAGACTTTTAAGGATTTATAATGAAAATTTCATTGTTAGCTATTTTTAAGGATGGATTTTTGATTTTCTGAAAACATTTTGTTGCTTTTATTCATAGAAAACAACAAGATGTTGCTTGTTATTCCATGTTCAGCATCCCAATCCTAGAGACCAAGCTTTCAAAAGTGGCTGTATCAAGTGCTTTTGTGAGCACATCTGCCAGCTGGTCTTTAGTTGGGACATGATGCAGAGAAATCAATCCTTTTTCATAGCAATCCCTCACAAAGTGATGTCTGATGTCGATGTGTTTGGTGGTTGAATGGGAAACTGGATTTTTGATGATATTTTCTGCTGCCTGGCTATCCAACATGAGTTGTGTCTTTAAGGCAGTGATACCAAAATCCAGTAACTGATTTTGAAGCCACAGGAGTTGGGCTGTACAGCTTGCAGCATCAATGTATTCAGCCTCAGCAGTGGATGTTGAAACTGCTGCTTGCTTTTTGCTTTTTGCTTTGCCAAGAGACTAAGCAATCACCTAGAAACTGGCACCCTCCTGATGTGGACTTCCTTGTGGTGTGACATCCAGCAAAGTCACTGTCTGAAAAACCTGAAAGCTTGATATTCCCATTAGCTGGATACCAGATACCAAGTGTGGGAGCACCTTTTATGTATCTGAAGATCCTTTTTACAGCAATGAGATTTGATTTTCTGGGAGCTGATTGACTTCTTGCACAGACACATGTTGCAAACATGATGTCTGGTCTAGATGCAGTTAGGTACAATAAAGACCCAATCATGCTTCTATAAAGTGTTTGGTCAATCAGCTCATCTTTTTCATCAGACATGACCAGCTTATTTGTTGCCATGGGTGTGCTGCATGGTTTACAATCATTCATATCAAATTTGGTCAAAAGTTCTTTAGCATATTTGCTTTGATGAATGAAAGTTCCATTTTGCATTTGCTGAACTTGGAGACCAAGAAAGCATTGCAGCTCACCCATTGCACTCATTTCAAACTCAGCTGTCATGAGTTCTCTAAACTCTTCACACATTGAGTTACATGTGCTTCCAAAAATAATGTCATCCACATAAATCTGGACAATCATTAAATCCTTCCCTCTCCATCTTAAAAACAGTGTTTTATCAATGGTACCTCTTTTGAAACCATTTGAGAGTAGGAAGTTGGAAAGAGTTTCATACCAGGCCCTTGGTGCTTGTTTCAAGCCATACAAGGCTTTGTTTAGCCTGTAGACATGATCTGGATAAAATGGATCCTCAAAACCTGGAGGTTGACAAACATACACCTCTTCTTGAATTGTACCATAGAGGAAAGCACTTTTGATATCCATTTGAAACACCTTCATATTGTGGTTGACAACAAAGGCCAGGAACAGTCTAATGGCTTCCAATCTTGCAACAGGGGCAAATGTTTCATCATAATCAATCCCCTCTTCCTGTCTGTAACCTTGAACCACAAGCATGGCTTTATTCTTGACAACAATACCCCTTTCATCAGTTTTGTTCTTGAAGACCCACTTTGTGCCAATGGGACTAACCTCTTCTGACAGTGGTACAAGCTCCCACACTTGTTGTCTTTTAAACTGTTGGAGCTCCTCTTGCGTGGCTTCTACCCAGCTATTGTCTTTTAGTGCCTCTTGGTACTTGACTGGCTGATGGAGTGATAGAAAACCATCAAAAAGACAAATGTTTTGGGTTTGGCTTCTTGTGAGCACCCCTTCATTTATGTTGCCAATGATTTGATCAGGTGGATGTGATCTTAAGAAGATTAAATCTCCTTGGTATGGTATGATGGCATTTGTTGGTGAAGGCTGCAAATGTGTATCATCTGAGCTAACCACTGCTGGTGACTTTGATGACCCAGCAGTGGCTTCAAAAGGTGGTGGAATAGGAGGTAATGAAGTGGACAACTGCTGACTTTTATCCACTGTTTGAGGACTTTTGTCAGCAGTGTTTGAGGATGTGGAAGCAGTGGTGGATGGGCTACTTTGGTCAACAACTGTTGAGGTAGCAGTGGTTGAGCTTTGACAACTGTTTTGAACAGCTGGTGCTTTTCCCTTTGTGGCAGACCTTTGAGGGATGATGATTTCATACCCATAGTCTGGTGTTGTATCATCTGATGGACCTGCACTGTTAGTCTTGACAGTAGTATTTTCAAAAGTGAATTTTTCAAGATCAAACAGATCTGTAGGATTTGCTGGGATTTTCATTGATGAAAGTTCATTGAACTTAACATTCAAAGTCTCCTCCACTGCCTTGGTCCGTGTATTGAACACTTTGTAGGCCTTGGCAGTGGTTGAGTATCCCAGATGATAACCACAATCAATTTTGGCTGCAAATTTTGAAATAGAATCTTTTAAATTCAAAATAAAACATGGGCAGCCAAACACTTTGAAATATGAGATCAGTGGTTTGATTTTATACAGAATTTCATAAGCAGTCTTTTTGTGCCTGGGGTTTATTAAAACTCTGTTCTGAACATAGCAAGCAGTGTTTACTGCCTCTGCCCAGAAAGTTAATGGCAAACCTGAATCTGCAAGCATGGTTCTGGCAGCCTCAATCAAAGTTCTGTTCTTCCTTTCCACTACCCCATTCTGCTCTGGTGTTCTAGGGATGCTGTACTGCCTTACAATCCCTTTCTTCACACAGAAGGCATCCAACTCCTTATTTTTGAATTCTGTGCCATTGTCACTCCTGAAGCTTTTCACTGGAAGGTCAAATTGCTTTTCAACCTGTGTTACAAAGTCTTGCAAAATGCCTGCAGTCTCATCTTTTGAGTGTAAAAAGAAAGTCCATGTAAACCTAGAAAAGTCATCAACAATAACCAAACAATATCTTTTCTTTTTGAGGCTCATGACTTGAACTGGGCCAAACAAATCCATGTGTAGCATTTGCAAACACTGGGTTGTTTTGGACTCTTCAATGGACTTGTAAGAACTTTTATGTTGTTTTCCTTTTAAACAGGAAATGCAATGTTCAGGACATGAAAACAATTTTTGTGGTAGGCCTCTTACCAAACCATTTTTTGAAATTTCAGTGATTGTCTTAAGATTTGTGTGCCCCAGCCTTCTGTGCCAAAGTTCTGTCTCTTTGTTAGAGGCAGCTGAGAACAGACAGGCATCAGCTCTGGGACACTCTTTTGACATATCAACAACATAAACATTGCCACTTCTTTGAGCAATAAGTTTAGTTTGACCAGTTTTAATTATTGCTTTAATCTTTTTGACCATTTCTGGTCCAACAATCCTACAACAATCTTTTGTGAAGAATGACCCAAACCCTTTGTCACTCATTTGTGATACACTCAGAAGGTTGAATTTTAGATTGTCTATTAGATTGACATTTTCAAATTTTACATTTCCAGATTGCACTGTACCAGACCCCAGAACTTTCCCTTTACTATTATTCCCAAAGGATATATCACCCCCACCATGGATTTTAAAGTCTTTGAGGAGGGCTTTACATCCTGTCATGTGCCTGGAGCCTCCACTATCTACATACCAAAGACTATCAAAGCATGCAGAAGCTCCCTGCACATGAAGTAAAAGGATTAGTTCATTAGGGTCTCCAAAGCCAGCAAGGCTTTGGATGGGGTCTCAACAGTGTCTGGGATGGATGCAGAATGATGGACAGTGGTTAGGTCAGGGGTTTGGACTGTTTTAGGACAGTGTTTCTCTAACCACTGTTGTGGGTCCTGACCAATCACCTGCTGGTAACCAAAAGGATGCCTGTTCACTCTGGGTTTAGAGGGCCTTTTGTGGGCCTCATAAACGTGTGGAATCCTTTGGTAAGACTGTTTTTCCTTGCCTTTTCTGAATTGATTAGCAGGGGGTGCATCAGTAACCTGAACATCTCTTTTGACAGATGTTTGGTTCAGCTGTTTTGTGACAGCTGTTTGAACTGGCATAAACAGTGGTTGTTTCTTGGTGAATTTGACAGATGATGATGATGGTGATGAACTCAAGGATGTTTTAGCAATGTACTCATTCTTTTTCACATCAAAGTTTTTGAGATACACACATGCTTGAGTTTTGTGGTTTGTTTTACCACAAACAATGCAACTTTCAGCTGAAACAATGACACTTGTTCTGTTTAAATCATAATCTTTTAAGTGGAAACAATCTTTTGTTAGATGATTCCTTTTTTCACAGAATTCACAAAACAAGTTATCAATTTTTTCTTTCTTCTTTCTCTTTTCAGACTCCTTTGCAGCAGAGGTTTTAACCACTGCTGGGATGTCCTTGAGAGGTATGACTTTAGCTTTTGGAGCCTTGACACCATCAGTTGATGTAAAGTCCATTGGCGTGAAATTTTCAAGAATATCACACTCATCAGACCATTTTGGTTTAAACTGATATTCTTCAAGCTCCTCAAAAGTAGAGGATCCCATTGGTCTGTCAAGTGTGATTTTGTTACCAAGTTTGTCAGTGATTTTCACTTCTTGGCCATTCTTGTTTGTGGGGATAAACTCAGTGGTTAAATCAGTGGTTTGAACAGATTTTCCAAAAGCAGTGTTTTCATCATCATGTTTTCTATAGCCAACCCCAAATTTCACATTGCTTTTTATCTGTTGTTCAAGCATAACCTCATACCCTTTGCATGATTCCACCCATCTCTCACATGTGATTTGGGTGGACTCTAACTCCTTTTTGCAAACTTGGCATTTTTCTACCATAGTTTGGAGTTGGGTTTTGGTTATGCTCTGCTCTTCTTTCATGCTGTTAATCTCCTTTTCTTTTTCAGCCAATTTGTTTTTAAGTTCTTTTAAAGATCTTTCAAATTTGACTTCATCAGTTAAGATTTTATCCCGAAGGTTTTCATTCACCTCTTTGATGTTAGCAAAAGCAATAATGCAATTGTCAGAACACAGTTTTTCTAGAACTTGAGGAGATACCTTGGCAGCAGCCATCATTGCACAATCACATTGATGATTCTCTTCATCATCAGCTCTCACATTCTTTTCACCAGCCTTTTCTTCTTTCTCTTCTTCTTTGTCCTCTATGGACCATGGATCTGTCATTGGTTCAATCAGGGTACCTGAACTTTCTCCCAACAGTAGTTCACCAGCAACTGCTGTAACCACTGCTTCAGTCACCTTATCCACTGTTTCAATACTCAGCTGTTCCTCCTCAGTTTCAACCCCCTCCTGTATTGACTCTAATGCCATCAAACAAAATTCATTATGAGAAGAATCATTAGAAGCATAGAGTGCAAAATTTTCATCACTAAGGTCTTCAGGCATACTGCTCCAGTCAACAAACCCTTGAGTGAAAAAACTTTGTTGATCTGGTTGTACTGCTGCTGGAGCAGTGGTGTGAGGTGCAGGCTGCACTTGTGCCTGGGGAACAGGGGTTTGAACATATTGGATCTGTGGAACAGTAGTTTGGACATGGTGCACTGGCACAGGGGCAGCAGCATAGTGAGCAGTGTTCACTTGAGCTGCTGGGGCATACTGGGCATAGTGCACAGTGCTTTGGTTTTGAGGTCTAGGATTTGAGCTAGGATGAGTAATTATGGGACCAGTAGTTTGACTCCTACATTCCCTAGCGAAATGTCCCAACCTATTACACTTGTAGCACTTGGTTTTCGATTTATCCAACCCAACCATTAGATTCCCATGCAAACCTGGGAATTTTCTCCCTGTTCTTTTGTAAAATTTGCTAGTTCTAACACTTAGCAAAGCCAGTTGGTGTAGGATGTCCATTTCCTCTAAGTCAGTGGGATCAAAATGTTGCAAATCATTGAGTTCAAAGCATAAATTGTGTAACAACTCTCATAAAAAGTCCTAATTATTATTTTAATTTGGCCAATAGGAAACCCTAATTGAGAAACCCAAGTGATTCTGAACAAACCCTAAAAATTTCAGAACAATCGGAATCAGGACTAGGGCCCCTAAAACTCAAGGGGGGGGGGGTATACCCTAGTTAACGATTATCTACATTATTCGTTGTCAAAAACTGAAAATAAGAAATTGTCAAGTCAGCATAGCTAGTCCCAAACCGTGGCTACTCTATGAAAAATAGGCAACCCTTACGGACCGTAAGGGTTATTTGTTACGGTCCGTAAGGGGTGGCAAATTTCGGGTATAAATAGCTGAGTTTGGCACTTGAATTCTGTCTTTGAAATTTCGTAAATTCGCTTTACGTAGGCTGAGTTATAACAGAAACAGTCCACTAAACACACACTAATCACGAAGTGCTGCCGCAATCAGGGTAATAACTCGATCGCTATTACGATTCAACGTCCGATCGATTATAACTATCCAACGATTGTATAAGTGCCGCTCCAATTGAGTTTATACTTTGTTATTCATCGTGATTTCGACTTGAATGTTTGAGTGCTGTTCGAACTCGGACTATACTCTGTCATTCGTTGTGAATCCGCTGAATTGTTAAGTATTGCACTTGTAAATCGTTGTGAGGGTTTAATCTCGTGAATTGTCGTAACTGTTGTATTAGTTATTCACCTGTTGTGTGTGCATTGTTATTTAAATTAGGTTAATCAAGGCTAATCAGTAGGCTTATACTCTGCTCGTTAAATCTACAATGTGAGTCATTCTCTTTTTATCAAATCTATTTACAAAAGCATGTTTATTTCAAAAGTTATAATTACAGGGATTAAGTCTTTGTAATCACCAAATTACAGCCGGTATGTGGGGTTTTGTATACATTACTTGATAATCTTCACCATTGGACAAAGAGTTAGCCAAGGGGTGATATGACCATAGTCACAGACACCATTGGACGAATGGGCCAATGGGTCGAGTGACAAATACTGTAGGTAGTTGGCTTGATATCAGAAACATTGTAATCTCTCTTAATACTGGAAATTATAACAAATGTGTCTTTTTAGTAATAGAATGATTCACTCAGTATTTCCCTGATGACAAAACCTTTTTCAAACATGTTTCAGGTGATCTGTTGTGACCAAAGGAAAAGTGCCGTGGAGCACTACAAGCTTAGAAAATTGGCTCAATATAAATAAATAAAGAAACATGTTTTGAGAAATAAAGATTTCCCAGTGAAATCACTTTATTGTAAATTATGGGATTTATCCCTATATTATAAATAAACGAGCAGTTTTAATATTAATCGATCCTGTTTAAAAAGACTTCCGCTGTCACTTAATTAGATACCGTCGGATTTCCTGCCTCGCGGCTCTGGACCGGGTCAAACCGGGGCCAAGGGCCGTGACAGGAAAAGGTGGTATCAGAGCCACTGATTTAAGCTTACTATTGATTTTAGCCTATTAAAATAATTGAGAGATACTTAGGAAATTTAATTGCTATTCTATGAAAATATGTTTTATTAACTGATTAATTGTTAAGTTACAGTATGGGTAAACAAAAGATTTCTGCTATCTACCACAAATTAGATACTGCACCCACAGAAAAAGGAACCTCTTCCTCCAAACATCCAGCAGATCTGGAAGAAGGGATTTTTGTCCGTAAAGCAAATTATGAAAATCCTCTCACCCAAGATAAAAGAAATTCGATTCTTAGAAAGGGACAGGAGAAAATAAAGAAAACCCAAGTCAAGAAAGTGAGGTTTAATCCAGAAATTCAGGAATTAGGAAATAAGCCACCGTGGGAAGACACATTAGATGAAAAATGGGCAAACCTTTATATGCTAGCTACAGTAGCAGAAAATGCAAACCTATAAACTATCAATAAGTCTGGTTTAGTAGAAAATTAATATCCAGTAAATAAATAAATTATAGTGTGTTCTCTTTCCTATAGTCCTTTGTATAAATCAGTATGCAATAAAACTTTAATGTTTATTGTCAAAACTTTGTTCCAAAGTTTTAACTTAGCATTTTTGTGCATTTTGCATATATGCTGTCCAGCATGAGTGAGATATCGGAAGCATTTCAGAATCTCAACCTCTACCCAGTACCAATTGAAGTCTCCCACGACTTTACTGGTTATATTGCTGACATAGAGGAACCCCTGGAATTCCAAGCTCCACCGCTGGAAAAAGAAAAACCTAAAAAGAAAAGAAGATATGTAGGATGGAGGAAAGTGCGCAGGAGAAAGCCAGCCACTAGGAAACTCCCTAAAATAGTAAACCCTATAGATAAAGGAAAAGGAATTGAAATCGGAGAAAGTTCTAAACCAGCAGAGATAGAACTCAGGAAAGATTCTAAACAAAAAGGAATAGAAATTGGAGAGAGTTCTAGACAACCTGAAGAAATCACATTTCAAGACGAAATAGACCGTCTACTGGCAAATTGTGATGTCATTAGCCCTATCCATAATAATCTATATCCTTACAGAGCCATAAATCAACTTCCTGTAAATCTGGAACCAGCTATTCCAGACCCACTAATCCACACTCAACCTTTAGGCCAAATGGAAGAATGGTGGACGAATGACTGGCAATTCGAAAATATCATCAACAGTCCTTATTCTTTCCTTCCACAGTTTGATCCAGAACCTATCCCCAATCCTCCAATGAGCAACGAAAACTTAGCCGAACTCCGTCAGTTCGGTGAAGAGCTGATAAGTACAGGGAATAGAATCCGGGAAATGGGGGAACAAATTTCCTGGAAATACGACCAAAGGGAGCGTCGTTACTAAACTGCCAGTTGACCAAAGAATAGTGGGGTTGGGAAGAATGTCTGTATAATAATAGTAGTAGTCAAATATAACTCTGTAAAATGGAAAATAAAACATTGTAAGATAAAAGTGAGTTTGGATGCCTATATAATATATAAAACAAAATAGGAGTCGAAACATCGACAATTTTGGAAACCTATATCTGTGTTGTAAGATTTTATATGCTTCTGTGTAATTGTTTTATTTACAATCATTTGATACTAATAATTATATTTATAATAATTATCAGATGGAAAACGCTAGTAATGAACCAGTTAATGAAGGGAATCAATCTGAACAAAATCAGGAAAATTAGTATATGACTAGACAAGATATAGAAAATATTGTTGCTCAAGGGATAGCCAATGCTATTCCAGCATTTGTTGCTGCTGTAAAGAATCCAATTGAACCCCAACAAATCATTCCTAGTAAACGTACTCAGGAAGACAATTTTAGTCATAATGTAAATGGAGGCGGCAATCATGACGATAATAATCCACGACAGGCTCCACCCACTAAGAAAACGAAAGCTGCAACACCTGGTTGCACTTTCAAAGAATTTCTTGCTTGCAAACCTGCTGAATTTGCAGGCAACGAAGGAGCAACTGCAGTACTGCGTTGGTTAGAGAAAACCGAAGCAGTAATTGCAATAAGTAAGTGTTCGGAAGAAGATCAGGTTATGTATGCGTCCAATTTATTCAAAGAAGGGGCATTAGAATGGTGGAACACCGTATTACAAGCAAAAGGAAGAAGGATAGCTTATGCTATAGGCTGGGAAGAATTTAAAATTCTTGTAGAAAGAAAATATTGTCCTGAATATGAAAAGGAACAAATGGAAAATAAGTTCCTAAATCATCGTATGGTAGGAGTAGATTGTCGCGGTTATACTTCGACATTCTTTGAATATGCTAGAGTGGTACCAACACTGGCTTCGCCAGAACCGGTACTCATTTCTCGCTACATCTGGGGACTGATTAGTGAAATCCGCAATATCTTTAAAGCTGCGAGACCTCGCACTATTGACGATGCTGTGGAATTAGCTAATACCCTAACCGACGAATTGGTGCGCACAAGAGATGAAGACAGAAAGAAAGAATTAGCTCAGAAAATTACCCAGGGATTTCGTACGAGTAATAATAATAACAATTTCAAGAGAAGAGGAACAGGGCAACCCTCAAACCCGTCATTCTGCAGAAATTGCAAAAGGAAACATTTTGGAAGATGTAATATATATTGCAATTTTTGCAAAATGACAGGACATCGTGAAGAAAACTGTAGGAAGAAATCCACAATTTTTTACAATTGTGGAGAAACTGGACATTTCAGGCCAGATTGTCCGAAATTAGTCAAACCAGCAGACAATAAAGGCAAACCAGCTGATGGAACAACAAAGAAGAATGCCCGAGCATTCCAGCTAACTACTCAAGAAGCTGAATTAATCCCTGACGTCATAGCTGGTACGTTCTTGGTCCACGACGTTTATGCAAAAGTATTATTTGACTCTGGTGCAAACCAAAGTTTTATTAATACTTCATTCTGCCAAGCTCTTAAAATACCCTTAACTAACGTTAGGCAGATTCTTACAGTCGAAACGGCTGATGGGAATTCAGTTAAAATAGATAAGGTTTTGCAAAATATAGAAATAGGACTGTTAGGTCATAAATTTTCTGCAAATCTGTTACCTATGAAATTAGCTGAATTCGATGTCGTGTTAGGAGTGGATTGGTTAATAGCCAGCCATGCTCGAATCCTTTGTGATAAGAATTCCGTAGAAATCTGTACTCCCACAGGAGAAGTAATTGTGATTACAGGAGATAAACCACGTAAGCCTATGAAGTTCATATCAGTAATGAAAGTTGCTAATTATGAACGAAAACAAGGAATAGTATATATGATTTCAGTAATCATTACTACTAAGGGTAAAGAATTTAAGGAAATTCCTGTAGTTTCAGAATACCCAGAGGTATTTCCAGAAGAATTACCTGGGTTACCACCTGATAGAGAAGTAGAGTTTAGAATTCATCTAATTCCAGGAACTACACCGATAGCCAAGGCACCCTATCGGTTAGTACCTACAGAAATGTTAGAACTGAAAAAGCAATTAGATGAATTACTAAGTAAAGGTTTCATACAACCTAGTTCATCCCCTTGGGGAGCACCTGTGTTGTTTGTTAAGAAGAAAGATGGATCGATGAGAATGTGTATCGACTATAGAGAACTAAATAAAGTTACAATTAAGAATCGATACCCATTACCTAGGATTGATGATCTTTTTGATCAACTTCAAGGAGCTAGGTATTTTTCTAAGATAGATTTAAGATCCGGATATCACCAGTTAAAAGTACAAGAAGAAGACATACCTAAAACTGCTTTCAGAACTAGGTATGGCCATTATGAGTTTACAGTTATGCCCTTTGGACTAACAAATGCTCCAGCAGCATTTATGGACATGATGAATCGAATCTGTAAACCATACTTGGATAAATTCGTAATCGTATTCATCGACGATATACTTATTTATTCCAAAAGTCAGGAAGAACATTGCAAACACTTGCATGCACTCTTAACTTTGTTAAGAAAGGAAAAGCTGTATGCCAAATTCTCGAAGTGTGAATTTTGGTTAAAGGAAGTACAATTCTTAGGGCACATGGTGAATCACGAAGGAATTCACGTAGATCCTGCTAAAATAGAAGCAATTACCAAATGGAAGGTCCCACAAACAGCTATGGAAATTAGAAGTTTTCTAGGCTTAGCTGGATACTACAGACGATTTATTAAGGATTTCTCTAAGATAGCTGTACCTTTGACTAAGTTAACCTGTAAAGCCGCTAAGTTTGAATGGGGACATAGGCAAGAAGAAGCTTTTAAGATTTTAAAGCACCGATTGACGAATGCTCCAATTTTAGCATTACCAGAAGGAACTGAAGATTTTGAAGTATATTGTGATGCTTCAAAACTAGGATATGGATGTGTGTTGATGCAACGCAAGAAGGTAATTGCGTATGCCTCCCGGCAGTTGAAAAAGCACGAGGAAAATTATACAACTCATGACTTAGAATTAGGAGCCATAATTTTTGCCTTAAAAATCTGGAGACATTATCTGTATGAAAGTAAGTTTACTGTCTATACAGATCATAAAAGTTTAAGGTATATATTTGGGCAGAAAGAGTTAAATATGAGGCAAAGAAGATGGATGGAAGTTCTAAGCGATTACGACTGTGATATTCAATATCACGAAGGAAAGGCAAACGTAGTTGCAGATGCCTTAAGTCGTAAGTATCAGGAAAAACAAAAGCGAGTCCGTGCTCTTAGATTAAATCTACAAGTAGATTTAATGGAACAATTAAAGAAAGTTCAGGAAAGAGCAATCAAGGACGATGCTGAAGGAATGAAAGGATATATAAAGGAACTAGAGCAAGGAAATGATGGAATTTGGAGATTCCACAAGAAACGAATTTGGGTACCTAAGCAAGGAGAATTAAGAAATAAGATTTTAGAAGAAGCTCATAAATCTAGGTATACTATGCACCCTGGAAACAATAAGATGTACCAAGATTTAAGAAAGAATTTTTGGTGGATAGGCATGAAGAAAGATATAGCAAGTTATGTTTCTAAGTGTCTTACTTGTTCACAAGTTAAGGCAGAACATCAGAAACCTTCAGGATTACTACAACAATTGGAAATGCCTGTATGGAAATGGGAACTTATAACAATGGATTTTGTTACTAAGTTGCCTAAAACAAGAAAAGGTAATGATGCGATTTGGGTAATTGTGGATCGATTAACCAAATCAGCTCATTTTCTACCAATGAAGGAAACCTTTAGCATGGAAAAGTTAGCCAAATTGTACGTAGACGAAGTGGTATCTTTACATGGAGTTCCACTCTCCATTGTATCAGATAGGGATAGTCGTTTCACTTCTCATTTTTGGAAAAGTTTCCAACAAGCTATGGGAACTCGACTAAATCTGAGTACTGCATATCATCCTCAAACAGACGGACAAAGTGAAAGGACGATCCAAACTCTAGAAGACATGCTTAGAGCATGTGTAATAGATTTTGGCGGAAATTGGGACGACCATTTACCATTAATTGAATTCTCCTATAATAATAGTTATCATTCAAGTATTGACACTGCTCCATTCGAGGCACTGTACGGAAGAAAGTGCAGAACTCCAGTTTGTTGGGCAGAAATAGGAGAAAATCAATTATCAGGTCCTGAAATAGTGCAAGAAACGACCGACAAAATTTCACAAATCAAGGAAAGGCTGAAGATGGCTCGAGATCGCCAGAAGAGTTATGCAGACAATAGATGCAAGCCATTAGAATTCCAAGTAGGAGACAGAGTAATGTTGAAAGTTTCTCCTTGGAAAGGAGTTGTTCGATTCGGTAAGAAAGGAAAGCTAAGTCCAAGGTACGTAGGACCGTTTCTAGTAATCCAACGTCTAGGACCAGTTGCTTATCGTTTACAACTACCAGAAGAGTTATCTGGAGTACATGATGTATTTCATGTATCCAATCTCAAGAAATGTTTATCAGATGAATCACTGGTAGTACCTCTTCAAGATATAGAGGTAAACGAAAAGCTGAAATTTGTTGAGAAACCTCTTCAAATTGAGGATCGAAAGATTAAGTTTCTCAAACACAAACGACTAGTTTTAGTCAAAGTCAGATGGGATTCAAAGAGAGGAGCTGAATACACTTGGGAGCTGGAATCAGAAATGAAGAGAAAGTATCCTCATTTATTCCAGTAAATCTCGAGGACGAGATTTTTATTAAGGTAGGGAGAATGTAACAACTCTCATAAAAAGTCCTAATTATTATTTTAATTTGGCCAATAGGAAACCCTAATTGAGAAACCCAAGTGATTCTGAACAAACCCTAAAAATTTCAGAACAATCGGAATCAGGATTAGGGCCCCTAAAACTCAAGGGGGGGGGGGGTATACCCTAGTTAACGATTATCTACATTATTCGTTGTCAAAAACTGAAAATAAGAAATTGCCAAGTCAGCATAGCTAGTCCCAAACCGTGGCTACTCTATGAAAAATAGGCAACCCTTACGGACCGTAAGGGTTATTTGTTACGGTCCGTAAGGGGTGGAAAATTTCGGGTCTAAATAGCTGAGTTTGGCACTTGAATTCTGTCTTTGAAATTTCGTAAATTCGCTTTACGTAGGCTGAGTTATAACAGAAACAGTCCACTAAACACACACTAATCACGAAGTGCTGCCGCAATCAGGGTAATAACTCGATCGCTATTACGATTCCACGTTCGATCGATTATAACTATCCAACGATTGTATAAGTGCCGCTCAAATTGAGTTTATACTTTGTTATTCATCGTGATTTCGACTTGAATGTTTGAGTGCTGTTCGAACTCGGACTATACTCTGTCATTCGTTGTGAATCCGCTGAATTGTTAAGTATTGCACTTGTAAATCGTTGTGAGGGTTTAATCTCGTGAATTGTCGTAACTGTTATATTAGTTACTCACCTGTTGTGTCTTCATTGTTATTTAAATTAGGTTAATCAAGGCTAATCAGTAGGCTTATACTCTGCTCGTTAAATCTACAATGTGAGTCATTCTCTTTTTATCAAATCAATTTACAAAAGCATGTTTATTTCAAAAGTTATAATTACAGGGATTAAGTCTTTGTAATCACCAAATTACAGCCGGTATCTGGGGTTTTGTATACATTACTTGATAATCTTCACCATTGGACAAAGAGTTAGCCAAGGGGTGATATGACCATAGTCACAGACACCATTGGACGAATGGGCCAATGGGTCGAGTGACAAATACTGTGGGTAGTTGGTTTGATATCAGAAACATTGTAATCTCTCTTAATACTGTAAATTATAACAAATATGTCTTTTTAGTAAATAGAATGATTCACTCAGTATTTCCCTGCTGACAAAACCTTTTTCAAACATGTTTCAGGTGATCTGTTGTGAGCAAAGGAAAAGTGCCGTGGAGCACTACAAGCTTAGAAAAGTGGCTCAATATAAATAAATAAAGAAACATGTTTTGAGAAATAAAGATTTCCCAGTGAAATCACTTTATTGTAAATTATGGGATTTATCCCTATATTATATATAAACGAGCAGTTTTAATATTAATCGATCCTGTTTAAAAAGACTTCCGCTGTCACTTAATTAGATACCGTCGGATTTCCTGCCTCGCGGCTCTGGACCGGGTCAAACCGGGGCCAAGGGCTGTGACAAATTGTCTGACATCTGGTTTTCGTTTGCAGTGAATGCATAACTAGCTGAGTGAGGATCAGGGTTGTTAAAATTTGCACCAGCGGTTATGTCAATGAAGTGATCATAACCCTGATCCTTACCACTGCTCCCAGATTCTTCTTGACCCAGAAGAGCAGTATTACCGAAAGTTTAATCATCAGTAACTTTTCCTGACTCTTGTAACCTCCTTTTCTGGTTCAACTCCCTTTCGTAGGTCAGGAGTCGACCGTGGAGTTGGGTCAAGGTCAGATCCTTGAACTCAGGTGAGTTTCGGGTGACAAAAGCTATGGTGTCCCATTTTTCTGGTAGTGACCTGAGGAACCTGCTATTTTGAGTTGAGTTTGTAAAAGTGGTGTTAACAAGCCTCAGTTCACTGATGAGACAACTGAAACACTGAAATTGTTGCGTTAGTGATTCACCTTTAACGTAACAAAATGTTTCATACTATTGGTTCAGGATTTCCCTATTGTTTTCTATGACTTCTTCGGTTCCCCCAAATTGTTCCTTAAGTGCGTCCCATAATTCTTTGGCACTGTTACAGTGTAACAGTCCAGCATATATCTCATTGGGCAGCGCTGATGCTATGATGCTAAAAGCTTTAGCATCTAGTTCGAACTTTTGATAGTCGGTTTCGGTATAATTTTCAACTGGTTTTGGAACGAACTTTTTAGCATCTTCATCGCTTGGCACTGTGGGAACGTGGGGACCATAAATGACAGACCTCCAACAACCTGTGCTTTGTTGAGCAAGGATGTGACCCATCCTCCTCTGCCAGATGTTGTACTCATTTCTTTTTAGCATAGGTGGTTTAAAAAGCGAACCGATGTTGTTTTTATCATCCTGAGATTGTGACGTCATTCTTGTTGTTTTACAGACACTGAGAAATCAACTTTAATGGTGATTAATCGTTGCTCTGTTTTTCAACAAACGAACAAACGATCAGTATCAACTGTTATGAGCTGAACTATTTACGTCAAAATGATTGTTAAATCAAATTTGACTGTCCAGGCTCTGATACCAATTGTTGGATCTGAGTTTGTTTCTGATTGTATTTTGTGTTTGTAATTAAAATGAAGATGGATGAGTGTGCAGCGGAATTATGATGAAAACAAACTTTGCATACAATCAAATGAGAGTAATACTTTAATCAAACATCTTTTCACAATGAATCGGAAGATTGAATTTATTTCAATATCGATTACAATGATTGATGAATGAATGCAAACTCCCCCTCAGCCAGAGCTCAGTTGTTTGTTCGTGCAAAGAAGACGATGATGCAAAAGAGCTAATAGAACAGTACAGAGTACTGAACTATTTATAGGCACTTGCAAACCACTGAGCATCTTAGCTGACGTCACCATGAAAGTGACATCTAACCTCCTAACAAACTCTAAACTCTGATCTATACAAACACTGTTGTACTAACTACTGCTATTACATTTCTTTACATACAAGACACTTAAACAGCTGCTGCATCCTTCCACTGTTGTGAACCCAGCAGTGCTTGTCCGGATCAGCAGTACTTGACTCAAGGCAGTAGATTGAATCAGCAGAGCTTTTGTCTTTCATCAGGTCTTTACATGAGCAGCAGTTGTAGGTCAGCACTTTGCGAGATCAGCAGATAGGAGGTCAGCAGATATGACATCACTTTCAAGGGGAGAGATTTGTATGTAAACATCTGCTTATTCTGGATCCACTGCTCTGATCCAGTTTTGGCTTTAATTATCTGTTCCTCTGATAGGGTTCAATCCCAACATTCTCAACACGAGAGGCGGAAACTAACGTATCGACTTCGATTCAGCTAGATATTCACTTTAATTGTCTTTTTGATTGATATAACAGCTTTTACAGCGAGTAGACACTTCAGCAGCACTTCGGCTCTGGAATCAGAAAGTTACAAATGAAACGAACAAGGAAAGTATTTATAGGGCTTCCTATTTCGCACGAAACAGTTGACACGAAATCAGTTTCACACGAAATAGTCATTTCGTGCGAAATGAACAACTGATTTCGTACGAAATAGCTGTTTCTTATTTCGTGCGAAATACCCCTAAAACCTAATTTCACGTACTTCGTGCCCTGATCTTTCTAATCTAGTATAAGACTCGATGCAAGACGAAGTCGACAGACATATGCACCAACAGGTTTCATGGCTTCTACATTGTTAATTATGTGTTTATTTGAAAATTAGCTTTCTGTTGACTTTTTATAATTAAGTTTGACCCGACAATTGACCTAGTTAGAGTGGGAATCAGAGGGTGCCCTTTTAAGGGTTTATTACCCACATAATTACCAACTCATAGGTACTTTCAATTCGAGAATTGACTGGACCATTAGTGATTAATCACTAAGTCAAACCTTAATTACGACGGTTTGACTTTTTGGTCTTTAAGCTAATTAAAAGGACTAAGCAGGGATTAAAACTCTTACTTAAGGTCCTTGCTATCTTTTCTACACTTCTCAATCTTCTCCTAAGGCCAGCTACCACCAGAGATAAGTGCTTGAGTTGTTGCATGTGAATGAGCACTTGAACAATTGAACTTATGGCCTTTATATAGGATTTCTAGAGCTCCAATATCATTCCATATGTACCTAAGAGGTAATTCAGATGATCCCAAGTGTCCCTAGGCCAATAAAAACCATCAACCAAGCCCCTAGAATCGAATACAAGGCTTCTAAGTCGGTTTAACCTGCTAAACTTGCAGCTGTGCATGAAATCTATCCAAGTCAGGCCGTCGCGTCGCGCGACGGCAGAAGGTGAAGGTGGTGGCGCAGCGCCAGCACCCTGCTTACCAGCAATTCAAGTTTCAAACTTGCTGTTTTCACCCCTTGCTTACCAGCAATTCAACTTTTAAACTCGTTGGTCAACTTTAGTCCCTCATATTCAATTTGTAACACGTTTAAAGTCCATGACACGTGTTGATACTATATTGGGCATGATTTTACGAGGTGTTACAAGCAAATTAAAAAAAATTCTTTGTTTTTTTTTACTTTTTAGGTATTTTTGTTGTGTTCACACTGGTTCTCGCGGTTATCGCAATAAATGGTGGTTACCAACGGATCCTTCTCCTATATATATATATATATATATATATATATATATATATATATATATAGGGGAGGGTTAGATAGAAAATCCTAAATATTTGAGAAAACCCTAGAAAACCCAACCTCCCAACTTTTTTTTTTTGAAAAAAATAACACATGTAATATACATGTTTTTAAGAGTTTTGAGCCAAAACAAAATCAAAAAAGCGCCAAGTGGTTTTTTTTTTTAAAAAATAAACAAGTTTCAGCAACTTTTTGTCTAACACATGTTAGTGATGAAAGTTGCTGAAACTTGTTTTTTTTTTTTTAAAAAACATCCACTCGGCGCTTTTTTGATTTTTTGGCTCAAAACTCTTAAAAACATGCATATTACATGTGTTATTTTTTTCAAAAAAAAAAACAAGTCGGGAGGTTGGGTTTTCTAGGGTTTTCTCAAATTTTTAGGGTTTTCTATCTAGCATTACACTATATATATATCTATATATATATATATGTGTGTGTGTGTGTGTGTGTATGTATATATAGAAACGGGTTCAGGAGAGAACGGTGAAAAGTGTGAGAACGGTGAGAACGGATCCTGGCCCAACACGTGGCAGGGGGCGCTAATTGTTATGCGAGGGTACGATTGTCCTTTTATGTGACAACCGAGATTTCAAGGTCTTTCCTCTACGCATCATTTGTCAATCCTGTTTTCACAATTCGTTTTACATTGTATCATGTGCACGATATCCGAATGATTAAAGTATTGTTATGTTTGGGTGTTTCATGGAAACTTAGGAGTTGTTTAATGTTTAGTCATAACATGTTCATGTTTAACTTTGGGTTGCACAACACACTTGAATCACGAGAACCCAAGTCGACGAAGAACTTCACAACCACTCCTTGACGAATGAGGGTTTTTCGGCACAACCAATCCATGGCGAAGAAGGGTTCTTCGCCATAAGGTCTTTCACCGAAAAAGGGCCTCGGCCCAGGTTTACTCGTGGCCCAGACTGGGCCCGACTGTCATTTTGTTTATATAATCTCCCATAACCTGCAACCGTAAACACAAAACCCTAAAGTTCTCTCGCCCTGTCCTCTTTGTGCGACGGCAGTTTTAGGATCACGAAGCCTTTCATCTTGAACAAACTAATCACTTCGGTACCAGGGTTAGTGCCTATCAATGTTAATTGCTAAAACCCTGATGATGAGATTTTATGTGAAATTAGGGTTTCATTAATAAGATTGTGAATCTAGAACTTGCATGATGAGGGTTCGATGATTTGTATACGTTCTTATTTACGATGTGGTTTGATAATTCTGCTTGATGAACTTATATCTTCATAAACTAATAATCTAATTGTGTGTGGTCATTGGATGATTATGGTCAATGATTGTTTAGAATGATTTGTATGATGTGTGGAAAGTGTTACGTTTTGAGTAGTTGATGATTGTTCATAATTAGGATGCACAATCATGGCTAAAAGTGTCGTTTAATCTAATGTGGAAATCTGTCAAACTGTTAGCATCTATTACGGCAGAAACTAAGGAAATTGTAACTGACTGATGAGGGAGTGACGAAAGACGCCCCCACGAAGAATACGGCTCCACGAAGAACCTGGTTCTTCGTTGGATGGATTTATGACGAACCACTAGGGTACGATAACATACTAAACAACGGAACCTCGTCAAGTCCCAAGTCGACCGATCGAACAGGAATCACCCTAACCCGATTAGTTTACTGGTTCGTGACGGTTTTTCATGTTCAATCCGAAATTGGTTGTCTCTTTGATAAAACCCAGATCTCAGACTGAGGCTCCACTAAGAAATGATTAGAAGACCTGAATGAGCTCCGATTCTATCGGTTTTGAGTGCATTGAGTGTAAAAGAGTTGAAAGAAAGTTGGAAAAGTATCTTTCAATCCCTTTACCTGAAAATGTTTAGTTCTATGTGAAATCATTGTGAAATCATGTGGAAATCCTTCAGATCTGAGTTGTTCTTGGTGGAATGAAGCCAAATCTTGAAGTTAATAAGAACTCCATGATGACATCACCCTAGAACACCTCAAATCCTTTGAGTTCATGTTTAAAAGTTAAGATTCAAAGGTGAAAATGATGAAGAAGTGCGTGTAGATCATGGGAGTACAAGATTTGAGTTGAAAACTTACAAGAATCAGGAGAAATCGAGAGAAAGAAGGCCTTGAGCGTGCAGGTCGAATGGCAGGGGGGTATTTATAGGTTGCCAAAAAGGGAAAGGAGGAGCAAGTGTCGGATAGCTCACTGATCGGATGGCAATCCGATCGGATGGCAATCCGATCGGATGGCAATCCGATTGGATGGCCATTCGATCGAGTGGTCATTTGATCGAGTGGCTCTGACGGGTTGCGTTTCGACGTTTCGTTTCGCGTATTGAGCGTTGTGATGCGATTCGAGTGAGCGATGCGATAGTATTACCCATTAGTTACACAAATAACCTAACTACAATATCTAACATACAATCACTATAATAACTTGCGTTTAGCGTTTGCGATTAAATTGCGTTGCGATAGAATTGCGATTGCGATTAAACACCTCAACATAAACATAACATGCACAAGTAACACATAATAGCACACACACGTAGAACAATATCCAGAACACATAATTCGAGTTGCGATGCGATAGCGATTAGCGATAAGTCGATTAGCAATTAAACATGTGATTAAATAGCGATTATTAATAGATACTCCACATAATACAACTAAAGTAAACAAATAATAGAATTCGATTACAAGTCAAGAAGCACAATCTACTTAGTCAAGCAAGGAGTGACAGATCGCAATTAGCAATCTTTTCTTCCTTTGACTTTGACTTTGACTTGTACTTTGACTTTCCAAAAAAGCGGGTTGTTATATTGGGTGTGCAAACCGTGTCTTGATGACTTCGTCATCATGTTTATTGATGAAATTTTGATCTATTTTAAGAGCAAGGAGGACCACGAGCGACACTTGCGTCTTATTTTGGAGCTCCTGAGGAAGGAGCAACTCTACGCGAAATTCTCTAAGTGTGATTTCTAGATTCGAGAGGTACACTTCCTTGGCCACATTGTTAATGAAATGGGGATACACGTGGATCCCGCTAAGATTGATGCTATCAGAAATTGGGCGGCGCCGAAGAATCCTTCGGAGGTGCGACAATTTCTCGGTCTCGCTGGGTACTATCGCAGATTTATTAAAGACTTCTCGAAGATCGCTCAACCTCTTACCGCATTAACACAGAAAGGCGTTGCATATTCTTGGGGATCGAAGCAAGAGGATGCTTTCCAACTCTTGAAACAAAAACTCTACAGTGCGCCGATCTTGTCCTTACCTAAAGGTACCGAGAATTTTGTGGTGTATTGTGATGCTTCTATGCAGGGTCTCGGTTGTGTGCTAATGCAACGCGAGAAGGTGATAGCGTACACTTCTCGACAGTTGAAGGTTCAGGAGAAGAATTACACGACTCACGACTTGGAGTTGGGGGCCATGGTCTTTGCGTTAAAAATCTGGAGGCATTACTTGTACGGTACTAAATGCACTATTTATACCGACTACAAGAGCCTTCAGCATATCTTTGACCAGAAGGAATTGAATATGCGACAGCGTCGCTGGGTAGAACTCTTAAACGACTACGATTGTGCAATCAAGTACCATCCAGGTAAAGCTAACGTTGTAGCTGATACCCTCAGTCGAAAGAAAACAAAACCCAAGCGTGTCCGCGCTCTGCAGCTCACTATCCACTCTAATTTACCTGATCAGATCCGTTCTACTCAGACTGAAGCGTTAAAGGAAGAAAACCTGGAAGTTGAATATTTGCAGGGCATGGAGAAACGACTTGTAGAGAGATCTGACGGCATTTATTATTTCATGGAACGGATATGGGTTCCTTTGTATGGTAATCTTAGAGAGCTCGTGATGGACGAAGCACACAAGTCTCGATTGTGACACCCCAGGAAAACCAGGAAACCACGCAACCTAACTAGCTTCCTCAGTAACTACGTACTAAATTTCGGGACGAAATTTCTTTCAACTTGGGGATGATGTGACAACTCGTATTCCAGAACCTCTCTTTGCATTTGATGTAACCAGTATGAGCATTATATGATTATGTGACACGTTGATTTTGGAATGTTATGTATTGAATGTATTATGTGATATGAAATTAAAATATGAATATGTATCCTCGGCCGCACAATACAAACCTAGTCGCACAATATGTGGCCGATCGCACAAACTTGGTTGGGTAGTACACTTTATCTTTTGTCACACACCACTCTCGGCCCACACTCCTTGTACTCAAGATCAAAGGGCAGCCCATGTAAGGGTTCGGCTCACTCTTTTATGCACATAACTCACAAGGGAGGGTGTATACTCCTCATTATTTGCAAAATACAGAACACACACGAAACCCTAAGCTCTCTCTCCTCTCCTCTCCTCTTTCTTGTTCGACAGCATCCATCCCCCTCTCTTCGAAGTGAAGGCCGACGAGTGTCTCTTCTCCCTCTCTCGAAGCCTTATCATCGCACATAATCCTTGGTTCATAGCTTGATTCGGTTAGTCTCCTTTTAGTGTTAGTGTTTGGTTATTTGATAATAAATGATGTTATGCATGATGATGGATCCATGATGTTGTGATAAACTATGAATACATAATTAAGTGATGCATGTTTGATTGATGATTCTGAATGATTGATCCGAACTCACATGGTAATCATGAGATTAGTGGTTGGTTTAGAATTAGGGTTCACATGATGATGTTTGTATGAAACGGTTTGATTCTATGATCGATGGTTGTGTAATGATCTCATGATAAAACTGTTAGTCATGATTTGTATGATGATTAGGGTTGCATGTTAGTGTTCAAAATCATTGATCTGATAATGGGTTGAATGTTATGATAGATTATTGTTCTTGATTGGTTGATTAATTAGGGTTCATGAGAATCATTTGATAATGCTTGATTGATCGATTAAATGCAAAATAGGAAACTGTTCAAATTGTTTGTAACTGATTTGCAAGAATTATGGAAATCTAAAAACTAATCGCACAAGCCAACCGCACAAGATCTGAACGCACAAGCTTTCGGATCGCACAAGGTCAATCGCACAAGCTAGGGTTACATATGGCACAACTGTTAAAGCACATTGTATAACCTTTTTAAGCATAATCGCACAACAGGTTGTGGATCGCACAAGACAGTGCTGATCGCACAATATGTTGGGCCGCACAAGAAAATAAACTGTAAATGTTAATTGGGTTGCACAAGTTATTGGGCTGGGTCATGGTTTGGATCGCACAACATGTTGTGGATCGCACAAGTTTGTGCTGATCGCACAACACGTTTGGCCGAGCATCTATTGGTCTTAACCTGCTGAGTCGCACAACATGATTGGGCTCGCACAATTCCTTCAGCTCAATCACTTAAATCGCACAGTAGGACTTGTATGTGAACTTGCATGATATCGTTTAACCTGTTAAGTGTTGGTTGTTTAGTTTCCATGATAATACGTGTCTGCCATGTTCGATTTTACATATGTGAACCGTTAATTCGTATGTGAAACGTGTGTGCGTTATTTGAACCTAGACCAGACACGTATGGTAACCATGCTAGGATGTGGTTGACCCAATTAGCTCAAGTGACCTTTCTATTTATCTGCCGAGCTAACCTAAGGTGAGTTCACACTTTCTACAAGGCATAGGATTCCCGGTGGTTTGGGAATGGGTTAACATTTAATAAGGAAACCTGCGTATTCTCCTTGGGTAGAATACGTACTTCCACCCTCTTATGTGAAGGGTGACAACATTAAAGCCTGCATGTTCTCCTTGGGTAGGACACGCACTCCCACCCTCTTAACTGAAGGGTGACAACATTGATTGACACTAGACAAAACTTTGTCATTAAGTCCCTCATTTTATATCGACTTAATCGTCGGGTAGTGATGAGCTTATGTAGGATTACCATGTAATGTCAAATGTATGAGTCTAGTTCACATTATTAATAGAGTCTCATAGGTTCGGCCAATGGCGAACGGGTCATTAGTTAAATAGCGCTATTAGGTTTGACAAGCCTCACACCGTGCCGCAGAGGACGGGCGTGGACTAATGGACTTGGGCACTAGTCAATGATGATAGATATTGACGCAGGGCGCATAAACATAACTACAGTCGGTAGTCGATATGGTAACGGGTCTAGTGGTTAACATTGGGAACCCCCACTGGTTATGGTTTGGAAAATAAGGAACTGGTTAACTCGTGGTTTTCAAAACAACTTATGGTTTTTGGAACAACACTAAAATGGGCAACCAACTGTGAACTCGCTCAACATTGTTGTTGATTCGTTGTTACATGCCTTGCAGGTCGTTAGGTACTTAGATGGAGCTTGCACAGGAGGAGTCGTTGTGGAGCATGGACTTTAAGTGTTCATGATAAACTTATGAACTTTTAAACTATGATTTGGGTTTTGAACTATTTGCTTCCGCTGATAACTTAGACTTGTTAAACTGTTTTGACACCAATTATAGTGTTTGGTTGGACTTTTACTTGTTTAATTATATTGTTCAATATGATTGGTGGGTGGATCCTGGTCAGCCACTCCTCCTTCGGTGAAACTCCGCTTGTGGATTTTGGGGGTGTGACATATTGGTATCAGAGCCATTGGTTATAGTGAACTTGGTTTTAAAAAAAGGGAAAAAGCTTTTTGATAAAAACCAGACTATAACTTGTTCAGTGCTCAACGATCCACAACGACGCTTCGCTCCACGTGCAAGACTCAACACTATAGGTGATATGGTTTATGTTTGTATTGCCTGTCTGTTAGTTTAAATGGTGCATTGGTCATGGTATGCTTAGTCAACGTGGTAGCATGTTGCCACTAGCTGTAATGTACCTTCTTGACATGCATTTGTTGCTTAAAACCTTGCGTGCTCACTCTCTTCTGTCATCTCACACTTTACACACCTCTACGTCACCATCCTTACTTGAGTTTCTTTCGATGTGAAGATCATGAGTGGACGTCTCAACTTGACTCAAGCCCAGCTGACGGCTTTAATCAACGAACGAGTTGCTGAGGCTCTCGCAGCAGGTCAAGCAGGAGGTATAGCCTGCTATTTCGACCTATCTTAGGATGTTTAGATCCTACTCTCATGAACCTACTCTCGTGCTTAACCTTGTCCTTTCTTTCTCGCACGACAGGTCAAAATGCTCAGCCTTGAGTGTGTACGTTCAAGACCTTCATGGACTGTCGACCAAGTACCTTTGATGGCACTGAGGGAGCCGTAGGTCTTCTCCACTGGTTCGAGAATATCGAATCCGTTTTCGAAATGTGTGAATGCCCTGTTGCCAATAGGGTGAACTTTGATACGGGAACACTTGAGGGAGGTGCGTTAACTTGGTGGAACGCACAGGTGCAAATGCTAGGGTTGGCAGCTGCTAATGCCACCCCATGGAACGACTTTAAGGATCTGATCAAAGAAGAGTATTGTCATCGTGATGACATTCACAAGCAAGAGGTGGAGTTTTACAATCTGAACATGATAGGGTTCGAAATCGAAGCGTATACTAAGAGGTCGAACGAATTAGATGCTTTGTGTCCCAACATGGTGGATCCTCCCTACAAACATATCGAGCTTTACATCAAAGGTTTAGTGCCAGAGATTCAGAGCATGGTGACTTTAGCTAACCTCCCTACAATTCAGTGGGTTGTACGACTATCCCACCGTCTCACTAATCAAGTAGTTGAGTAGAACAAGCTGCCTAAGCGTATTAGTGCAACCACTACTTCTGATGCTCCTAGCGACAACAAACGCAAATGGGATGGAAACTCAAGCAAGGGTTCAAGTTCTTTTCAGTCTCAGTCTCAGTCTCAGCAGCGAAGGACTGACGTCTACAAGAGCCCTAGTCAACAGTCTTTTGGTAATCAAGGTCAGGGTGGGTACAAGGGAAACCACCCTAAGTGCAATCGCTGTAATATACACCACAGCGGATCGTGTAGCAAGAACAACTGTCAGAGTTGCAACAAACCAGGCCACGCAGCGAAAGATTGCAGGAGCCTTTATCCTGCGAATCAGAGACGCCAGCAGCAGCAGACTCCACAGAACCAGCGCCAGCAGTAGCAGCAACATCAGGGTAACAACAAAGGGTGTTTCCAGTGTGGTGCTGAGGGTCACTTCAAAAGAGACTGCCCTCAGTTGAACCCGAACCAGAAAAACAATAACAATCAGGGGAATGGGAACAACAACAAGGATAACAATGATGGTAATGGTGCCAGGGGACATGCATTTGTGATTGGTCAGGGTGATGCGAGGAACGATCCCAACGTCGTGACGGGTAAGTTCCTATTGGATGATTTCTTTATTTCTGTTTTATTCGATTCGGGAGCCGATACTAGTTATGTGTCCATAAGAGTTAGTCGGATGCTTAAGCATACCCCAATTCCCTTGAACACCAAGCATGTTGTAGAACTAGCAAACGGTAAAAGTCTTGAGGCCGCACACATAGTTAAGGGTTGTAATCTCGCTTTAGTTGGCCAGACCTTCTCTATCGATCTTATTCCTATCGTTCTTGGTAGTTTCGACGTTTTCATTAGGATGGACTGGTTATCCCAACACCGAGCGGAAATACTCTGCAAGGAGAAAATTGTCCCCATTCCTCGTTCTGGTGATGAACCCCTCGTTATTCTGGCGACAAGAGTGGTGCTGTTGTGGGCATCATCTCTTTCCTTACGGCCCAGAAGTGTTTGTGAAAAGGCCACACTGCTATTCTAGCCCTCGTTACTGACACCTCAATGAAAGAGAAGAAGATTGAAGACATTCCGATCGTACGCGACTTTCCTGAGGTATTCCCTGAGAAATTACCTAGTCTTCCGCCTCACCGTCAAGTCGAGTTTCAAATCGAGCTAGCTCCTGGAGCAACACCTATAGCTCGTGCACCTTATCGTTTAGCCCCATCTGAACTAGAAGAATTGTCCGCACAACTGCAAGAGCTTTTGGACAATGGTTTCATTCGTCCTAGCTCTTTACCCTGGGGAGCTCCAGTTTTGTTTGTGAAGAAGAAAGACGGTACCTTTCGAATGTGTATAGACTGTCGCAAACTCAACAAGGTGATCGTGAAGAATCGTTATCCTCTTCCGCGTATCGACGACCTGTTCGACCAGTTGCAAGGGTCGAGCTTCTACTCTAAGATTGACCTAAGATCGGGCTATCATCAGCTGAGAGTCCGAGGCGAGGACTCAGGACTCGTTACGGACACTACGAGTTCCTGGTTATGCCCTTCGGGTTGACAAACGCACATGTGGTCTTCATGTACCTCATGAATCGAGTGTGCAAACCATACTTGGATAAGTTCGTGATTGTTTTTATCCACGACATCCTGATCTATTCCAAGAGTCAGGAGGAACACGAGCGTCATTTGCGACTCATTCTGGAACTTCTTCGAACAGAACAGCTTTATGCTAAGTTTTCGAAATGCGACTTTTGGCTTCGTGAAGTCCATTTCCTTGGCCACGTGGTTAATGAGGATGGGATTCACGTTGATCCATCCAAGGTTGACTCGATCAAGAATTGGCCTGCACCTCGAAGTCCAACTGAAATCCATCAATTCTTGGGCTTGGCGGGTTACTACAGAAGGTTTATCATAGATTTCTCGAAGATTGCGCAACCTCTTACTGTTCTTACTCAGAAGGGTGTCACCTACCGTTGGGTGATGCTCAGGAATCCGCATTTCAGCAGCTGAAGTCGAAGCTTTGTAGCGCACCTATTCTCTCGTTACCTGAAGGCATAGACTATTTTGTGGTTTATTGTGACGCGTCAATCCAAGGACTTGGTTGTGTGTTGATGCAACGTGAGAAAGTCATTGCTTACGCATCACGCCAACTCAAGATTCACGATAAGAACTACACTTCTCACGACTTGGAGTTGGGAGAAGTGGTGTTTGCGCTCAAGATATGGAGACATTACTTGTACGGTACCAAGTGCACTATTTACACCGATCACAAGAGTCTCCAGCATATCTTCGATCAGAAGGAGTTGAACATGCGACAGCGTCGATGGGTCGAACTTCTTAACGACTACGAATCCGCAATCAAGTATCATCCAGGAAAAGCCAATGTTGTGGATGACGCCCCAGTCGAAAGGAAACTAAACCTAAGCGTGTACGTGCGTTACAGCTTACCATTCACTCCAGTCTTCCCGCTCAAACTCGTGATGCTCAGGTCGAAGCATTGAAGGAAGAGAATCTCAAAGCAGAGTCCCTGCGGGGCATGGAAAAAAACTCGAACGTAAGGGAGATGGCACTTATTATTTCATGGAACGTGTTTGGGTTCCATCCATTGGAAATTGACGAGAACTTGTGATGGACGAGGCACACAAATCTCGCTACTCGGTCCATCCTGGTTCTGACAAGATGTACCAAGACCTCAGAACTCTCTACTAGTGGCCCCACATGAAGGCTAAGATAGCTACCTATGTTGGTAAATGTTTGACCTGTGCGAGGGTCAAGGTTGAATACCAGAAGCCATCCGGCCTACTTCAATAGCCAGGGATCCCCACGTGGAAATGGGAGCAAATTTCCATGGACTTTGTTTCTGGCTTTGTGACAACTGTCAAAAATCCAGGTACCCGTACAATTAATTAACCAGGATTAGTGCTTAATTACTGTGCTGAATTACAATTAACTGCTTTCTGATTATTGCCATGTACATGCATGTGCATCATACATTGTTTAATGTCATACCAATATTGCATGAAAGTTATATTGCCTTAAATGATGAATTAAGGACAGTTAGCACAGTTATCTGATAAATCAGGAAAGTGCTGACAGAACTCAGCACATAGACAGACAGTGCATTGAGACACAGAATGAACCAAAAACCAAGTACTACACTAGTATAGTGTGTAGGAAAGTAAGGATCACAAAACTGCCTTTCTAGTGATAGTTTAAGTGCCGGAAAGTGCCCAAAACTCACCCAAAGTGCTGAATTCAACAAAATTCAGTATTTTAACACACTAATATTATGCAGAAATATGGTAAAATAGTCCTGAATTCTTTCCTAAGTATCGGGAATCAAAAGTGTCACAAAAAGATAAATAAAGCACACTAAACTGCAAAGTTTAGCACTTTAACGAGCCGGGAAACCAACCGAATAACCGGACACTACCCGAAACACTAAATTTACACTAGAAGCATTGTTTTAACATTACCAAGCTAGTTATGGTCCCCGAACATCATAACACATTATATAAACATATAATAACTAAAAACCTAACTATTATACTTAGATTTCAACTAATTCTCTTAACTATCAATTACATCCTAACCAAGACCCCCCCCCCCTTGGTGGACGGTTAGACAAGGGTGGCCCAACCTTGATTTCTTTTAATTGTTTATGTGATCTTGTTGATGGTCCATGAAGCATATAAATCATTAGTCCTTCATGTGTTGGAAGATTATAATAAAACCCACAAGTCTTGAACTATTATTCACATTCTACACACCACACACACTTTCTCCTTCCTCCTTCCCCTTGCTCACGGCCGAAGACACCACCACCCACCATCATCATCATCAATCATCTTCCATCCAATCCATACATATACAAGGGTGCTAGAAGGTGTATAAGGAAGCTTGGAGCCTTTAGAAGCTAAAGGACCTCTCACATAAGCTTTTATCCACTTCATTTCATCTAGTAATCATCCCTAGCCTTGTGCTAGTGGTAAGAGTCTTGATCTTGCTATATTACTTCTATTTTAAGTGGTTAAAGAAGAATTATAACCCTAAACTTGAAGAACACTAAAGATCATAAGAATGAAACTTGAACATAAGCATGCTTAATGATGTAATCTTGATGAATATAAGTTGTTATGCTTGTTGATCATTGATTGTTTGTAGAAATGATTTTGATCATCATAAGATCTTGCTAGATCATGATTAAAAACATAATCTAGCAAGATGAGAAAATATGAATTTTGTAGGATGATGGATCATCCACACATGAATCATGAACTTGAATGAATAAATGATTTTCTTGAAAAATAAAGATCAAAGTAAGTTGTTAATCATGTAGATCTAAAGATTTGTGAATGGTCTTTCAAAGAAACCAAGTTAAAAATATAAGTTTTATTAAAACTTGGTTCTTATATAAACAAACTCTATTTTTGGTGGATAAACAAGTGTAGAAACACTTGTGAAACAAGAGAATTTCATAAAGAAACATTTTTAGAAAATGTGACAAGAAGTTGTAAACATCTAACTTCTTTAAAAATGAAGTTTTTAAAGAACTAATCACATTTTTAAGGATAACAAGACTTACTAAGAACACTAGTAAGTTACTACAAATTTTTACAAATATTCAAGTTCATGAAGTTGTAGAAAATGCATGATTTTCGCAAATTGGTAAGTAAAGGTTGTTTGTTGATGACTGTGAATTGATTCTGATGATTTTTACAAAAGAAAATGATATGCTTGAAAGCATGGAAACCTCCATTTTTAGGGGAAACTATGGCAAAATTTTCTAAAAATTTAAACACTTAGAAAAATATATCTAAACAAGTATTTACAAGTGTATTTCAAATCATAAATTGTTACAAAAACTTTGCCATAAATTTTGGTTACAAAAATATAAATATTGGAGGTTGGTTTTTATAAATAAAAGTGACTAAGTATGTATTTAGGAAATATATATTTAGAAGACACCATGTGTGTGATTAATTGTATATTTTGTGTATTAGTTATATTATTTTAGGACATGAAATAATATAACACATCAAAATACCAAGAATTACAATCCAAACTAATACCAAAATTCCAAGAAATAAATATGCAAGTTGTACACAAAATATTGGTGAAACCGAACTATGGAATAAGACTTACAAAAATATTCCGGAAACTTTATTCACAAAGTATATTTTGGTAAATAATATTTTGGATATAAGGAACCAAAAATATGATTTTTACAATTACTACAAAAATATATCATATTTTTTACAAGGGAAAATATATTTATTTTTGACAAGTATGAAATATATATTTTCTTGAAATTTTTAGAAGGTATATTATTTTTAAGAAATATATATTTTCTCACACAAGCACGAAATACAATATTTTGAGGTAAAAGTTATATTTTCTCAAATAAATATGTGATATATCATTTTTGTAAGAAAATGAGTTTATATACATATTTTCCAAGATAAACATGAAGATATATTATTTTTGGACTTATGAGAAATTACAAATATTTTTGCCAAAGAAAAATTATAAATAATTTTTCTAAGTAATATCCCTTAAAATATATATTGAATATTTATTAAAGATAATATTCCGGAATAATTAATATGAAATTAAGTATAGAGGATACTTAATGAATACCGTAAAAATACATATTCTCGTACGTATAAATGCGCACCGGAATACGACCCCGATACAAGGAAAAAATATACAAGTGAAAGATACCCCATCCTTGGGTAAGAAATACAAGAAGAAATACTTGGAAAATATTAAATTAAAATAATTGTCTTAACAATTATTCCAAAATTTAATAAATATAGTTTAAGTTAAAATATTAATTATTTTAACAAATAATTATATAACTTGGAATAATATCGAAGACACAAAAGAATTGTAACTCAAAGACAATAATACTAAGACAAGGCACGACCCGCTCGTCTAATAGATCATAGTACGTTGTAGGTAGTCGTGTTTACCCGAAGGAGCTTGAGTTACGGTGACTGAAGACGCAAGACTGTGAGTTCATGTCCCCCTTTTCTTTAAACTGTTTTCAGTTTTATAACTTCGGGGGTGAAGTACATGTTACTAAGTGTTTACAAACAATTACAAATGGTATGGTTAGCTTTGGAAAGTATAGTAGATCATGTGAATGGGTAGGCGCACTCTTAAGACCATTAATCCTCGTGTTAGGACCGAGGGGCATGAGTAATAGATATATTTGGGTGTAGCGAGCCCACACCCATGTGGACCGGGGTTGGCCCATGAGGTAACTATGTCTTACAGCCGGAGGCCCGGTACAAAATCTGCTAGGTTTGAGCCTTCCTACGCTGTTGCACGCATATTAATGGCCTTGCAAACCATTAATCGATTTGTTTCCTTGTTTTGCTTTCATACCAGGATTTACAAACATACATACATACATACATACAATGTTTACAAGGTTTTATTCATACACATAAACAAACACATGAACTTGCTCAACCTTTGTTGATGTTTTCAAAATACATGTATTTCAGGGAATTAAGAATGTGGATCTGGCGGGCGTTCGGAGGTTACAAGTGTTGTTAAGAATAAGAGGTGTCATCCATGGTCTTGAGGTTTGGTTTGGGTGTCCTATCCTGGACAAGACACTACTTCCAAATCTTGGTTTTATTTAGAGTCTTTTGTTGAATCCTTGTGAACTGTTAAACAATTCGTATGGTTTGTAAAACTTGAATTCGAAGTCTATGTTTCAAACAATATTGTTCATGATGTTTTTAAACTTAATTAATGGATGACCATCTATGGTTTTATCATAAAGTTGTTGTTATGATTGAATGCAATGATATTAAGAAAGTCACACCATAATCACGCTTCCGCAAAAGTCAGGGTGTGACAGCTTGGTATCAGAGCTTCGATTGTAGCGAACTAGGATTCTTTCTCGAGTCTACACTACAATCATTATGGCTCTCACGAAAATGTTTTTACAACATGTTTTCATTGCATACACGAAACGCCCAGATCTAGGGAAACAAACATTTTACAAACAAAAAGACACGAAACACAATTGAAAGGTTATGTTCAGTCTGAGAGACTGGGTGGTTCAGTCTGAGAGACTGGGTGGTTCAGTTTGAGAAACTATGAGGTTTAGTCTGAGAGACTAGGTGGTTTAGTCTGGGAGACTGGGTAGTTCAGTCTGGGAGACTGGGTGGGTTAGTCTGGGAGACTAGGAAGGATACGTGATTACTTTGTCATTAATTGCATGTTTAATGCTAGTTGTTGATATATGTGCATATGTTGTGAATGTTTTGTTACAGACACTATGTCATCATCCGAGAGTGGTTTGTCCGATACCGATGACCCTATGGCCGTAGTTTCTAATGATGAGATCGTCCCTGAGCCAGATATCTTTACTTCTGACACCGAGAGTGACCCAGAGATGATGTCCGACGACGACGATGATTTTCAGCCATTTGCACTGCCAGATTTTGGGGATGATTTACCGATTGCTGATGGTATCCCAGACGAGGATCCTTTTGTTATTCCCATTCCAGTTCACGATCATCTTATCATCGGTCACCCCGATGGTGAGCGTGTCGTGGCACCGATCCACGCTCCTGTTCCTTTAGTGGTCATTTCTCCTAAGGATTGGTCATTCGATGATCTTTTTGACGATGATTTTGATTTGTTTGTTGATGGTCCTCCCGATGATGCTCATGGTGATGGAGAGCTTGATGAGGACGTTGTTGCTATTCCACTTCTGGGGATTCCTGTGATTGAGATTTCTTCTGATTCTAGTTTACATTCTGTCCCCGATTCCTTGGACTCTGTGTCTTCATCCGCCTTACAGGCAGTTGGTTTGAGACATTACGCCACTGATTCTGACGACGATATAACTATGTCAGCTGCACCAGTTCCTCCACATGACATTGAGCCTGGACTTGAGCTTGATTTTATTCCTGATGATTAGCCTGTTGATGCACCCACTGATCCTGAGCCGATGCTAGCTTCTGAGCCTTTGCCTGACCATGATCCTATTCCATTTGGCATACCTGATATTAAACCACTTATACCAGTCCCAGTGCCTGCACTCGCTGACCCTCCTGTTATTGAGCCAGTTACTCCCCCACTTGCATCTACACCTATTGATGTTGCCCCTTTTCACCGGATTGAGTCTGATGTTCACCGCACTGACTTACCTATCACTTTTTTGCAGGACATCCCTCCACCCCGTCCAGGGGAATGTACTTCTAGCCAGCATCCTTGCCACGACCCACATGTTTCAGCAGCTTTCCCCCACATGCCACAGTCTTCACCTTCTGCTCATTTTACTTCTTCACCACTAGATGAGCCACTTAGATGGTTCCCACCTTACACCATGCCGATTTCTGACCCCTACCATCCCTCACATTTCACTGGTTATACGCGGGATGAGTTACTTCTATCATTGTAGCTCTAGTATGGAATCATGAGTCGTAGGATTTTAGAGCTTGAGATGATACCGCGACCGTTGCCATGTCCGTGTCAGCCTGCATTTGCTCCTCGATCATCACCATCCCCGTTTTCACATCCACCTGCACCGCTTACTCCGTTTCCCGAGTTTGACACTCGATTTCTCACTATTGAGCAGCAGATCAGCTATCTGTTGCGTCATGTTTATCAGCTTGAGGAGGAGCTTGCGCATGTGCGCAGCTTGCTTTTCTTTCCTCCACCTCCCCCTCCACCACCATCAGCATAGACGGTTTTTGGTTTTATGTAGGTAGCTTGCTTTTGATGAGAGCACCGCTATTGAGCTGAGCTAGTGAAGCCTTTTGGAGACCACCTTTTGACTGTATGACTTATGGTAGATTAAGAGACATTTTGGACAAGGGTAGTGTGACCCTGTGTTCCCTTTTGATACGATATTTATGTAAAACATGTAACTGTATTCGTGGTCGATGATTAATGAAAGCTCAATCGTAATGTTCTCATTAAATACGATGTTAAATTTCTTGTTTATGCCATGATTGTGATGATTACATGCTTACGTGTTATGACAAACGCTACTATATACATACTATTTATTATATACATACCTGACCTATACAATCTTCTTTATAGAAGATGCCTCCTCGAAGGAACAATCAGTTGCCCACCACAGAGGCAGAACTGCAAGAACGGATTTCACAGGTAATCGCACAACATGAGGCCTTGCGCTCTGAACACAGCGGAGGTACCTCAGGAAATAACCCACCTAACGGTAATGTTTAAGTCATTTAAAGACACATTACGGTACGTTTGGACATTCCATGTGCCTTTGCTAATGCTTTCTGCGAATGATGTTGCTTGTACAGGCTGTACTTACAAGCAGTTCCTTGACTGTAAACCTCTAAACTTTGACGGCAATGGAGGTGCTGTAACCTTTGTAAGATGGGCTGAGAAGACAGATTCTGTGCTACGAATGAGCAAGTGTGCGCCAGAGCACAAGCTCACCTACATTTCTGGACTATTCCTAGACGGAGCTCTATCGTGGTGGAACCTTCGGGTTCAGACTCTAGGAGAGGATGTTGCGTATACTATGACTTGGGATGAGATGAAAGAGCTGATGTGCAAGAAGTACTGCTCGAGGGCAGAGATTCAGAAATTGGAAACCGAATTTTAGAACCTTAAAATGGATGGCCCTAAGATTGCTGAGTATGTGAAGAGATTCCGTGACCTGTCTCGTGTTGTCCCCTACATGGTAGAACCGAAATTCAAGCGAATTGAGCGTTTCATTTGGGGATTGGCACCCCAAATTATGAGCATGGTGACTACTTCGAAGCCTCCAACGATCACTGAGGCCATTGATTTGAGTGTGGCATTGACCGAAGAAGTGATTAGGCTAAACAAGTTTACAAACTCTGAAGGAAAGAAGAAGGAGACTCACATCGAGTCATCAGGAGAGAACAAGAGGAAGTTCTCCAATTTCAAGAAGAGTACCGGAGGAAACAACAGTGGTAACAAGAAGAGAGATGCAAATCCACCAGCCGAGGTTAAGACTGGTGCTGCCACTTCTGGTGCTAAGGTTAGAGGAAAAGGGTATATGGGCACCCTGCACAAATGTGACGTGTGTCAGTTTCATCACGCTGGACGATGCCGAGCTGGAAAATGTGAGACGTGCGAAAAAGTTGGCCATGCCAAGGAGACATGCTGGTATGGTGCCGGTCGTGGGAATAATGGTCAAAGAGGTAATGGTAACGGAAATGGAAACGGTAACCGTGGTGGAAATGGTTACGGAAACCGCAATCAAGGAGGAAATAGCGGTAATGGAAACCGTGGTGGTACTGGAAACCAAGCCGGTAATGGAAACCGCAACCAAAACAACAATCAGGGTGGTACTGAAAACAAGCAAGGATGCTTCAGTTGCGGAGATGTCGGGCATTTCAAGTGAGATTGCCCAAAGAGCAATCAAGCCCAAGGAACAGTTTTCAACATAGGGGCTAGGGAAGCTTGTCAAGATCCGAACGTAGTTACTGGTACGTTCCCTATCAATCAACACTTTGCATCTGTATTGTTTGATACCGGTGCCAATTATAGCTTCGTGTCCCTAGAATTTAAGAGTATACTTGGGTTAGTTGCCAGTAAGCTAGATATTCCACACTCGATAGAACTAGCTAATGGAAAGCTAGTAGAGGCAAACGAAGTGATTAGGGGTTGTGTAATAGAACTTGGAGAACATGAGTTTACGCTCGATCTCCTACCAGTTGAGTTGGGAAGCTTTGATGTGGTAGTTGGAATGGATTGGTTGTCGAGCAACTGAGTTGAGATCGTATGCCATGAGAAGATCATTCGCATCCCGATGGCGAATGGAGAGACGATTGTAGTGCATGGGGAGAAGCGTGATACGCTTCTACGAGTTGTTAGCTGCTTGAAGGCGCAAAGGATGTTGCAGAAAGGATGTGTTGCCTTCTTGGCTCACATTGTTGATAAGGAAGTGGTAGAGCCGAAGCTGGAAGATATCCCGGTGGTAAGGGAATATCTTGAAGTCTTCCCCAAAGACGTGCCAGGATTGCCGCCTCAACGACAAGTCGAATTCCATATTGACTTGGTTCCAGGCGCCGCGCCTGTAGCCAAGGCACCTTATCGACTTGCGCCTTCCGAGATGCAAGAATTGTCGACCCAACTTCAAGAGCTTTTGGACAAGGGATTTATTAGACCAAGCTTCTCTCCTTGGGGAGCTCCAGTTCTGTTTGTCAAGAAAAGGACGATAGTTTTTGCATGTGCATTGACTACCGAGAACTAAACAAGTTGACCAATAAGAATCGGTACCCCTTGCCGAGGATTGATGATCTCTTCGATCAACTTCAAGGTTCGAGTTACTACTCCAAGATCGACCTTCGATCAGGTTATCACCAGCTGCGGATTCAAGAAGAGAGTATACCAAAGACTGCTTTTAGAACTCGTTATGGACATTCTGAGTTTCTAGTGATGCCGTTTGGGTTGACAAATGCACCGGCAGTATTTATGGATTTGATGAATCGAGTCTGCAAGCCATATCTCGATAAATTCATGATTGTATTTATCGATGATATTTTGATTTATTCAAGGACGAAGGAAGAGCATGAACAACACCTTAGAGCCATCTTAGAGCTGCTCAAGAAGGAGGAACTGTATGCTAAGTTCTCGAAATGCGAATTCTGGTTGTGTGAGGTACAGTTCCTTGGTCATGTAGTGAATGAAGATGGAATCCATGTGGATCCCACCAAGATCGAGGCGATTAAGAATTGGGAAACTCCGAAGACGCCGACCGAGATTCGATATTTTTTGGGTTTAGCTGGGTACTATCTCCGATTCATTGAGGATTTTTGTAAATTCGCTCAACCGCTGACCTCCCTTATTCAGAAGGATAGGAAGTAAGAATGGGGAGATAAACAAGAAGAAGCTTTTCAGTTGCTAAAGAACAAGCTTTGCGATGCACCTATATTATCCCTACCCGAAGGCACCGATGACTTCGTGGTATACTGTGACGCCTCGCGTCAGGGATTAGGTTGCGTGTTGATGCAGCGACAAAAGGTTATCGCTTATGCTTCGCGCCAGTTAAAGGTTCATGAGAAGAACTACACCACGCATGATTTGGAACTAGGCGCAGTGTTGTCTGCTTTGAAGATTTGGCGACATTATCTGTATGGTACGCGCTGTACGATCTTTACAGATCACAAGAGCCTACAACACATATTTGATTAGAAAGAGCTTAATATGAGACAGCGATGATGGGTAGAGCTGTTAAACGATTATGATTGTGAAATCAAATATCACCCAGGTAAGGCGAATGTGGTGGCAGACGCCTTAAGTCAGAAAGAGAGGATTAAGCCCATAAGGGTTAGGGCTTTGGAGATGCTTACTCAAACAGACCTCTCGTTGCGCATTCGTGCTGCCCAGAGAGAAGCTCTTAAGAAGGAGAATCTTAAGGATGAGTATCTCCGTGGGATGGAGAACAAGTTGGTACCCAATGAGGAGGGAACTTTGTGTTTCTTGGGACGAATTTGGGTTCCCCTCCTTGGTGGTCTTAGAGATGTGATTTTCGATGAAGCTCATAAGTCGAGGTACTCGATCCACCCAGGATCGGACAAGATGTACCAAGATTTGAAGGATTTCTATTGGTGGCCGAGATTGAAAGGTGATGTTGCAACTTATGTTGGAAAATTCTTGACTTGTGCCAAGGTGAAGGCTGAGTATCAGAAGCCTTCAGGTTTTCTGCAGCAACCCGAGATACCCATGTGGAAGTGGGAGCAGATCTTAATGGACTTCATAACAAAGTTGCCAAAGACACCCAGAGGTCATGATACGATTTGGGTAATCGTAGACCGTCTGACAAAATCTGCGCACTTTTTGCCAATCAGGGAGAATGATAACACAGGTAAGCTAGCTGAGCTGTACCTAAGGGAGATAGTTGCACGTCATGGAGTGCCTATCTCAATTATATCTGATAGAGACGAAAGATTTGTGTCAAGGATTTGGCAATCCTTCCATGAAGCGTTTGGTTCACAGCTGAATTTGAGCACCGCATTTCACCCACAGACGGACGGCCAAAGTGAGAGAACGATACAGACGCTTGAAGATATGTTACGAGCTTGCGTAATGGACTTGGGTGGCAGTTGGGACACTCACCTGCCTTTGGTAGAGTTTTCCTATAACAACAGCTATCATACAAGCATTCAAGCTGCACCGTTTGAAGCTCTTTATGGACGGAAGTGTCGATCGCTGTTATGCTGGGCAGATGCAGGTGATAGACAGCTGGTTGGTCATGAACTGGTCCAAGAAATGACAGATAAGATCATGCAGATCCGAGAGTGCATTAAGGCGGCTCGTGATCGACAAAAGAGCTATGCGGACCAAAGAAGGAAACCTTTGGAATTCGAAGTGGGAGATATGGTTTTGTTAAAAGTCTCACATTGGAAAGGTGTGGCACGCTTTGGGAAGCGTGGAAAGTTAAACCTACGATTTATTGGACCGTTCAAAATCCTGGAAAGGATTGGTCCTATAGCATACAAGTTGTAACTACCTGCGAAACTTTATGGGGTTCATGATACGTTCCATGTATCTAATCTGAAGAAGAGTCCGACACAAGAAACAGTGGTCATTCCTGCTGACGAAGTTGACATTGACGACACACTCCACTTTACCGAAGAACCTGTTGAGGTTACTGACTGGAAAGTTAACAAGACTCGGAGGAGTAGTTTTAAACTCGTCAAGGTTCGATGGAACGCACGCCATGGCCCAGAGTTTAGTTGGGAGCGCGAGGACCGCATGAAAGCAAAATATCCGCATTTATTCCCTAACTCCCCTGCTGCTAGTAGTAAAGCTTAAAATTTCGGGACGAAATTTTCTTAACAGGGGGAGAATGTGACAACTGTCAAAAATCCAGGTACCCGTACAATTAATTAACCAGGATTAGTGCTTAATGACTGTGCTGAATTACAATTAACTGCTTTCTGATTATTGCCATATACATGCATGTGCATCATACATTGTTTAATGTCATACCAATATTGCATGAAAGCTATATTGCCTTAAATGATGCATTAAGGACAGTTAGCACAGTTATTTGATAAATTAGGAAAGTGCTAACAGAACTCAGCACATAGACAGACAGTGCATTGAGACACAGAATGAACCAGAAACCAAGTACTACACAAGTATAGTGTGTAGGAAAGTAAGGATCACAAAACTGCATTTCTAGTGATAGTTTAAGTGCCGAAAAGTGCCCAAAACTCACCCAAAGTGCTGAATTCAGCAAAAATCTGCATTTTAACACACTAATATTATGCTGAAATATGGTAAAATGGTCCTGAATGCTTTCCTAAGTGTCGGTAATCAAAAGTGTCACAAAAAGATACATAAAGCACACTAAACTGCAAAGTTTAGCACTTTAACGAGCCGGTAACCAACCGAACAACCGGACACTACCCGAAACACCAAATTTACACTAGATGCATTGTTTTAACATTACCAAGCTAGTTATGGTCGCCGGACATCATAACACACTATATAAACATATAATAACTAAAAACCTAACTATTATACTTAGATTTTAACTAATTCTCTTAACTATCAATTACATCCTAACCAAGACCCCCCCCCCTTGGTGGATGCTTAGACAAGGGTGGCCCACCCTTGATTTCTTTTAATTGTATATGTGATCTTGTTGATGGTCCATGAAGCATATAAACCATTAGTCCTTCATGTGTTGGAAGATTATAATAAAACCCACAAGTCTTGAACTATCATTCTCAATATACACACCACACACACTTTCTCCTTCCTCCTTCCTCCTTCCTCCTTCCTCCTTCCCCTTGCTCATGGCCGAAGACACCACCACCCACCATCATCATCATCAATCATCTTCAATCCAATCCATACATATACAAGGGTGCTAGAAGGTGTATAAGGAAGCTTGGAGCCTTTGGAAGCTAAAGGACCTCTCACATAAGCTTTTATCCACTTCATTTCATCTAGTAATCATCCCTAGCCTTGTGCTAGTGGTAAGAGTCTTGATCTTGCTATATTACTTCTATTTTAAGTGGTTAAAGAGGAATTATAACCATAAACTTGAAGAAAACTCAAGATCATAAGAATGAAACTTGAACATAAGCATGTTTAATGAAGTAATCTTGATGAATATAAGTTGTTATGCTTGTTGATCATTGATTGTTTGTAGAAATGATGTTGATCATCATAAGATCTTGCTAGATCATTATTAAAAGCATAATCTAGCAAGATGAGAAAATAGGAATGTTGTAGGATGATGGATCATCCACACATGAATCATGAACTTGAATGAATAAATGATTTTCTTGAAAAATAAAGATCAAAGTAAGTTGTTAATCATGTAGATCTAAAGATTTGTGAACGGTCTTTCAAAGAAACCAAGTTAAAAATATAAGTTTTATAAAAACTTGGTTCTTACATAAACAAACTCTATTTTTGGTGGATAAACAAGTGTAGAAACACTTGTGAAACAAGAGAATATCATAAAGAAACATTTTTAGAAAATGTGACAAGAAGTCGTAAACATCTAAATTCTTTAAAAATGATGTTTTTAAAGAACTAATCACATTTTTAAGGGTAACAAGACTTACTAAGAACACTAGTAAGTTACTACAAATTTTTACAAATATTCAAGTTCATGAAGTAGTAGAAAATGCATGATTTTGGCAAATTGGTAAGTAAAGGTTGTTTGTTGATGATTGTGAATTGATTCTGATGATTTTTACAAAAGAAAATGATATGTTTGAAAGCATGGAAACCTCCATTTTTAGGGGAAACAATGGCAAAATTTTCTAAAAATTTAAACACTTAGAAAAATATTTCTAAACAAGTATTTACAAGTGTATTTCAAACCATAAATTGTTACAAAAACTTTGCCATAAATTTTGGTTACAAAAATATAAATATTGGAGGTTGGTTTTTATAAATTAAAGTGACTAAGTATGTATTTAGGAAATATATATTTAGAAGACACCATGTGTGTGATTAATTGTATATTTTGTGTATTGGTTATATTATTTTAGGACATGAAATAATATAACACATCAAAATACCAAGAATTACAATCCAAAATAATACCTAAATTCCAAGAAATAAATATGCAAGTTGTACACAAAATATTGGTGAAACCGAACTATTAAATAAGACTTACAAAAATGTTCCAGAAAATTTATTCACAACGTATATTTTGGTAATAATATTTTGGATACAAGGAACCAAAAATATGATTTTTACAATTACTACAAAAATATATCATATTTTTTACAAGGGAAAATATATTATTTTTGACAAGTATGAAATATATATTTTCTTGAAATTTTTAGAAGGTATATTATTTTTAAGAAATATATATTTTCTCACAAAAAAACGAAATACAATATTTTGAGGTAAAAGATATATTTTCTCAAATAAATATGTGATATATCATTTTTGGAAGAAAATGAGTTTATATACATATTTTCCAAGATAAACATGAAGATATATTATTTTTGGACTTATGAGAAATTACAAATATTTTTGTCAAAGAAAAATTATAAATAATTTTTCTAAGTAATATCCCTTAAAATATATATTTTGGAAATATATATTGAATCTTTATTAAAGATAATATTCCGGAATAATTAATATGAAATTAAGTATAGAGGATACTTAATGAATACCGTAAAAATACGTATTCTCGTACGTATAAATGCACACCGGAATACGACCCCGATACAAGGCAAAAATATACAAGTGAAAGATACCCCATCCTTGGGTAAGAAATACAAGAAGAAATACTTGGGAAATATTAAATTAAAATGATTGTCTTAACAATTATTCCAAAATTTAATAAATATAGTTTAAGTTAAAATATTAATTATTTTAACAATAATTATATAACTTGGAATAATATCAAAGACACAAAAGAATCGTAACTCAAAGACAATAATACTAAGACAAGGCACGACCCGCTCGTCTAATAGATCATAGTACGTTGTAGGTAGTCGTGTTTACCCGAAGGAGCTTGAGTTACGGTGACTGAAGAAGCAAGATTGTGAGTTCATGTCCCCCTTTTCTTTTAACTATTTTCAGTTTTATAACTTCGGGGGTGAAGTACATGTTACTAAGTGTTTACAAACAATTACAAATGGTATGGTTAGCTTTGGAAAGTACAGTAGATCATGTGAATGGGTAGGCGCACTCTTAAGACCATTAATCCTCGTGTTAGGACCGAGGGGCATGAGTGATAGATCTATTTGGGTGTAGCGAGCCCACACCCATGTGGACCGGGGTTGGCCCATGAGGTGACTATGTCTTACAGCCGGAGGCCCGGTACAAAATTTGCTAGGTTTGAGCCTTCCTACGCCGTTGCACGCATATTAATGGCCTTGCAAACCATTAATCGATCTTTTTCCTTGTTTTGCTTTCATACCAGGATTTACAAACATACATACAATGTTTACAAGGTTTTATTCATACACACAAACAAACACATGAACTCGCTCAACCTTTGTTGATGTTTTCAAAATACATGTATTTCAGGGAATTAAGAATGTGGATCTGGCGGGCGTTCGGAGGTTACAAGTGTTGTTAAGAATAAGATGTGTCATCCATGGTCTTGAGGTTTGGTTTGGGTTTCCTATCCTGGACAAGACACCACTTCCAAATCTTGGTTTTATTTAGAGTCTTCTGTTGAGTCCTTGTGAGCTCTTAAACAATTCGTATGGTTTGTAAAACTTGAATATGAAGTCTACGTTTCAAACAATGTTGTTCATGATGCTTTTAAACTTAATTAATGGATGACCATCTATGGTTTTATCATAAAGTTGTTGTTATGATTGAATGCAATGATATTAAGAAAGTCACACCATAATCACGCTTCCGCAAAATTCAGGGTGTGACAGGCTTACCTAGATCTCAACTAGGAAACGATACCATTTGGGTGATAGTGGATCGACTAACCAAGTCTGCACACTTCCTGGCTATCAAAGAAACGGATAAGTTCTCCATCATTTCTGATCGTGATCCACGTTTTACATCTGATTTGTGGCAGGCGATGCACAAATCCTTTGGCTCGTGTCTAGACATGAGCACAACTTATCATCCACAGACGGATGGGCAGACTGAACGCACCATCCAAACTCTTGAAGACATGCTTCGTTCATGTGTGATCGACTTTGGTAATGGCTGGTAAAGGCACCTACCTTTGGTGGAGTTTTCGTATAACAATAGTTACCACACTAGCATCCAGGTTGCTCCATTCGAGGCTTTGTATGGACGAAAATGCCGATCACCCTTATGCTGGGCAGAAGTTGGTGACAGCCAAATCACTGGCCCAGAACTCGTCGTCGACACGACATAAAAGATTGCCCAAATACGACAACGAATGGCGACAACTCGTGACCGTAAAAAAAGCTATGCTGATAAGCGCAGGAAACCACTCGAGTTCCAGGTTGGGAATAGAGTGCTACTTAAAGTCTCACCTTGGAAAGGTGTGGTTCGCTTTGGCAAGCGAGACAAGCTAAATCCGCGTTATGTCGGACCTTTCAAAATCACTGAGAAAATCGGCAAATTGGCGTATAGACTGAATCTGCCCGAAGAGCTCAGGGGTGTTCACAATGTATTCCATGTGTCGAATCTGAAGAAGTGTCTGTCAGATGAGACCCTCATAGTTCCTTTCAAGGAACTCACTATCGACTACCTGTTGCGATTTGTCATGGAACCGGTGGAAATTACGGACCGAGAAGTTAAGGTTCTCAAACGTACCAGGATACCCATTGTTCGAGTTCATTGGAACTCCCGTCGTGGCCCAGAGTTTACCTGGGAACGAGAAGACCAAATGAAACACAAGTATCCCTAGTTGTTCGAGAAAAGTGAGACCACTACTGAGGCTGAAGCTACTACGGATGACGAAATTCCAAACCAACGAGGGGATGATATGACACCCCAGGAAAACCAGGAAACCACGCAACCTAACTAGTTTCCTCAGTAACTACGTACTAAATTTCAGGACGAAATTTCTTTCAACTTGGGGATGATGTGACAACTCGTATTCCAGAATCTCTCTTTGCATTTGTTGTAACCAGTATGAGCATTATGTGATTATGTGACACGTTGATTTTGGAATGTTATGTATTGAATGTGTTATGTGATATGAAATTAAAATATGAATATGTATCCTCGTTCGCACAACACAAACCTAGTCGCCAATATGTGGCCGATCGCACAAACTTGGTTGGGCCGTACACTTTGTCTTTTGTCACACACCACTCTTGGCCCACACTCCTTGTACTCGAGATCAAAAGGCAACCTATGTAAAGGTTCAGCCCACTCTTTTATACACATAACTCACAAGGGAGGGTGTATACTCCTCATTATTTGCAAAATACAGAACACACACGAAACCCTAAGCTCTCTCTCCTCTCCTCTTTCTTGTTCGACGGCAGCCATCCCCCTCTCTTCAAAGTGTAGGCAGACGAGTGTCTCTTCTCCCTCTCTCGAAGCCTTATCATCGCACACAATCCTTGGTTCATAGCTGGATTCGGTTAGTCTCCTGTTAGTGTTAGTGTTTGGTTGTTTGATAATAAATACTTGATGTTATGCATGATGATGGATCCTTGATGTTGTGATAAACTATGAATACATAATAAAGTGATGCATGTTTGATTGATGATTCTGAATGATTGATTCGAACTCACATGGTAATCATGAGATTAGTGGTTGGTTTAGAATTAGGGTTCACATGATGATGTTTGTGTGAAACGGTTTGATGCTATGATCGATGGTTGTGTAATGATCTCATGATAAAACTGTTAGTCATTATTTGTATGATGATTAGGGTTGCATGTTAGTGTTCAAAATCATTGATCTGATAATGGGTTGAATGTTATGATAGATTATTGTTCTTGATTGGTTGATTAATTAGGGTTCATGAGAATCATTTGATAATGCTTGATTGATCGATTAAATGCAGAATAGGAAACTGTTCAAATTGTTTGTAACTGATTTGCAAGAATTATGGAAATCTAAAAACTGATCGCACAAGCCAACCGCACAAGATCTGAACGCACAAGCTTTCAGATCGCACAAGGTCAATCGCACAAGCTAGGGTTGCATATAGTAAAACTGCTAAAGCACATTGTATAATCTTTTTAAGCACAATCGCACAACAGGTTGTGGATCGCACAAGACAGTGCTGATCGCACAACATGTTGGGCCGCACAAGAAAAGAAACTGTTAATGTTAATTGGGCCGCACAAGTTATTGGGCTGGGTCATGGTTTGGATCGCACAACATGTTGTGGATCGCACAAGTTTGTGCTGATCGCACAACACGTTGGGCCGAGCATCTATTGGGCTTCACCTGCCGAGTCGCACAACATGATTGGGCTTGCACAATTCCTTCGGCCCAATCACTTGAATCACACAATAGGACTTGTATGTGAACTTGCATGCTATCGTTTAACCTGTTAAGTGTTGGTTGTTTAGTTTCCATGATAATACGTGTCTTCCATGCTCGATTTTATGTATGTGAACCGTTAATTCGTATGTGAAACGTATGTGCGTTATTTGAACTTAGTCCTGACTCGTATGGTAACCATGCTAGGACGTGGTTAACCCAATTAGCTCAAGTGACCTTTCTATTTATCTGCCGAGCTAACCTAAGATGAGTTCACACTTTTTACAAGGCATAAGATTCCCGGTGGTTTGGGAATGGTTTAACGTTTAATAAGGAAACCTGCGTATTCTCCTTGGGTAGAATACGTACTTCCACCCCCTTTTGTGAAGGGTGACTGTGACACCTGTGCCTCGACGGCCATCAAACAAATATCTAACCAATTAAATATTGTATTTCATACTTGGGATTTGTATAAATATTTGTATCATTTGCACATATCAATACTTGTTCGATTTCGGGCTTTAAATCACTTTCTGGAAGGTCATACGCAAACTGGTGCATAAACGCAATCAGTATAACGTAACGTACACTCCGGAACTGTGACGTAAGCCAAACATACCCTAAATATCCTTTACATAACTTAGAAATAAGTTTCCAAGGATTCGGTATGGCAAAAACATATTTATTTGAACTAAAGAACTATTTACGACAAAACTGCGAAACTAACGTTGGTGACCACCCGGATAATATTTAAATCCCAAAAATATTCTGTTATGATTAAAATTCTATTTTAATCAAGTTTGTGTTGAAAAATAAATTAAAACGCCTAAAAACGTTATTTTTCAAGTTTAAGCGCGTACCGCGTGTTTCTGCGCGACACAGTGCTTCTACTGCAAAACACGGGCAACGCAGCCAGTCCTGGCAACTGAAATTTATTTCAATAATATTTTGGCAAGGTTATTTTATAGAATAATAAAAATAATTTAGAACTCCATAAACCGGGATTTAAACGCTAGATAAAATACCCGGTATCCAGTTAAACACCCGTTTTAGCCTACATATAGCATATTTATATGAAAAGTTACCCCCTCCCCCCTTATAAATTTACGGTCATATTTGAGTGGCCCCCACAAAATTTTGTTTAGATCTTGCAAATATTTCATTGATTTAGTGTGGACAAGTGTAAGTGCATAACACTCTCATAATCCTTCCATATCTCCTATATCTTCATACAATCCAAGCAAGATCATTTGAACACTCCAAATCCTCACTCTTTCTCTCTCCCAAAACCGTAACCCCTCTCTCTCCTCCATCTTCATCTTCTTCAAACCTTCAAGTCTTGTTCTTCACATTCAAGTCCCTTTCTTAGCAACCTTCAAGTTAGTATGAAGATCTAAAGGTGATTCCAAGGTGTTGTCAAGTGATTACAAGCTTCCTATCATCAAAATCTCATCCTACAACCTACTTGAATCTTGAAGGTATAACACTTATGTTTAAATCATACTTTGATTCTTGGTTGTTCTTGATGATTTGAAGTTTCTCTTGAATCTTGGGATTTTCACTAAACTTGAAATCTAAAATGAAATGGGTCTTGAAACAAATAAGAAAATGGTGGTGTATATATATATATGTGTGTATAACCGTACATGTGTATGTGTGTATATGAGTTTATTTTTGAGTTTGAGTTTGATATCTTGTTAAGTACTTGTTTATATTGTTACATGTTCTTGAGTGGTGGTAAAAATGCAAGTATTTAGTGATTTATGTATGATATGTTAAATGTAAATTACATCAGCAAATAAACCTGAATATATCACATATTTGATGCATTTAGATTAACATAAAATGATGATGTTATGATAGTATGCTTTAGGCACTTGTACATATGAAAATATGTTGATTTAAAGCTCAAAAGATCATGAAAAATGGCTATATGACAAAACTGTTTTAGACCAGGTTACAAACACTAAAAATAACATTATTTGATGTATTATAATGGCATGAAACTTTGACATAGGCTTTATAGCTTTGCATGTTGTACATATAGCTTAAAAAGTGGTAAATTAGGTGAAATTTGCGTGATTTATGTGCTTTGTTTAAGACCTGCACTATCATGAGTATAACCATTATTTTATTCAGTAAATAACATGGGTTGTGTTAAAATTTCAAGTCATTTCGATTTGGGATGGTTCGGGTAACGTTTGATGCAAAAGTATGCGGTAAAACGGTCAAAAATCGCCATTTCGGAGTATTTTTACAAAACTGTTTTAAATCAGTAACCAAACTGATATATTTGATATAAAAATAAGTATTTTAACTTATATTAAGTTTACTTGGTGATTGGTTAGTCATACGTGACTTCCGACGCCCAAAAATGTTACCGAATCGCAAAAATAAGTGTTTTTCGACATACACTAGAATGAGTTGTTCATGGGTTATTTTATGTGTTACAATGTGCTATGTGTTTTACAATATGTGTATGATCATGTGTTAGTGTTGACAAGATTATGTGTATTACGCTTGAGTATATATATACAAATACACCAAAATAATCAAAAATAATAACTTTTCGAGAAAACTCAAAGTTATGTGAAAATTCTAAGTATCGGAAAAACTTCGGTATTTTTGTGAGTTTTAATTAATTAAATCATTCTTATCTAATTTAGGACGAATAAACAATTTGAGTGATTGTGTTAACGTATAAAAACGCACCCAAAGGTGAGTACATAGACCCCTCTTTTACTGTTTTTCAAACATTTTGGGGTGAAACACATGTGCCTACTTGTTACTATCGTGCTTTCCATTGTTTTTACATCACATACTTGCTATGTTCATTAGTACACTATTAGTACATGTTTTACATTACATTTTCTGCTATGTATGATGACTTGGCATGCTAGCATATTGTTTTACATTGCATCTCTGTTGCATATGTTCTCGTAACATTTGGACACATTATTTACATCTCTACCTTGTATGTTCACTTAAGCATACTAGGTACATTATTTTCATAAAACATGTTTACATTTGGTATATCATTTGGTTTGTTAAACTGGACTAAATTACATTCATTAACACTGATCATACCGCTCGGTAGTAGGTAGTGGTACCATAGGACTTGACAAATCCCGTTCCTAAAACCCTAGGTTTGTTTGGGTGGAAGGAATGACCGAATCCGAAAACATTTCTTTGATAACCTTCACTCTAAGGTTATCCGTCTGTCTCAAGGCTTGGATGTAGGCGTTTAACATTACCGCATAAATGGTTGTATCAGTAAAGCATGCATTATTCTACAAAGCATAATTTTTTATTTATTCAAATACTTTGTTTTGTACATTTTTACTTGTGGTTTAAGTAGTCTCATTTTACTTACCATACATAACTTTTGATTATACATTATATGATTTACATTGATGGTTTTTACATAAACATTTGACATTTGACTATACATAAACAAATTTTACATTGATGGTTGTTTGGTAAGTGGTTTAAGTAACGAGACGTGTGTAATATGATACAAGCACGGTGGATACGCCGCTGGCACTTCCTATATATAAGTGCTTGTATTATATTACATGTCGTAGTGTTATTTAATTCATTTCAATTTGGATTCATATATTTTACACAAATGACATATTTTTCACAAGACATTGTTTTACAAAACAACTTATTTTATACAAACTCATTTTACTTGGTTATTCATCTAACCCTACATTACTCTTTTACATATCATCTACTTTATCATCACTTTTCATCTGATTTACAAAACAAAACATTTTATAAGGTTCATGACTACTTTTGCTAAATATTTTTCTTCAAACTTATATGTCATGAATCCCAAATCAATAAAACCTATGTATCTCACATGCATTTTTATGTTGACGTACCTATTTTCACATGTGTTCCAGGATATGATGCGTAGGATTTATCAAGATACACCTAGGCAGACTTTGACCTTAGCAACAGTAAAAGACGCAAGACTAGTTAATTATGTTATATTTCTTGTTTGTTAAGACATTTTAACTCTCTTAATCAATAAAACGAAATTTCAATTTTCCATGTGTTATGAAACAATGATTCTGTTACAACACTCCCCGACGATTCCGCCACGTTTTGTTGTTTTTAGGTGGTCGGGGTGTGACAGAAAAGTTGGTATCAGAGCTCATGGTTATCGGGAATTAGGTTATTAGTAATGCTTTGACCTAGTCTATAACCTTCCTAGGACCCTAACGCGTGTTTACTTGCTTTTAGTCATAAAACAATACCGTCACCTATCCTTAGGCGACGACCACAGCAAGAACATAAATTTCAAAACCGCCTTGAAAACTAATCATCTGTTCTAGGATGATTGATTACCAGGTTTTGAACCCTCTAAGTATTCAAAATCTCGTCAAAGTTTGGGTCTTATAATGTGAACACGTGCAAACTAGAAGGGTGAATGCCTGTACCCTGAGTTTTCTGTCTAAGGCTAGAGTGTTCGTACAAATCCGCAGTATCGGACCAGTCACTCTTACCTGGGAACTCTTGGGGTGAGTGTTCACCTATAGGCAAGCAGGTCTTCAGTGATACATTAATATGACCCGTTTACTTTGATTAGTCACCGTCTCGTTTGTTTGCCTTAGGTAACAAAACGAATGATCGCAAATTCTATGCATTGCCATTCTGTTTTGATTATCCGATAACCTTTCACTTGTTTCTTCCTATGTCTTTCATTCTCTTCTAGAATGTCTCTTCCACTCAGCAACGGTCAAATGTCCGAATAGACTGCCAAATTTGCCCAGCGAATAGGCGAAGTGATCCTGAAGACTGTCGAATTAGCTACTGCCATGTATCAACTCCAGAATGAAGCCACGCAGGAACCATCACAGGAAACAGAAGCAAAGCCTTCACCAAAACCGAAGAAACGTAAAGCTTCAAAGACTTCTCCAGTCGTTGCACCAAATCAAGCAGGACCTAGCCAAGTGGCAACACCGCCTGCTAAGAAGCAATACAAGGGAACGGCACCGTTATACGACAAATGTAAGGGGCATCACCAAGCTCACTTACAGTGTCGTCTATGTGTATCATGTGGGCGAGTTGGTCACCTGGCAAGTGTTTGTCGAACTAACCCAAACCAAGGTGGTCCAAATCAACCACAAGCCAACCCTGTCCAAGCTCGCTTTCCACCTGGATCGTGCTACAACTGTGGCAAGATGGGTCATTTCGTGAACAAATGCCCAAAGCTTGCTAATGCAAATCTGACCCTCGGATGAGCAGTTGGCTGATTAGAAGATGTTGCTATATTATGCTTTTGTTTCTTTTGTTTTCTTGTAATGTGAAACAATCTGTTTTGTTCATAAATAAATTGTTGTTCACAATTCTGATGTACAATTGTAGTTACATATGTGTATGGCATTACCTATGATACCTACATCAAGGAACTATGTTCTTTACAAACTACTCTTGTGATTCCCCTTTCAAGTGATCACTCATGATTTCCTCTACTCGTTTCATTCTAGGAGACGAAGTACAAGAAATATAGCGAAATTATGAGTAAACGTGCTTTTTACACATCTGAACCTTTGAATCCTTGGTTAGATGACTGGGGGTTTATTCAATCTCGTACCCATATCACTTCATTCTGGTTTTCGTAACAATATACATAGTATAAGTATTTCAAAAACAACTTTCATGATTTCAAAACATTTCATACAGTTTGAAAACAATTTTTTTCAAATGCATTGTCTATGTGTTCAAAAATAACCTCCATGATTTCAAAAACATTGTCTATGTTTTCAAAAACAACCTTCATGATTTCAAAATGTTTCATATAGCCTGAAAACAATATTAACACAATATATTTTCTTATCAAGTGCATTATATCAAAGAGCATTATTCATATTTTCAAAAAAAAAAAAATTTTACCTAGCATGATTTTAAAACATTTTTACCTGATACACCTATGTATAATTTCAAAAAGTATTATGTAAGATTTCAAAAACATTAAACACGTTTTTAAAAGTAACCCCATGCCTAGTTTTCAAAAACATTTTTCTCATACATTAACTTAACCTTCAAATTCTACTTCATATGTCGCCTTGACATATCTAGCATCTCAACTTCATAAGCATTTTTACTTCGTGTTTTGACTTAAGCACATCCAGTGCAAGGTTTCAAAACATCTTCAACTTCAAAAATCCATATGGGATCTTTTTATCTTCACAATTAGACCCTTGTGGATGATTATCATTTAAATCAGAGTCCTTAATTGGATTCCTTGTATGCCTTAATTCGAACATTTCGGTTCCTTATAATCGAAATCGAATTTTCTCTTTAAAATCTTTCTATCTTTATAGTTAGATTCTTGGAAATATTTAAAGCACCAATCAAAATCCACTGATTGGATACCTGGTGTACTTTGAATACATGTGCTCTGTTAGCCGAACAAATTAACAAAACGATAACAAATTCAAAAAAATCAAGTTAAACAATTATGTGATTATGTGTTTATGTATTTTGTGTTTTCTTTTATGCATTTTGTGTTTTTGTATACTCTGGATATTCATTATCCAAATCCTCATAGAAACTTTCATATCTTCACATGAGGGATTCGTAGTAGGATATTCAAAAAAGTACTACCTTAAATCCTTATTGGGCTTCTACATGATAGTCAAGACCCTTGGATTATATAGTACCATTCCATGATTCATAAGAGACCCTTTTAGAGGTCTAGTCAAAAAGATTGATTCAGAATCTGGTTAAGAATGACATGTGCTGATATAGCTGAACAAACTCCTTGGTAGTCCACTTAAATCATTTAATGATTTAATTAAAAGGACCCTATGGTGGTCTAGTCACAATCATCACAGGCTCGTTCATTGTTTTCTTCCCCTACACATTATAAGATGCACTACGTGACTATGCAAGGAATTACGTAATTATGGATGCATACATAATTATGAAATTCAGTGCACAGAAACCCAGTAAGATTTATTATGTGTAAGAACCAATGGTGACAACAATAACAAAATGTGAACGATGTAATGGGGGTACGGTGGACGCACCAATAACGCTTAATAGACTTATATATAAGTGTCCCTCCTACATTGTAAGCGTGATGTTATTTAAAGTTACTAGAAGTTCAAGAACTCTAACCAGTGTTGTTCGATCTTTTCAACTTCATGTTTCAAGCTCTCACAAGTTTCCTCTAAATAAAATTTCGGGATGAAATTTCCTAAAGTAGGGGAGACTGTGACACCTGTGCCTCGACGGCCATCAAACAAATATCAAACCAATGAAATATTGTATTTCATACTTGGGATTTGTATAAATATGTGTATCATTTGCACATATCAATACTTGTTCGATTTCGGGCTTTAAATCACTTTCTAGAAGGTCATACGCAAACTGGTGCATAAACGCAATCAGTATAACGTAACGTACACTTCGGAACTGTGACGTAAGCCAAACATACCCTAAATATCCTTTACATAACTTAGAAATAAGTTTCGAAGGATTCGGTATGGCAAAAACATGTTTATTTGAACTAAAGAACTATTTACGACAAAACTGCGAAACTAACGTTGGTGACCACCCGGATAATATTTAAATCCAAAAAATATTCTGTTATGATTAAAATTCTATTTTAATCAGGTTCGTTTTGAAAAATAAATTAAAACGCCTAAAAACGTTATTTTTCAAGTTTAAGCGCGTACCGCGTGTTTCTGCGTGACATACTACTGCAAAACACGGACAACGCAGCCAGTCCAGGCAACTGAAATTTATTTCAGTAATATTTTGGCAAGGTTATTTTATAGAATAATAAAAATAATTTAGAACGCCATAAACCGGGATTTAAACGCTAGATAAAATACCCGGTATCCAGTTAAACACCCGTTTTAGCCTACATATAACATATTTATATGAAAAGTTACACTTTAACCCCCTCCCCCTTATAAATTTACGGTCATATTTGAGTGGCCCCCACCAAATTTGTTTAGATCTTGCAAATATTTCATTGATTTAGTGTGGACAAATGTAAGTGCATAACACTCTCATAATCCTTCCATATCTCCTATATCTTCATACAATCCAAGCAAGATCATTTGAACACTCCAAATCCTCACTCTTTCTCTCTCCCAAAACCGTAACCCCTCTCTCTCCTCCATCTTCATCTTCTTCAAACCTTCAAGTCTTGTTCTTCACATTCAAGTCCCTTTCTTAGCAACCTTCAAGTTAGTATGAAGATCTAAAGGTGATTCCAAGGGGTTGTCAAGTGATTACAAGCTTCCTATCATCAAAATCTCATCCTACAACCTACTTGAATCTTGAAGGTATAACACTTATGTTTAAATCATACTTTGATTCTTGGTTGTTCTTGATGATTTGAAGTTTCTCTTGAATCTTGGGATTTTCACTAAACTTGAAATCTAAAATGAAATGGGTCTTGAAACAAATAAGAAAATGGTGGTGTATATATATATATATGTGTATAACCGTACATGTGTATGTGTGTATATGAGTTTATTTTTGAGTTTGAGTTTGATATCTTGTTAAGTACTTGTTTATGTTGTTACACGTTCTTGATTGGTGGTAAAAATGCAAGTATTTAGTGATTTATGTATGATATGTTAAATGTAAATTACATCAGCAAATAAACCTGAATATATCACATATTTGATGCATTTAGATTAACATAAAATGATGATGTTATGATAGTATGCTTTAGGCACTTGTACATATGAAAATATGTTGATTTAATGCTCAAGAGATGATGAAAAATGGCTATATTACAAAACTGTTTTAGACCAGGTTACAAACACTAAAAATAACATTATTTGATGTATTATAATGGCATGAAACTTTGACATAGGCTTGATAGCTTTGCATGTTGTACATATAGCTTAAAAAGTGGTAAATTAGGTGAAATTTCCATGATTTATGTGCTTTGTTTAAGACCTGCACTATCATGAGTATAACCATTATTTTATTCAGTAAATAACATGGGTTGTGTCAAAATTTCAAGTCATTTCGATTTGGGATCGTTCGGGTAACGTTTGATGCAAAAGTATGCGGTAAAACGGTCAAAAATCGCCTTTTCGGAGTATTTTTACAAAACTGTTTTAAATCAGTAACCAAACTGATATATTTGATATAAAAATAAGTATTTTAACTTATATTAAGTTTACTTGGTGATTGGTTAGTCATATGTGACTTCCGACGCCCAAAAATTTTACCGAATCGCAAAAATAAGTGTTTTTCGACATACACTAGAATGAGTTGTTCATGGGTTATTTTATGTGTTACAATGTGCTATGTGTTTTACAATATGTGTATGATCATGTGTTAGTGTTGACAAGATTATGTGTATTACGCTTGAGTATATATATACAAATACACCAAAATAATAAAAAATAATAACTTTTCGAGAAAACTCAAAGTTATGTGAAAATTCTAAGTATCGGAGAAACTTCGGTATTTTTGTGAGTTTTGATTAATTAAATCATTCTTATCTAATTTAGGACGAATAAACAATTTGAGGGATTGTGTTAACGTATAAAAACGCACCCAAAGGTGAGTACATAGACCCCTCTTTTACTGTTTTTCAAACATTTTGGGGTGAAACACATGTGCCTACTTGTTACTTTCGTGCTTTCCATTGTTTTTACATCATATACTTGCTATGTTCATTAGTACACTATTAGTACATGTTTTACATTACATTTTCTGCTATGTATGATGACTTGGCATGCTAGCATATTGTTTTACATTGCATCTCTGTTGCATATGTTCTCGTAACATATGGACACATTATTTATATCTCTACCTTGTATGTTCACTGAAGCATACTAGGTACATTATTTTCATAAAACATGTTTACATTTGGTATATCATTTGGTTTGTTTAACGGGACTAAATTACATTCATTAACACTGATCATGCCGCTCGGTAGTAGGTAGTGGTACCATAGGACTTGACAAATCTCGTTCCTAAAACCCTAGGTTTGTTTGGGTGGAAGGAATGACCGAATCCGAAAACATTTCTTTGATAACCTTCACTCTAAGGTTATCCGTCTGTCTCAAGGCTTGGATGTAGGCGTTTAACATTACCGCATAAATGGTTGTATCAGTAAAGCATGCATTATTCTACAAAGCATAATTTTTTATTTATTTAAATACTTTGTTTTGTACATTTTTACTTGTGGTTTAAGTAGTCTCATTTTACTTACCATACATAACTTTTGATTATACATTATATGATTTACATTGATGGTTTTTACATAAACATTTGACATTTGACTATACATAAACAAATTTTACATTGATGGTTGTTTGGTAAGTGGTTTAAGTAACGAGACGTGTGTAATATGATACAAGCACGGTGGATACGCCGCTGGTACTTCCTATATATAAGTGCTTGTATTATATTACATGTCGTAGTGTTATTTAAATCATTTCAATTTGGACTCATATATTTTACACAAATGACATATTTTTCACAAGACATTGTTTTACAAAACAACCTATTTTATACAACGCATTTTACTTGGTTATTCATTTAACCCTACATTACACTTTTACATATCATCTACTTTATCATCACTTTTCATCTGATTTACAAAACAAAACATTTTATAAGGTTCATGACTACTTTTGCTAAACATTTTTCTTCAAACTTATATGTCATGAATCCCAAATCAATAAAACATATGTATCTCACAGGCATTTTTATGCTGACGTACCTATTTTCACATGTGTTTCAGGATATGATGCGTAGGATTTATCAAGATACAACTAGGCAGACTTGGACCTTAGCAACAATAAAAGACGCAAGACTAGTTAATTATGTTATATTTCTTGTTTGTTAAGACATTGTAACTCTCTTAATCAATAAAACGAAATTTCAATTTTCCATGTGTTATGAAACAATGATTCTGTTACAACACTCCCCAATGATTCCGCCACGTTTTGTTGTTTTTATGTGGTCGCGGTGTGACAGTGACAACATTGAAGCCTGCGTGTTCTCCTTAGGTAGGACACGTACTCCCATCCTCTTAACTGAAGGGTGACAACATTGATTGATACTAGACAAAACTCTATCCTTAAGTCCCTCATTTTATATAGAGTTAATTGCCGGGCCAATGGCGAAAGGGTCATTAGTTAAATAGCGCTATTAGGTTTGACAAGCCTCAAACCGTGCCGCAGAGGATGGGCATGGACTAATGGACTTGGGCACTAGTCAATGATGATAGAAATTGACGCAAGGCATATAAACATAACTACAGTCAGTAGTTGATATGGTAACGGGTCTAGTGGTTAACATGGGGAAGCCCCCACTGGTTATGGTTTGGGAAACAAGGAACTGGTTAACTCATGGTTTTCAAAACAACTTATGGTTTTTGGAACAACACTAAAATGGGCAACCAACTGTGAACTCGCTCAACATTGTTGTTGATTCGTAGTTACATGCCTTGCAGGTCGTTTGGTACTTAGATGGAGCTTGCACAGGAGAAGTCATTGTGGAGCATGGACATTAAGTGTTCATGATAAACTTATGAACTTTTAAACTATGATTTGGGTTTTGAACTATTTGCTTCCGCTGATAACTTAGACTTGTTGAATTGTTTTGACACCAATTATATTGTTTGGTTGGACTTTTACTTATTTAATTATATTGTTCAATATGATTGGTGGCTGGATCCGCTTGTGGATTTTGGGGGTGTGACATCGATACTCTGTTCACCCGAGTTCGGATAAGATGTATCAGGACCTCAAAGTCTTGTATTGGTGGCCGAAGATGAAAGCACACATTGCGACGTATGTGAGTAAATGTTTGACTTGTGCGAAAGTTAAGGTGGAGTATCAGAAACCCTCTGGCCAGCTTCAGCAACTAGAGATACCCATGTGGAAATGGGAGCAAATTGCTATGGATTTCGTCAATGGTTTGCCAAGAACTCAAAACGGAAATGATACCATCTGGGTGATCGTCGACCGCCTCACGAAGTCAGCACACTTCCTAGCAATCAAGGAAACTGATAAGTTCTCACAACTTGTTGTTGTTTATCTAAAGGAGGTTGTTTCTAGGCATGGGGTGCCAACCTCTATTATCTCTGATCGCGACCCGCATTTCATATCCGACTTGTGGAAATCAATGCATAAATCATTCGGCTCACGTCTCGACATGAGTACTGCTTATCACCCCTAGACGGATGGTCATAGTGAACGAACCATCCAGACACTTGAGGACATGCTGCGAGCATGTGTGGTCGATTTTGGTAAGGGTTGGGAGAAACACTTGCCTTTGATAGAGTTCTCTTACAACAACAGTTACCATTCTAGCATCCAGGCAGCCCCGTTCGAAGCATTGTACGGACGGAAATGCCGTTCTCCTCTCTGTTGGGCTGAGGTGGGTGACAACCAAATTACAGGTCCGGAACTTGTACTTGAAACTTCAGAGAAGATTTTCCAGATCAGAAATCATACGGCGGCAGCGCGCGACCGTCAGAAAAGCTGCGCTGATATGCGTAGGAAACCATTGGAATTCGCTGTAGGCGATCGCGTTATGTTGAAAGTCTCGCCCTGGAAGGGTGTGGTATATTTTGGGAAACGCGGCAAGCTTAATCCGCGTTATGTCGAGCCATTCAAAATTCTGGAACGAATTGGTAAAGTGGCCTACAAGCTCGAGTTACCTGCTGAGTTGGGTAACGTTCATGATGTCTTCCATGTTTCGAAACTAAAGAAGTGTTTGTCTGATGAAACACTTGTGGTACCACTTCAAGAACTGAAAATCGACGACAAATTGTAGTTTGTCGAAGAACCCATCGAAATTATGGACCGGGAAGTCAAGGTCCGTAAGCATAGTCGAATCCCGATCGTGAGAGTCCGTTGGAACTCAAGACGTGGACCGGAGTTCACGTGGGAACGCGAGGATCAGATGAAGCACAAGTATCCTCAACTTTTCTCAACTGACCAATCTAATCCTGATGCAACTGGTGAATTTCGGGACGAAATTCCCTTTCAAGTTGGAGATGATGTGGCACCTGGGGAAAATCCACAGTCACCCTGATCTAACACCTTGCTACTTTAGGTTACTTATTAAATTTTGGGACGAAATTTCTTTCAAGTTTGGGATGATGTGACAACCCGAGATTTCAAGGTCTTTCCTCTACGCATCATTTGTCAATCCTGTTTTCACAATTCGTGTTACATTGTATCATGTGCACGATATTCGAATGATAAAAGTATTGTTATGTTTAGGTGTTTCATGGAAACTTAGGAGTTGTTTAATGTTTAGTCATAACATGTTCATGTTTAACTTTGGGTTCCACAACACACTTGAGTCACGAAGAACCCAATTCGACGAAGAACTGGAGTTCTTCGTCACAACCACTCCTTGACGAAGGAGGGTTCTTCGTCACAACCAATCCTAGGCGAAGGAGGGTTCTTCACCATAAGGTCTTTCGCCAAAAAGGGCCTCAGCCCAGGTTTATTCGCGGCCCAGACTGGGCCCGACTGTCATTTTGTTTGTATAATCTCCCATAACCTGCAACTGTAAACACAAAACCCTAAAGTTCTCTCTCCCTATCCTCTTTGTGCGACGGCAGTTTTAGGATCACGAAGCCTTTCATCTTGAACAAACTAATCACTTCGGTATCACGGTTAGTGCCTATCAATGTGAATTGCTAAAATCCTGATGATGAGATTTTATGTGAAATTAGGGTTTCATTAATAAGATTGTGAATCTAGAACTTGCATGATGAGGGTTCGATGATTTGTATACGTTCTTATTCACGATGTGGTTTGATAATTCTGCTTGATGAACTTATATCTTGATAAACTAATAATCTGATTGTGTGTGGTCATTGGATGATTATGGTCAATGATTGTTTAGAATGATTTGTATGATGTGTGGAAACTGTTACGTTTTGAGTAGTTGATGATTGTTCATAATTAGGATGCATAATCATGGCTAAAAGCGTCGTTTAATCTAATGTGGAAAACTGTCAAACTGTTAGCATCTACTACGGCTGAAACTAAGGAAATTGTAACTGTCTGATGAGGGAGCGATGAAATACGCCACCACGAAGAATACGGCTCGACAAAGAACTTGGTTCTTCGTTGGCTGGATTTTTGACGAACCACTAGGGTTCTTCGTCAAACTCAATCTCGACGAGGGATAGTTCTTCGCCATAGGGTTCTTCCCCAAGGAGGCATCCCACGAAGAACTGGTTCTTCATGGAGATGCTCCAAATGAGCAAATGGACAGAACAGTTAAACAGTTATGATGCATAAGATGATGAATGTTTCTGTTTATACAACTAAGTTTGTTGCATGTTGACAATATTAACTAGAAATGAGGAACTTGATTTGACTCGTGTCAGTAGCAAACTTACCTGTTAAATGTTATTATGCGTCATGCACATGGGATGTGGACTTAAATGGGAACTGAGTACTTGCTATGTGATATACGGTGATCTTTGCGATGAATGCAATCTGTGAAAATTCGTGGCTTGATTGATTATGAAACTGATTTTTATTGGTAACCACGGTAGGGTTTGGGTTGAACAACTTTGACGGGTAACGTAACATACCGAGCAAAACTAAGGTGAGTTCATTTCTCTTGAGCATGCGTCCCGGTGGGTGGGACAATCAAATGGGTATTCCTGAGAGGAATAAGTCTTTTCTGGGTAAAACTGGGATGTTAGATAATACACTCATTTCCTATCACTTTAAGTCCCATCTTATACCGAATTAGTTACCTGAGAGGTAACAGGGTATTAGTTGATAGCGCTATTAGGCTTGGCAACCTCACACCGTACCTGAGAGGACGGGCGTGAACTAATGACCTTAATCATGACCAATGCTTAGATAGGGGGCATTGGGGACGGGCAAAACAATCTGGAGCCATCTTGTACGGTACTCGAGTTATTAGCAACATTATCAATAAACTGAACTAAACACTTGGCAATTAACGTTTTCGTAAAACTATGAACTCACCAGCGTTGTTTGATACACTTGTTGCATGCTCGCAGGCTTTAGATTTTATGGACAAGGAACTTGCTGTCTAGGATTGCTGGAGTGGTCATGGGTCGTACTGCTTGGATACACATGACGGGCTTACTGATTTTTCATACATTTGGTTTTAAAACATTTAAACAATGATTTACTATTTGCTTCCGCTGAACCTGTTAAACTTGTGATATGATTTAGAATGTTTGATTTAATATATAGGAGTTTATTTTAATATATTGTGAATAGTTCAATGTGATTGGTGGCTAGATCCTGGTACTTCACACGCCTAGCGGGGTTTTCGCATGTGGTATTTTGGGGGGTGTGACATTTTAACGTTCCCTCCTTATTCGCGTTATAAATCTCTTTCAAATTAAAACTCCAAGGATTTATTGTTAGTTGTTACCTCCTTTGCAAGCTTTCTTAGATCTATGGCGGTTAACGTGGATTCTGTTCGACAAAGTAAAATTCGTTGGCGTTTTCTATTTTTGTTCCAGCAAATCATGCAACAGATATGGAGTTTTGTTCTTTTATCATTGTTTCATTGATTTTTTTTGTATTAGTATTTTTATAATGTGTTGTATGATTTTCAATAGCGTTATTCAATTATGCAATTTAATCGTGTTTTAATTGGTATTTAAACAATTATTAAGAACTGACAATTGGAGTTTTCAATATTAATTTTAATTTTCGTTTACGTTCTATTATATTTCTTATGTTTATACAATCATTGGCGTTTTACATCTATTTGATTAGTTTTGAATTTTATTTAGTAGTATTTGTGAACATCAATTATTACTATTTTGTTAATTTGTGTAAACATCAGTTTTGTTAATTATGGTGTTTTTTTCATTATTATGTTATATTTTGTTAATTATTTATGTTGTTAAGTGTTTTTAATTATTCATCTCATGGCTTTTTTATCATGTCAATTTTTAATTTATGTGTTTATTATGTCTTGTTTATTATTCAATTAATGGCGTTTTAATATATAATGTTATTATGAGACATCACTGTGTTTTTATGATTTTTCTGTTCCTCACTGTGTTTTCTCATATGAAGTTTCTTCCTCGAGTCAAAGGCTTTGCCCCAAAACTGGATTACCATTTATCATTCCTGACTTCAGTGAAGAAATAAAGCCCCTAGTGGACATGGTATTCTCAAGCCTCAATGATTGTTATTCAATGTATGTTAAGTATGCCAAGGAGTGTGGGTTTTCAGTCAGGAAAGGGACTACAAAGACAAACTCTAAAGGTGTCTTACATATTAAGTATTACTTGTGTACGAGATCTGGGTTATACAAGGACAAGAAGGTTGATACGTTGGACCCCAATCAAAAGGAGCGAGTAGTGCGATCCAACTTTTCAAAGAGGACTGATTGTGGTGCACTGTTATGTGTACATTTTGAGGCTGGATCATGGAAGGTGTATAAGTTTTTCGAGGAGCACAATCATGATCTTGTTGAACGTCCTGATAAGCATTTTCTTCCAACTGAACGACACCTCACTCAGCTCCCGAAGCATGTTATACACAGCATGGCTAAGCTGAATTTGGGTCCTGTCAAGGCGTTTAATGTTATGAAGACTTGTTTTGGTGGTTTTGAAGACGTGGGTGCAAGTAAAGTTGAATTTAAGAAATATAAGAGGTAAATTAACTTGTTTATAAGGGAATATGACGCCGATATGGTTGTGAAACATTTGAATGAAAAAAAAAAACATTCCCAGCCTAATTTCTCGTATGATTACTTCACAGACGAAGAAAATCATTTGAACGGATTTTTTTTGGTGTGACGATCAAGCCAAACGTAATTACCACGTGTTTGGTGATGTGATTTCGTTTGACGCCACGTATCGTTCCAACAAGTAATATTTTGTAATTCAACTTCTTCTGTTTTTTGCGTTTTATTAGTTTACATGCAATGGCGTGTTATTAATTTACATGCTATGGCGTTTTATTAGTTTACATGCAATGGTGTTTTATTGCATTCAATGGTGTTTTATTAGTTTACAAGCTATGGCGTTTTATTATTGTTTCAGTTCTCATGGAGTTTTCATATGCAGATACTCTATGGTGTTTTTACGGTTCACTAGTATAGACAATCATCACTGCAATGTTATATTTGGTGCAACATTATTGGCATCGGAAACTGCTGATACGTATATTTGGTTGTTGAGCGTTTTTCTAAAAGCTGTTGGTTCTCAACCAAAAGTTGTTGTCACTGACCAAGATCCAGCAATGAAGAAGGTTATTTCTGTTGCATTTGTTGACACGAGGCATCGGTTATGCATGTGGCATGTGATGCATAAACTTTCTCTGAAGGTTGTTATGCTTTTTTTTTACCTTTGGCGTTTTAGGATACACTGCGTTTTAAAATACATGGCGTTTTTACTTGTTAGTGTTTTTTAGTTAAGTTTTGTCTTTGTGTTTTTTTATGCATGACGTTTTTGTGTTATATATAGGTTGGTCTTAGGCTATGCAATTCCACCAATTTTAAAGAACGCATTTGTGGTGTTGTGTGGACGGATATTCTCACACCTTAAGTGTTTGAATCAGAATGGGAAGCGGTTATCTCAGAGTTCAGTTTAGTAGATAATGACTGGCTATCTGATATTTTTGCACTTAGGGAATCTTGGATCCCTGCATACTATAGAATGGAGGAGATGTTTGGTCTTATGCGAACGACATCGAGGTCGGAGAGTGAGAATCATTTTTTTGGTCAAGTGTGCAATTCGAAAGCTACTCTTGTTGAGTTCATGACGCATCACGAGACTGCAATAGAAGCACAGCGTCACAGACACCGGAAAAATGATCATGAATCTCGATACAAAAGACCCCAGTTGGAGAGTAGTTACCAATTGTTGGAAGGGCAAGCTGTTGACATATACTCAAAAAGTATTTTTTGTGACGTTCATGCTGAGCTTATTGGAGTTGCGGATTGCATAAATTAACGTTACGAAGATCAGCCTGATGGGTTTGTTAAGTTTTACGTAAATGACTTTCAATAGCCTTGTACATCTTTATTTGAGGTAAATAATGGCGTTTTGGTTTTTATGGCGTTTTATCATATGCAATGTTTTTATTTTTTATTTTTTTAAACAAACATTCTATGCATGACATTATAGAGATATTGTTTTTGGCGTTTTTCAGGTAATGTTCCGTAAGTCTGATTGCACATGCAGTTGCTCATGCAAGCGTTTTGAACAATTTGGTTTGCTATGTAGACATATATTCTATGTTTTGAGAATTATGGACATTAGGGAATTTCCAAAACAATAGATTCTGATTAGATGGCGAAAAGAGGCTTCCCCAAACTGCTCTCCTGAATACTCAATTAGTCGTGAATATATGACCGAGCTTGATCCTGATGTGCAAAGTATGATGCGAGATATTATTTTTTCAACGGAATATACTTTGAACCGTTTATCTGGTAATAAAGAGGAGCTATCCTTATACGAGGATCATATTCAATCTTATATGAAAAAGTTCAAGATATGCAGATTGTTGCTCCTCCCGCTAGTACTAGGGATAGATTTGTTGAGATAACCGGTCAATATAAAAACGACAAGAATCCGATAAGAGTCCTTGTTGGGTATAAATCCAAAGGTTCTGGTTCTCGGAAGCGCCTGAAATCTAAACAGGAGATAGCAGTCGACAAAAAGAAATCAAAGTCGAAACCCTGGGCCAAAGAAAGACAGTGTCAGAACTGCAAAGGCTATGGACACTACGCATCGACATGCAAAGAGGCCGTAATTAAAAGAAGATCGACCAGGTCTTTGAGAGCCAGTGAATAGTAGTTTGGCGTTTTGTAATTTTCATTCTTATAGAACACACACAGATGGTCTTTAAGAGCCAGTGTAGAGTAGTTTGACGTTTTGTATATTCCAATCCTATAGAACACAGACAGATCACAGTGTGGCGTTTTACATCATTTTTATACATCATTTTTTTCCATCTTTTTTTTTCTACATATTTGTTCATAACATGCTACTTCGAAGTTACATAACAAACAATATAAGATCGGACAAGGAAATCAAACGCCAAAAAAAAAAAAAACAATAACGCCACTAAATAAAACTACCATAAACTTCTAATTTTGGTCATGCTAAACTCAATAATATTTTACTGAACGAAATGGATAACATTGTTAATCATCAGTCAAGAAAGATGTCTAACAATGTTATCCATCCCGTTCAGCTAAACTTTATTGAGAACAAAAACTGAATCTGCATGAAATGACGTTTTTGAAGTTTTGTGGTTTTTGTATTTTTTGGCATTTATTTTGAGGATCTTGCTCATTACATAGAGCGAAAGTTTACTGAGAAAATAGTGTATATCAAAGAAACATGGATTGGAATCTTTTATATTTGGGTTTTTTGGCGTTTCTAAGATGAATGGTATAGAGGAAAATAGAGGTTTTGGGGTTTTGGTGTGGATTTTAGTAGTTCTGAGAGTTTGTTTATATAGGAAGTTTTTGGCGCGTATTTTAGGCGCGATTTTTATTACAGTAAATGCTAGTAATTAAGTTCCGTTATTTCAGTACTGTTTGTTCAGCTTTATCGGTTAAAAACAAAGTTTGGCGTTTTATATCTAATGGCGTTATATTATGACGAAGTGTGCTATGTGTGTTAATGCGGGATTTTAATAGCGTGACTTTGGCATTTTGTGTAGAGAAGCCAAAAGACCCTTTTACTCTTAATGAAGCGCGCCAGATTAATAAAAGTGATTTTATTTACGAAAACACCACCGCGTCATCTAGTACATAGATTGTTTTGATCTGACGATCCATAAGTGTTCTCTCCGTTCTCACACTTTTGGGCGTTTTCTCTAAATCCTGACCCTATATATATATACTCACTAAATTTTTCATTGAGGGGAATAGTGACAGGTAGCTGTCTGGCACTTCCCTATTGGTTCAGCTAAATTACGATTTGCTCTCAGTTTAGCTTTACACTTTTTATACTATTTTTGCTTTTTTTTTCTATCAAATTACAATTTTGCCCCTAGTGTAAACATACAGTCATGTCATTTTTTTTTTTACAAAACTATGGTAGTCTTTTGTTTTAAGTGGTTTACTCCGTGTAATTTTTATTCGTGCCAGTCGGCTACCTCTCACACGCTCATCGGTCCTTAAATATTACAATTTTGCCACTGTTTAAAATTATAGTCTTTCCATCGTTTTAGTTTTTTTTAAGTATGGAAGTATTTTGTTTTAATTGATTGTCTCAACGTAATCTTTTTTTAGAACATGTTACGAGTAGTATCTACAAGTGACCGAAACACAGATTTACATGTTATTAGCAAGACATATTCGGCTTGCTACCCCGCAACACGGGCGAAGCAATAACTAATATATATATTGTAGCATATGCACATGTCACTAGTGATAACACATCTAAAGATTCATAAGTCTACACATGGCTTTTTAACCCAATAATAATTTTAGATCTTGAGGTTATGTATATGATTTCATTTCAAAGTATATAAATACATAGTGTTATTATTCAATACAAATATGAAATTCCAAGCACAGTTCAAAAAGTAATTAAGGAAAAAAAACATGTGATAATTATTTCATTCAAAAAATAATTACCCTATACCGTGACAATTATTTCATTCAAAAAATAATTATCCTATAGCAATTGAATTAGAGTAACTATTTTTATTACTTTAAAAATATGTTGTAAACAATTTTATTACTCAAGAGCAATCATGTTGTAGAGTATTTATTTGTTGAATAACGGAATTGTCGTATATACAAGGTGGCACTGCGTCTTTTTTTCTTTTCACTTTGTACATTTCGTACATGAAAGGCCATTTGTACTTAGTTCCGCCCCTTTACACACACATATACATAGATATATAGATATATGATAAACTTAATTTTTGAATAACATGTTTCCCACCTTATAGTTTAGAAGGGTCAAACTAGCTCTCATACCATTTGTGAGGGGCTGTTTTCGACTGGGTATTCGTCTTTTCTTGAGATCCACTAGGATCAACCTTCCATCACTCACTCATATAATCTAGATCATCCTACAGATGACCCTATCTCCGGACCAGCTAGGTGGAGATAGTTGTAAACACTTGTCGCATGCACCTTTTATTAGTCAAGCACTCCTGAAAGATAAACATGAGTGGACATCAACCCACATGTTAGACTACACGGAGTCGAAGCGTCGGGGTATCGTGGAACCCCCATCCACGTCTAGAACATTTCCCCGTGGGGGTGGCGTGGGGAGGGGCTGGGGAATTTTCACACGACGTGGGGCATTTGGCTTTGTGCACGTGTCACGTGATGATTGGTTCCCCAAAACTAGCCGTTGAACAGCTAGTTATTTAAAAAAATGTTAAAAAAATATTTTCCAAAAAACCTTATATATTAATCATTTACAAACTATTTCTCCATAGAAATAGAACCTATTTCTTCATAACAAACAAACTCTTTCGCTCTCAAATTTATCACTCACTTGAAAAACATACAATCCTCAAGTTCATCATCTTCATTATCCTCATTTTCGCTTGACAAGTTTGTTTTATCATCATCTTAGACTATCCACTATCACAACCCAACCCAACCCAACCCAATCTTTTATTAAAATACTAATTTCTCTCTCTTCCACCTACACAACCCAACCCAATCCAATTTTTCATCCACTATCACAACCCAACCTAAACTAATATTTTATTATATAAAGTAATAGAAGTTAAATAATAAAAAAAAGGAAAAAGAATTAAATATTATAAAGAAATAGAATTAAATAATAGAAAAAAGAATAAAGAATTAATATTATATTGGTTGTTGGTTGCAACCATTGGTTGCCATACCAACCTGGTTGTTCATAAATTTTAATTATTTAATTAAAATAATTTCCTACAATTTTGTCTTATTTGCCATGTGGCAACCGTTTGTGCAATTTGGTCACCATAGTGGATAGTCTTACAAGGGAGTGGAGCTAATAATATCACAGGTTCAGAATGTCGCTCAATGTATATTTGAAGATGAAGGTAGTTTACAACCCAAAAGGTGGAAATATATAAAACACGATTGGCTCGCCGAACATGAATTATTGGTAAGTGATTATTTTTCACCTAACCCAACATATGATGATAGGAGTTTTAGGCGGCGTTTTTGTATGAGCCAAAATTTATTTGTAAGAATAGCAAAAAAATTATAAAATATATATGAATATTTCCAACAAAAGCCTGATGCGCATGGTAATATAGGATTTAGCATGTTTGCAAAAAGTCATAACCGCGATTAGACAATTGGCTTATGTCACTAGTTCCGACATAATTAATGGACGACTATTTAAAAATATCAAAACGAGCAGCGAGGGAAAGTCTTTAATATTTTTGTGAGCATGTCATTCAACTATACATAAAGAATACTTAAGAAAACATATGTTTAGTGACATTTAACAAATTTTGGAGTCTTATGAAGATCGACATGGCTTTCTCGGGATGATTGGTAGTACAGATTGTATGAAATGTGAGTGAAAACTTTGTCCAACTGCATGGCACGGTCAACACACGAGTGGATATAATAAAAAACCGGCTATAATTCTTTAAGCAGTTGCATCACAAGATCTATGGTTTTGACATGCACTTTCTTTGTTTACAAGTTGGTAGCTTACCTAAAATACTATATATACAATTTGCTTATCTATTTACACATGTTTTATGGATTCTATTTCGGTACTTGTTACGGCTATATATCATTCAAAGTAGATCAACGAAAATTTTTACTTTTACTTTTAAATAGCAGCAAGGGGAAGGTTTAAATGAAAACCACTAATTATTGTGAAAACTCGAAAACTAATTAAAAAAGCCAAAAAAACATACCAAAAATTTTTATTTTTTTTTATTTTTATTTTGTTTTTGCATATCAATTTTCGCAGGTTTTTTTATATAAAAAAATTCAAAAAAAACTTTTTTTGTAATGCACATGTGTAATACTACACATGTATATGTGTACTACAAAATTTTTTTTTTTTTAATTTTTTTTGTATATAAAAACCTGCGATTTTTATAAAAAAATTGAAATTTTTTTTTTTTTGTGTTTTTTAGGTTTTTTTTAGTTAGTTTTCGAGTTTTCACAATAAAAGTGTTTTTCATTTTAAGCATCCCCATAGCATCAAATAAATGTTAATAAATATAAGCGTGGTTTAGTGAACAAGTTGGCTGCGGTAAATGGTGAATCTGGACCGATACGGATGCACCCAGCCCATAATACAGTTAAGATTCTGTCTTTCTTGATCTACATTCCCAGGTTGTCGTCACTACCGGCATGCTCTTTGTATTTTACTTGATTAACACCTTTAAAGTATGAATAACTAATAAAATAATCTGTTACCCCTCCCTCGTTCCTAGCTATACCTAACTTTTTTTCAGTTTGCCTTTGGCTTTTAGCTCCACAAAATTAAACTGCTTCATTCTTTTTTTAACGGCCAACAAACTCAATCCCGAGCACTCTCGGGGCACCCACTGGACAAACGGAGTACTCCGAGAGTAACCCGAGTCCACCACAAATTCCGGGGAAAACCCGATAACCCACCCACCCGTAGGCACGACAGTGAAATTACCGGTAAATCCCGTTTGACTCAAGAATCCAACCCAGGTTTCCCGGGGTCTCCTATCATTGCCCACCAGTGCCTCACTCTGCACCAAGTGAGAGTCGAACATGCATCTCTCAAGTTGGCTGCTAGTCAGTCTACAAAGTTGATATTTAATAAGCGTTCCATACCTTTTCAATTTCCAATTTGGCTAGTGAGTTTCCAAAGGAGCAATGGGAAAATTAATTATGACCAAAAACTTTTAAATACAGACATTCCTATCTAGCTTTAAGGCTAGAGGGTATGGTGATGGTCCTTCAAGGGAGGATGATCCGCCACGTAGTCGCCACGTCATAGTCCTCCCAAGGATGATCCATCCCACAAAACTAGACGGTATGGAGGATGGTCCTAGATGATCCTACCCCACCACTTTTATGTTTTTTTTTTAATCTTCTACTTTTTTTAACATTTAACAAATAAACTAACAAAATATTTTCATTAATATTAAAAAACATTACATAAACTTAAAAAAAACATAAACTTAAAAAAAAATAAACTTAAAAAAATCCTAATATATTAAAATAAGCTACTAGTCTTCGTCTTCCATGTCGTCGTCGGGTTCGTTTTGAGCGTTATTACAAATGTACTCCACCAAGTCCGCTTGTAGGTTATGATGTGTGTACTCGTTACGTAGAGCGAACATGTTCAAATCTTGTTGTTCCCCACTGACTGGAACAGAATTTCCATTATACGCGTTTTCGTCGTACTCGCATATCGCTCTACCTTCGTCTTCAATGATCATGTTATGAAGGATGATACAAGCGCACATAATGTGTCGTAACCGCTTTGGTGTAGCCGAACGTGCTGGATTTTCAATGATTTGTCATTTTTTTGTAGAACACCAAAAGCCCGTTCAATATCTTTTCTCGCACCCTCTTGATACTTCGCAATTTTTTTTCTTTTTTCGTCTGTCGGGTGCGGAATAGTTTTAATGATTGTCGAGTACGTTGGGTATATTCCATCGACTAGGTAGTAACCTCGCCTATATTCCACCCCCGAAACCGTAAAACTTGTGTCAGGACCTGTACCCGCCACTACATCCTCAAATATCTGTGATTGGTATATGATGTTAAGGGAAGAGGGGTTATAAAAATTGATGGGGTGGTAGCGGGTAAAAAATGGTATAAAAATCGATGAGTTTTTATAAAAAGGGAAGAGGGGTTATAAAATGTGAGAGATATATGAGATTGTAGTGGGTGAAAAGTTGTGAAAAAATGTGTAAAAGAGGTGAGTATTTATAAAAGTGGAAGTGAATTGGGTATATATTTGAATTATAGCCGTTATTAATAAATATAAATTGTGAAGTTGAATTTTTTTTTAAACGGTTATCTTCAAACGGTCCCCACTTTTTTTTTTGTCATTTTGTGCTCGTCGCAAACGTCTAGTTGGTGCCGGAGAGGACGGGGACGGGGACAGGGGGGGATGGTGTAGCACCCGACGACGGTCCAAGACGGTATGGGGACGTCCCCCATACCGCATAGCCTAACTAAAGTAGTCAATGTCATTTCAATCAATCGGATATTGCCACATTAACTCCATTGCGAGAGACAACTAAGATATAGCCTAAACTTTTAGCGAGCTGATTGATTGAGTTAGGATCTAGCCTACAATTTTTTCGAGGTAGCTAAAACGGATAAGCCTATAATTTTTTTGAGAAGGCTGAGACGGCTAGTTTTACACTCTTTTCGAGGCTACTATCATGGTTAAGCCCTCTTTTTTTTTTTTTTTTTTTTTTTGCGAGACGACCGACACTTCTTTAGAAATGGCCAAAAAGATGTCTATATTGAAAAGTTTTTTTTTGATAACGTCTATTTTTGTATTTTTCTAAAAAAGAAATTATTGCACTAAAATCATGTATTGTTTCAGGTTATTTTCTGCTATATTAAGTGATATTTTCGACAACAACCCCAGTAAATCCCACAAATAGCAGAACTATTGGTAGGGTCTGGGGGAGGTGAGATGTAGGCAAACTTTTCCTCTATTCAAGAATAGAGAGGCTGCTTCCTGAGAGACCCCCGGCTCCAGAACAACCAACAGACAGGTAGACGAAAAACGGGTTAGTAAATCACGTGGCAGTAAGCAGATAAAGTGTAAAAGAAAAATCACGTGGCCGTAGGCAGATAAGTCATCAGTAAGCAACATATATGCATATATACAAGAAAAACCATCATATGTTGGTCCACCTAAAGTGTAAAAGAATCTAACCCCCCCCCCCCTCCCAAGGCACAGGTAGGACACGTCTATACCCTCACCTACTAGTCCTTAACCTTAATCCTACATCTCCACGAACTCCTATCATGAACCATGTCCTCAGAGAGGTGCAATTCTAACAAATCTTGTCTAAGTCTTTCATCCCAAGTCAACTTGGGCCTGCCTCTACTCCTCCTTCCTTCCACTGTCATGGTTTCCACTGCTCTAACTGGTTCTGTCAACTGCCTCCTCTTCACATGCCCAAACCATCTCAACCTCCCCTCTTTTAACTTGTCTGATATACTAGCTACTCCTAACCAATCCCTAAAAACCTCACTTCTTATTCGGTCTAACATCGTGTGGCCACACATCCACCTAAACATCCTCATCTCCGCTACCTCCATCTTGCGCGCTTGTGTTTTCTTGATGGCCCAACAATCTGTCCCGTATAACATAGCCGGTCTAACTGCTACCCTATAAAATTTTCCCTTTAATTTTGTTGGGAACCTCCTGTCACACAAAATTCCAGTGGCTGCTCTCCACCTACACCAGCCAACCTGGATGCGGTGAGATACGTCACTATCTATCTCCCCATCCCCTTGCACAAATGATCCTAAGTACTTGAACTTAGTCGTTTGTGGGACCACTTGACCCTCAATGGTAACCTAAGTGATATTTTCGACGCATGTCCTAATTCCTTGATAGAAAAAAAGCTACATCCTTTCTAGTCTATCCATCAGCTTGAAGCCACAAGTGTATTGTTCTATTTATAAAGTAGAAAAATGTTGGTTACATCATCATGAAAGCGACTGTAAACAACCTAGAAAATGAAGTAATTGGTAGTGTCACGACCTCAAATTCCACTAGCGGAGTACTATACTACTGCAAGGCGTGCGACTAACCATTATCATGCAACCAATCATATTGAACAATTTAATATAGATAAATAAAGTAAAACCTTCACCATTAATCACAAAACATTCAAAAGTCTAAAATATAGTTTAAGTAGTTAGCGTAAGCATAAAGTCAAAAATCCCATTAATAGTTTTAAAACATAATTTAAATAGGAACCCAACAACGGATCCATGTAACAACTACACTCCTCCATGCAACCTCCAACGCAACACCTAAGGACCTGCAAGCATGCAGTAGTATGTCAACATAAAATTGGCGAGTTCACGGTTTTAAAAAAGTTTTAAATGTTTTATCCCAAAAACATAAGTTATTAAATTACCAGGTAATAAAACATGTCATGGGGAACTACCCTATCGTTAAGCTACTAAACTGTGTAGTACCGAAACTTTGACGTAGTTGTTGTTTTTTCCCCGGATCAATATCTATTATCATTGACCAGTGCCAAGGCATAAAAGTTCACTCCCGTCCTCTAAGGCCCGGTGTGAGGTTTGTCAAACCTAATAGCGCTATCAACTAATATCTCGTTCGCCAGACCAGGCGACTAATCGGTATAAGTGTATGGGGACTTAAATGATAGAGTTTCGTTTAGTCCGCTAAAGACATGAACTATAGATATCAATTAATTGCTATTCCATTCCCCCGGAATATTAGGTTCCCAATCCACCAGGAATACATGCTTTTAGTGTTAGTGTGAACTCACCTTTGCTTTGCTCGGTTGGTTATATCACTTGTCCTAAGTTGGTCAACCATGTCATATTATGGTTACCAATATTCATTAGGTTTATTCACAAGTAGGTCACGTATCGTATACACGTATTTAATCAGGTAATACATGATTAACATCTAATATGTCTTATCAGTCCAATATAGAAAACATAGATATTCATTCAAAGCTCGTACCCGGGCTAGTACAAGTGTGCCCATAATAGGTATAGACATTCAAAGCCCATGATAAGGGTATGGCCCAAGCGAGTGTGCGGCCCACGCGAGTGTGCGGCCCACTGTCTAGTGTGCGACACACATGGGAGTGTGCGGCCACTAGACAATGTGTGGTCATGCATAAATGGGTTGTACCTTGTGTGTTGATGATGGTACAAGGAGAATGTGCGGGTTATAAGGTGTGCGGCCTTGCACATCCCACTTGTACCTTTTGCATTAGGGTTTGCACTTTTCAACGGTGTGCGGGCTATAGTGTGCGACCCGGCATAATTTCCTTGTACATCGTGAATAGTGTTTGTACACTAAGGAGTGTGCGACCCCTGAGGTGTACAGTGTGCTGTAGGGGTTGTGCATTGTGTAGTTCAACTTGTACAACACAGGAGTGTACGGTATGGTAGTGTGCGGTTTATGTTGTGTGCATACTGAATGTGTACCTTATGCAATCTAAAGTGTACATTCAAGAGTGTGTGGTGCCAAATAGTCCTTGCCGTAGACTACGGTGTTCAACCGTAGTCTATGGTTCATTTTCATTGATTAAACAAACAATCACTTAGATTTATTAAATCAAATCAGATAATCAAAATGCCACTTTATGCAACAGCTTTTATGAATCCTAATATTCTTTTTATCATGTCATATACAAACAGATCTGTATTCTTCATTAATCCTTTCGAACAACAATCAAACAACTTAGTCTTAACATCAACGATACATATCAACAACATCCATGATCATACTACCACACATCATTCGATGAACATCAGCACAATCATTTAGACAGCAATTCAAACATATCTAGATTCCTACACCATCGATAGATCTAGGGTGAAAATTTTTAAAACGAATCCGTGAACTTGCATCATCATTCAAAGCATTAATATCATACCCTAATCCATCTATCATGTTATCCGTGAATCAAATCATACCAAATCATAACACACTATCATTACACAACTCTAGTTCATCATTTTGCCGTTTCAACATTCTTAGATTATCATTTGTTGATGCAGTTTTGTGCCCGTCGCTTGTTCTTTTTATGTTTACGATGTAATGTAATGAACGGTCTTTTGGTTTATCGAGTCTGTGTGTTTTTGGTCGAGTCAACCAAGTCAAGATATCCTCCTATCTTGACTTGGTACGACAATTATATATGTTTGTTTGTAATGCAACTGCAATGTATGCAGTCGGCAAATGTTTAGCTTTATCTAACTGTTTCTGGATAAGAGTCTGCAAATTAGTTTGCTGTTTGCAGCCCTCCAAGAAGAACTATTCTTCGTGGAATGTGATCTTCACGAAGAACCTTCTTCATGCATCATATGGTTTTTCGGGGAAGTGATCAACGAAGAACCTGGTTCTTCGTGGGCTAAGGTTCTTCGTAGGCCCATTAAGATTCTTCGTGATGTTACTGGGCTGGGGCCTATATATAGAAGCTTATGTTGTGCAGAACAGTTAAGAGAGCTTGGTGACTCTGTAAACACTGTGTGATGTGTTTGTAAGTGTTCTCTTCCATTTAATCATGATAAGTGAATCTTTGGTTACGTGTGTGCTTTATACTTTTCTTTGGTTGCATATTTATAAGGATTCCGCACTTGTATTTGTGTTCTAACAACAAGAAAGTAGGTTTCTTGATCCTCCGAGTGGACCTACAAGTGGTATCAGAGCTTTGGCTCTCTTTCTTATTGAAAACCAAGCATAGTAGTTTGTTTGAACAAGTTGTGAAACATCTTGGAAGTGTACTTGAGCTTGAAACAAGATATTTGAGTTTTTGTTAGAAAATGGCATGAAAACTTAAGAAATCTTGTTGTTTTGCTGAAAATTTTTACAAAAAACCTTGTTAAAATACATGAAAACATTCTAAAATACGGTTTTTCTTGAAATTTCTTGCAAAACTTTGGTTCAACAACTTTTCCGGCAAGGGTTTGACCGGAGAAATCACCGGAATATTCCTTTTTGTCAAGGGATATTCTTGTACTTTCTCTAAAAATTGAATTTTCGAATTTTTGTCTGATTTACCAGTTTGAGTCATTCACCAAACACCTTTCCAAATTGCAGGGATAAGATTCTGCCTTTTTAAGTAATTTTTCACCTTCCATTCAACGAAGTACCTGTCTCTGAAAAACACTCATCGATGAAGAACCTATAGGTGAAGAACCATTCTTCGTGGTTTGGTCTCCAACGAAGAACCCATTCTTCGTGAGCTGACTTCCCACAAAGAACCCTCTCTTGCGAAGAACCAGTGTCAACGAAGAACCCTAGTTTTTCATTGAAATAGGTTCATCGTGAAGTCTATTCTTCATGGTATAAGTTCTTCGTGGAGTAGTTCTTCGTGACTATCACAGTTGTAGTTTTTCATAGAAGGTTTTTATTTCACTCATTCTTAGTTATTTCAAACTTTGAATTTCTCATCTTAAGATAACAATCCAAAATTGTAAGGACCTTCAAAAACGACCCAAAACAACCCATAAGGGAAAACCCGGACCCCTGAAACCCTAATCCATATCAAAAACCAAGAAAACAAGATTTCTGGTTCTCAGGCGGGCCGCGTAAAGGATAGGCAGACCCTTACGCGGGACGCGTCAACCTTAAGTTGACCAGATAAGCATTCCCAGGCCACGTGGCATACACGTGGCAGCACTACTGATGACACGCTAGCCCTAGTCTACGACTAGGGTTCCTCGCGGGTCGCGTAAAGGTCAGGAGGGGACTTACGCGGGCCGCGTAAACCCCAAATTTCAGCTATAAATAGAACTGATCATGACAAGTTCACTGGTGTCGAAAACAATTCTCAAAAACGAATTCTCACTGATCAAATTCGAAATTTAAGATACCGAGGCGCCGCTACGATATAGGGTATTAACTCGATCGCTGCTACAATTCAATGTCCGATCGATTGAAAACTATCCAATGGATGTTTAAGTGCTGCCCAAATTAGGGCTATACTTTGTCATTCGTCGTGAATTCGATGGATGGTTAAGTATTGCACTTTGTCATTCGTTATGAGGGTTTTAATCTCGTGAGTTATTGTAAATGCTGTATTAGTTACTAACCTAGTTCGTGTGCATTGTTATTTAAAATAGGTTACAAGGCTAATCAGTAGGCTAAACTCTGCCCGTTTAAATCTGCAATGTGAGTCATTCTCTTTTTATCAACAATGTTTTACAATACTCCAATCATTTTCAAAAGTTATAATTACAGGGATTAAGTCGTAGTTATCTTGAATCACTGGCTAGTGGGGTATTGTGCACATTACTAATATCTCACAGTTAGGCTAATAAATCCTAACAGTGATAATCATCACTACTTGGGGAAGGACCCAATGGTGGTATGACCATCGTCACCAGGAGGTGACACGGCGCCAGATAAAAATAAGATAAAAGCCATTGTAATCGCTCTTATACTGTAATTTATAACAATGTGTCATCTTATTAAATTTGAGTGACTCGCCAGTATTTCCCCGCTGATAAAATATTTTCAAAACATGTTTCAGGTGACTACTGTGAACCAAGGAAAAGTGCTACGGAGCACTAACAAAGCTTGAAGTAGTGGCTCAATTAAATAAATAAACATGTTTTGTAAATCAGGGAATTTCCTTGTGAAATTCCTCTATAGTAAATTACGGGGGTTTATCCCGAATTATGAAATAAAATAATCGGGCATTTCAAGTTTTAAAAAGATCCTATAAAATCTTCCGCTGTCAACTCAATTAATAAATTACCACGGGTTCCTGTCCCGCGGCTCCTTGACCGGGTCAAACCGGGGCGGGGGCCGTGACTGGAAAATGTGGTATCAGAGCCACTGATTTAAGCCAATTAAGTATTTAGAAATACTTAATTTTACTAATTGCCATCTTGTGATTACGTGTTTTATTAACTGACTACTTGTTAGTTATAGTATGGGTAAGCAAAGACTTTCGGACATCTATCGTCAATTAGATAGTTCACCAAAAGATAAGGGAACTTCATTTCAATCAAATTCCTCAAAATACTCAGCAGATACTGAGGAAGGAATATTTGTCCGTAAGGCACAGTTTGAGAAACCACTTACCCCTAATAAAAGAAGTTGGATTATTAGAAAAAGTCAAGAGAAAATAAAGAAGTCACAACCAAAAGAAGTGATGAGTCATAAGCAAACTCAGGATATAGTCAATAACCTACCATGGGAAGATGAATTAGATGAACAATGGGCAGATCTCTATATGTTAGCTACTACAGCAGTAAATTCTAACTTATAATTAAATTGCCAAAATAGTACCAACACCTATATCATCTATACGCTAGAAACTTTGATAAATTAAAATAAATTATCCCCTAATATGTTTTTAAATTTCAATTGTATTTTGTAATAAATATATATATAAATCGCGATATTTTGTTTTAATCAATCTATTTGTATAAATATTAGATTTCATTCTGTGATTATTCAATTTACAAAATGTTAACCTAGAATTTTGTATGTTTCTTCATATCTGCTAAACAGCATGAATGAATTATCTGAAGCCCTTCAGAATCTCAATCTCTATTCTGTTAATGTGGAAATTTCCAAAGAGTTTACTGGGTATTGTGCCGATGTTGAGGAACCTATAGAATTTCAAGCCCAGTCTCCGGAGAAACCCAAGCCAAAGAAAAGAAGAAGAATTGTGGGTTGGAGGCGTATGCGTAGAAGGAAACCAGTAACTAGGAAAGTTTCCAAGACGGAGGACCCAATGGATAAAGGAAAAGGAATAGAGATTGGAGAAAGCTCCAAGCAAGCTGAGGAAATGCCATTGCAGGAAGAGCTAGATTGTATACTAGCAAGTTGGGATATCCTCAAACCTGTTAATGAAAACCTTTTCACTTATCCTGCTGAAACCCAGCTTCCAGTAAACTTGGAACCAGCCATCCTAGATCCCCTTGTCAACACCCGACCTTTAGGAGAAATGGAAGAATGGTGGACCAACGATTGGCAATTCCAGAATCTTTTAAACAATCCTTATACTTTTCTCCCTCAGTTTGACCCCGAACCTGCACCAAACCCACCGATGAGCAATGAGAACCTGGCTGAGCTCCGCCATTTTGGCGAGGAGCTGATGGATGCAGGAAATCGAATCCGAGAGGTGGGAGAACAGATCTCCTGGAAGTACGACGAGAGGGAACGTCGTTACTGAAAATGCTAGCTGATGGGATAGCATGTGAGGGTGGAAGCATGTGTTTAATAAGAATATAATAATCAAAATATAATCGTATGAAATAACTTAAAAATAAAACTTGTGTAAGATAACCAGTGTGTAAGGATGCCTATTATAATATATAAAATATCGAACGTCGAAAAATCGACAATTTTGGCTATACTTGTTAACGTAATTATGTGCAATTGTTTTGTTATGTTTGATTATTAATTATTTTCTTCTATTTACTTATATAAATTAATTACCAGATGGAACACGCTGGTAATGAACCCGTTAATGACGTTAATCATTCTGAGCAAAACAGTGAAGATCAATTTCTGAATAGGCAAGATATCGAGAATCTCATTGCTCAGGGAATAGCCAATGCTATTCCAGCAATTCTTGCTGCTGCCCGAAATCCAATTGAACCTCAACAAATTATTCCTAGCAAACGTACACATGGCGATAATTTCAGTAATAGTGTAAACGGAGGCGGCAACCATGCTAATAACGACAACTATGGAATGCAAGCTCCACTCCTTAAGAAAATGAAAGCTGCAACACCTGGTTGCACTTACAATGAGTTTCTTGCCTGTAAACCAGTTGAATTTGCAGGAAATGAAGGGGCGATTGCTGCACTGCGTTGGTTAGAGAAAATCGAGGTGGTGATTAAAATAAGTAAATGTACTGAAGAAGACAAGGTCATGTATGCGTCGCATCTTTTTAAAGAAGGGGCGTAGAATGGTGGAATACGGTACTTCAAGCCAAGGGAAGCGATGCGGCCTATGCCATGAGTTGGGAAGAATTTAAGCAACTGGTGGAGAGAAAATTCTGTCCCAAATATGAGAAAGAACAAATGGCAAATAAATTCCTGAACCGCCGGATGGTGGATATTGATTGTCGAGGATATACTTCGACCTTCTTCGAGTACGCTAGAGTTGTACCAACCCTGGCTTCGCCAGAGCCGGTACTTATTTCCCGCTATATTTGGGGATTGATTGGCGAAATCCGTGATATCGTCAAGGCTGCGAGACCCCGCACTATTGACGATGCTGTGGAATTAGCTAACACCCTAACTGACGGACTAGTGCGTACGCGAGAAGAAAATAGAAAGAGGGAAGTGGCCCAAAAGATTACCCAAGGATTCCGCATGGGTAACCGTAGTAATTTCAAGAAAAGGGGAACCGGGCAATCTTCCACTGTTCCATTTTGCAATGCCTGCAAAAGAAAGCATTTTGGAAGATGCAAAGGGTATTGCAATTTCTGCAAAATTCCGGGGCATCAAGAAGAAGATTGCAGGAAGAAGAAATCAACAATCTGCTACAACTGCGGAGAAGCTGGACATTTCAGGCCAGACTGCCCGAAATTAGCCAAACCAGCTAATAACAAAGTCAAACATGCAGAAGGAACTACAAAGAGAAACGCAAGAGCCTTCCAGTTAACTACTCAGGAAGCAGAACTAATCCCTGACGTAATAGCTGGTACGTTCCTAGTTCACGACGTTTATGCAAAAGTATTATTTGACTCTGGTGCAAACCAAAGTTTTATAAATACTTCATTCTGCCAAGCTCTTAATTTACCCTTAACCAACCTTAGGCAGATTTTTACAGTCGAAACAACAGATGGGAATTATGTTAACATAGATAAGGTTTTGCAAGAAGGAAAATAGAACTCTTAGGCCATAAATTCTCTGCACCCCTGTTACCTATGAATTTAGCCGGATTCGATATAGTATTAGGAATGGATTGGTTAGTAGCCAACCATGCTCGAATTATCTGTGATAAAAACTTGTAGGATCGATTTCGGATCCGAACGAGTCGGTTAGAAGAGTTTTTCACCAAAACAAGAGGCGGAAACAAGTGTTTTGGTTGTTTTTATTGATATGCAATCGATTACAGACCTGACAACACTTCGGCAGCACTTCGTGGCTTGCCGGAAGAACACACCTACAACTCTGAATGTGATTCCGCTCATATGACCTATATATATACAACATGATTCCGCTCATACGGACATGACACAAAAGTGGAATCATCATGATGACACATGAGCGGAATCATCATGATGACACATGAGCGAAATCAATTCTTTGTACATATGGACGAAATCAGATCTTGACCTATGTACGAAATCACTATCTAAGATATAATATCACATGCACATTTTGTCTCATATGTAGTGATGTCATGATGACTTCACTATTATGATGTCATCATCCAAGATGATGACATCACCCTCTTTCAGATCTGCAACGAGACTGAGACTCGATATAAGACGAAGACGACAGATGTATGCACCAACAGACTCCCCCTCAGATGTTGACGAGTCTTAAGTATCGAGCCTTTGCATCTCCAGTCTTTATCAGTCTTCAATCTACCTCTGAAGTATTTGTCATTGCAAGAATCCTCATTCTCTATCTTTATCTTCTACAAACTCCTCTCTCTCAAATGTTGAATATCATGGTGTCTTCAGACTCCCCCTCTCAATCTGCTGGGATCGTAGTCTGGAATTCTCAAGATCATAGCCTGGCTTTCATCCTGCTCTGGATCGAAACCTAGCCAACCTGCATAAACTCTACCCAAAAATAAATTTTCTGATAACAATTTGTGGATAAGATTTTCAAATCTAATTTACCACTTGCAGGAATAACATTTTTATTGCAAAACATTTTCTCATTTCATTTCAACAATTTTCAAACACTTTCACCCAAACCATTTGTTCATCATGTTTAGCACTCGGAATTTTGAAAATCAGCTCTCCAAAATCAGTTGTCGAAAATCTTTTTAGATTTTTCAAAATTTATGCTAAAACACACTAAAATCTTTTTGGATTTTCTGAAAGAAAATAACTAACACCACTTGTAGAATCAAGAAAATGCAGAAATGAAATATTTACAAACAATATTTTTGTGAGTTCGTGCAAGAGGATCATATCAGTTTTTGAGACAAATCACCAACACCGTTAAGCTTCATTTCATTTTAAGTTTTAAACGATTCACTTAGATTGTCAGTATACTGATCCACTTAAATTCTCACACAAAGTTCAACTGCTTCGAGATACGATATTAATATTTTAAGCACTTAAACTTAATCGCGTGTCCCACCTCAGAATATACTCCCGTATCCAGATCCCAATATTCAGTCTTACAGGTAATTATGACACAAATGATATCTGTAGGGGTTAATAAATTATGAAGAATCATGAGAGCTCAGGTCAGAACTACCGTTCAGCAGAGAGATCATGACTCAACTTTTGGGTGTGTCCCCTTTAGAGGATCTTTTTTACAACAGCATTGCTAAGCAATTTTATTGTCTTATCATATATGCTGAGGGTGATGCTATGTTTCAAGCATTGCGGAAAGTATTATTCGAGGACTAGGTCAGAACTTCCATTCAGCAGAAGTCCTGGAATAATACCCCAGGCATCATTGAGTATAAAGACCTAGTATATCAGAAAAATGAATCTTTCAAACGAGATTTCGGGGGTTACCCATATATCCGAGAGATGTTTCCCCACGATATAAGCAAGTTTTGAAATTTAGGTTTATATCTCGTCACAATCTACTAAATGTGCAAAAACCTACTGACACATCATCAGTGAGACCGTTTATCACTTTTTAACTTTCCATTTCTTTAGCATGTTGTGATAGTCCACTGATGTACTATCATTTCCTCTTTTATGCAACAAAAACTCATTTTCATTTTATCATGTTTTTGGCTTTTTCAAATTTTCAAATGTTTTTGGATTTTCAAAAATTTCTTACTCCCCCTAAAATGCAAACACATTTTAGGAAATTTGAAAACAAACTGTACAGAAATGTGACAACTGATATCGAATTGCCTCAATTCGCCATGCACTTGGCATAAACAATCAGAACTCCTCCTCACAACAAACTATTTTCCCATTGATTTCAAAACACTTAAGTTTGTTTTAATCAAATGGTTTTTTCGGAAAATAAGTTGTGTTGATTTTGTAAAACCATTAGTAAAATTGGGGATCAAATCATCACATTGTTTTTCAACCACTTGTAGAAAATCAGATACAACTTAATATCCCTGATTTACCACATATAAGATCAATCCAATCAAGCATTTTCAACCAAACATCATCTGTTGGTTGATTTCTCAAATTGCCGATTCCTACTCCTCGCTTACAAACCTGGGAGTTCCGGCAAGTCCTGCTTTTCAAAAACGCATTATACAAACATGATAAAAATGATGCCGATTCATGATCCACGATTACCAACTTGGGATCTCCGGCAAGTCAGGTTTTTATTCTTTGAAAAATATATCCACCCAAGCCTGACCTTCCTTGGGTGTAACAACATTTTCTTCTTCATCTTTTCTTTCAACGAACCTGTGAACTCCTCTTTTGGCAGCATAAAATTCTTTAACACCTTTGGCCTTACCATTAACCATTTTGCCAAAAATGTGTTTCACAGTTCCGTTGAAAAATTTATCAACATCAAATTTCTTCTTGTCAGAATAAAATTGATTTGATATTTCGACTTTTCCAACTTTCTTCTTAAAATTGGTGGAAAATTCTCATCGTTCATAGTTGGAACTAATTTATCAACCTTTTTCTTAATACGTGGCTCCTCTGATTTTGTGGAATCAGATTCATCACCAGAACTGTTTCCTGAACCCTTAACAACCCATTTTTGATTTATCAGATTTTCTTTTCTTTTAACCACATTCTTTGAACATTCACCAATTTCAAAGGTTGAATTTTCAAAGCCTGTAAACTTTCGGGTTGAAAGTTCAGTTTTCTCGATCACTTTCTCTTTTAGTTTACCAGAGACTTCCTGTTTTGGTTTGAATGTCTTCGGACAGTCCCTAGCAACATGACCAACAGTTTTACACTGAAAACATGTTCTCTTTTCAATCTTCTTTGGAACAACATTCTTCTTCAGTTCTTCTTGCTTCTTGGCAAGGAATTCTTGATTTGTCTCCTTCCAAAATGAACCCTGTTGTTCTTTCTCAGCACTTGTTCCTGAAACAAAAACAGTTTTTGGTTTATAAATTTTCTCATTTTTAGAGTTTTTCGGTGGTATAAAACCTAGACCATTCTTTTTGAAATTACGGTTTTGGTTTGGTTTCTTTTGAAAACTATAACCACAATTGTAACCTATTTTCTTGTTAATTCTTTGTTGTTCTCTTGAAGTGTATTGCTTAGGTTTTCCAGAAAGATTTAAATCTTTTATTTCAGAAATATTAATTTCTGTGATTTTGAAAACCTTTTGAATCATTTCAAATATGACACTTCTTATTGGAAAAATCTCATCAGAATATAATTTGTCAGAATCTTTCAAAGTATATGCCACTTTGAATGATTCATCATTCAAATTAGATTTTGATAGAAAAAATTTCTTATCATAAACCCGTTTGTCCTTTTGGATTGTTGACTTTGACTTGTCGGACCCAGACTTTGACTCGGATTTGGACTCCGGTTTTGACTCCTCTATGTCATCTTTATCTAACACCTGATCGACCACACTTTTTATCAACTTTGACTCATGATCAGTGTCGGATGACGTGTACGTGACATCAATATTTTCTGGCAAGTTATCCGACGGCCCAGACTCCCATTGTAAGTTTATTGCCTTTTCGACTCTTTCGGAATTTGGATTTCGAGGTAAAAATCCATTTTCGACCGGGGGCGGACACTTATTGTAAACCACACTTGGTTTCTTACCAGAAATCTTCACTTTATCTTTGTCTTCTATCACAGATTTCTCTTCATCTGAAGTCTTTACTTCTTCAAAAGTCTTCAAATTCTCCACAACCGGATAAATCCTGTCAACAACAAAAGTAGAACATGAGTAACTTTCTAATAACGTGTTGACTCTTTCAGTTTCTATCTTTTGTGTTGCCAACTTCAACTCCAGATCAGCACACTTCTTTATGTGAAAGTTTACATCATCAAGCTATCTCAGGTACGCTTTCTTCAGCGTATTCATTGCCACAACTTGTTCACCGTTTGAATCAGTATACTTGTTAATTTCTCTGTTCATTGTATCATAGGATTCTTTCAATCTGTTTATGTTGTGCAGCAACTCATTGTTCTGCTTGATTAAAGAATCACAGTTCATGCACTTTTCAGGAACTTTAACACGTTCTGCATCAACTTTGACTTCAAATTCAGGAACCTCTTTGACTGTTCTGTTTGATTATAAAAATTCAGATCTTCTCTTTTTCTCAGCTTTTGCCTCAGCTTTTAATCTCTCTTCCTCTTCTTCAAGCTTTCTTCGTCTTGCTTCAGCAGCTTCCATTACTTTTCTGCACCTTTCAGCACATTTCAAATCGTAGGCATTTGCAATGAAAGCTTTAGCATTTGAAGTGTCTTTGGACATCTCTTTGGCATTAAGTTCTTGATCTGGGAAAAAATCATCCCAACTAAAACCTTCAGCCAACTTTTCATCATCTTGTTCTGCCAAACACACTTTGCTGTTTGTTGAAAGATATTTATCCCAGGTAAAATTATCATACTTGCCCTGATTGACTATACATGCTCTTTTTGACCCTTCAATCACATCTCTTCCGTGAGCAGTTTGTGCCTGATGCGGTACTGGTGGTGTGACTTGATGATAAATCGCCTTTTTGTGATAATCGTTGTTTCCAAAAGGATTCTGGGCTCCAGTAGCTTCACGATTTTTGCACTATCTCTTGAAATGCCCCTTTTCCCTGCAACGAAAACATGTAACTTTAGATTTATCAAAGCCTAAAGTTGAAACATTTGCGTCACGGAAATCATCTCTTCCCGTAATTTGTTTAAACTTCTCAGCTCGTCTCAACACACTAGCCATGCACCATTTAATGTCCATCAATTCCATTTCCTCAGCATCTATTTGATCGTAATCCTCTTTCGTGAGCATTGGATTACCGATCTTTCCGGCCACAAAACTACTATAAGATTCCAACACCATTCCCAACAAAGACATTTGATTTTTAGCAACCTCTTCAGTTTAATCTTGATCATTTTCAAGACTTAATACAATATTACACTGAAGTTTTCTTCCATTCTTTGTTACAGAAATGTTTGGATCAAATGATGAAAATCTTGTGCTGCTTGATCCCTGGGATGATTTCTTTTCAGAAGAATCTTTTGCACTGTAAGCAGTTTCGACTTTTGGAGAAAAATTTGACTTTTCGTTGACACCACCTTTGTAATACAAGCTGATATCTTGTTCTCCATCGTAGTTCTTCATCCTGGCAATCTTTCTCTGCTCCATCTCTTGAGCTTCCAGGTGTTTGATGAAATCTCCCAGTGTCATATTTTTATAATCTTTTCTGTTGGATCTCAGCATCATCAGAAATGTTCCCCAAGTTTCATGAGGTAGTGTATCTGCAAGTTTTTCAATCAATTCATCAGTATCTTTCTTAATTCCAAGTTTTTTCATATTTCTCACCAAGTTACAATATCTATCAATTATTTGCTTGGTGTTTTCAGATCTCAAACCACGGAACAAATCGAATTCTTTCTTCATGAGAGACATTTTGTTTTTGAGCATATCATCACTTCCAACAAATTTTGCTTCCAATTCTGTCCAAATTGAATAAGCAGTTCCATCATGTTGAAGCAATATCAAGATATCTTCTTTTATCGCTTGCTGAAGCAGACTCACCATCAGTTTCTCATCTTGATATTTCTTTTTATCTTCCATACTCATTTCTCTAATTGTTTGCTGCACGCCATTTGTTGTGGGTTTAACATAAGGTACTTCAGTGTGTTCCCACGCATCCAAATGATACGCCTCAACCCAATTTCCAAACCGTTCGGACCATCCATTGTAATCATCAATATCCATGAGTTTGGGCGGTTTCTGAGACGTTCCGGTTTCATTTACATGCAAAGCACTCTGAGTGATCGTAATTGGACTAGCAAAAGCATTGTAGAACTCGTTCTCCATGTTTCGAATTTTCAAATGAGCTGTATTACCTTGTAAAATACCTGACAACAAAACAAACAACAAACAACAAACAATCAGTTTAAACGCTTATTAATTGACTGAATAAGACTGGTATTCGAACTGATGATTTTCTGTGCGGACTGAAAGTTGACAGACTGTGTGGACTGCTATGACCCGGATGCAATTTGAACGACTTGACCCTTTGAGACCTTTGAACTCTAAACCGTATAAAGCTTTCAAGTGAGTTGTTGACTTTAATACGCGACTTGACCACACAAAACGATGAAGTGACTTTGATTTCATGCAAACAGTTTTCAAACTGTGTGATCTGGATTAGCACTTTCAACTGAGCTGAAAATTCTTTTCACAAACAAACTGACAAAAAAATGATAATTTCGGTATAGTGGACTAACAATTATGCATGGGCCAACAACAAAAATATTGAGATGATATAATTGGGCCGAAACTTTATAGTATATATCTAAACTTTGGGCCGACAACAAGTAGTGGACTTTATCAATGTACAACCAATATGATTGGACCAAATACTTTACTCATGAATCCTGTCAATTATGATTTATGAAAACATATATCAATTTCTAAACAATTGTATGATATGAATTTTAATTGTACCTCATATGCTTTCACGTGAATTTTAACTGACAACAACTAAGATATACACATGTATCAACACATGCAAACTGACATAATCATGTTGTTTCTTTTCAAGGTTTAAGAGAATCAAGACACTTTATCTAACTTCACATGCAATTATCAATATATGAAACAATGGCCGATAACACTTATATCTAGAACATGCAGATTGTTGTTTCCAATTTACTGACAAAAATTCACGTGATAACCTTGTTCAATGACCAACACAATTATTTCAACAATTTTCTGGAGCAAAATCAGAACTTCACTAAGAGCGGAATCACAAAGTACTTATGAGCGGAACCAGCTGATGTTCAAAAGAGCGGAATTAGACTTGTACAGATAAGCGAAATCATGTTGATCAAATAAGCGGAATCAGATATCAACTTATGAGCGAAATCAGCATGATGTCATCATTTTCGCGAGTCACTATGAGCGATATCTCAAAAATCATAAAATCAAGGTCGATTTTAGCTTTGAAACTCTCAAGGCTTTGTCAATACAGAATTCCGAGCAAGATGTGTAAAATTGAACCGATTCTGACCGTAAAAAGTTTTGATTTTCGTAAAAGAATGGTGTAGAAACAGAATTATCGGCTGAATTGTATAGAACTCTTCTTCACTAGCTCTGATACCACTTGTAGGATCGATTTCGGATCCGAACGAGTCGGTTAGAAGAGCTTTTCACCAAAACAAGAGGCGGAAACAAGTGTTTTGGTTGTTTTTATTGATATGCAATCGATTACAGACCTGACAACACTTCGGCAGCACTTCGTGGCTTGCCGGAAGAACACACCTACAACTCTGAATGTGATTCCGCTCATATGACCTATATATAGACAACATGATTCCGCTCATACAGACATGACACAAAAGCGGAATCATCATGATGACACATGAGCGGAATCATCATGATGACACATGAGCGAAATCAATTCTTTGTACATATGGACGAAATCAGATCTTGACCTATGTACGAAATCACTATCTAAGATATAATATCACATGCACATTTTGTCTCATATGTAGTGATGTCATGATGACTTCACTATTATGATGTCATCATCCAAGATGATGACATCACCCTCTTTCAGATCCGCAACGAGACTGAGACTCGATATAAGACGAAGACGACAGATGTATGCACCAACAAAACTCCATAGAGATTCATACCCCTACAAGAGAATTAGTGGTGATTACAGGAGATAAGCCACGAAAACCACTGAAATTTATTTTAGTAATGAAGTTGGCCAGTTATTCAAGAAAACAAGAGGTGGTGTATATGATTTCAGTAATCATTAACACAAAAGGTAAGGAACTTAAAGAAATTCCGGTAGTAGCAGAATACCCGGATGTCTTTCCGGAAGAACTACCTGGATTACCACCCAATAGAGAAGTAGAATTTAGAATTCATCTAATTCCTGGAACTACACCGATAGCCAAGGCACCTTATCGGTTAGCACCCACCGAAATGCTAGAATTGAAAAAGCAATTAGATGAATTATTAAGCAAAGGATTCATACAACCTAGTTTATCCCCGTGGAGAGCTCCAGTGTTGTTTGTGAAAAAGAAAGATGGGTCAATGAGAATGTGTATCGATTATAGGGAATTAAATAAGGTTACAATTAAGAATCGATATCCATTACCTAGGATTGACGATCTTTTTGATCAATTGCAAGGAGCTAGATATTTTTCTAAAATAGATTTACGCTCAGGATACCATCAGTTAAAGGTACAAGAAGAAGACATACCTAAAACTGCTTTCAGAACTAGGTATGGTCATTACGAGTTTACAGTCATGCCCTTTGGACTAACAAATGCTCCAACAGCATTTGTGGGTATGATGAACAGAATCTGTAAACCGTACTTGGATAAATTTGTAATTGTCTTCATCGACGATATACTTATTTATTCCAAAAGCCAGGATGAACATTGTGAGCACCTACATGCACTCTTAACTTTGTTAAGAAAAGAGAAACTCTATGCCAAATTCTCGAAGTGTGAATTTTGGCTACAGGAGGTGCAATTTTTAGGACACATGGTAAATCATGAAGGTATTCATGTAGATCCTGCTAAGATAGAAGCAATTACCAAATGGAAAGTCCCGCAATCAGCTACAGAAGTTAGAAGTTTTCTAGGATTAGCTGGGTATTATAGGCGCTTTATTAAAGATTTTTCTAAGATAGTTATGCCATTAACTAAGCTAACCTGTAAAACCGTTAAGTTTGAATGGGGACCTAAGCAGGAAGAGGCTTTTAGGATTTTAAAGCAAAAATTAACAAACACCCCAATCCTTGCCTTACCAGAAGGAACAGAAGATTTTGAAGTTTACTGTGATGCTTCTAAGTTAGGATTAGGATGTGTACTAATGCAACGCAAGAAAGTAATTGCGTATGCCTCAAGGCAATTGAAAAAGCATGAGGAAAATTATACGACACATGACTTAGAATTAGGAGCCATAATTTTTGCCCTTAAGATTTGGAGACATTATCTGTACGGAAGTAAATTTACTGTCTATACAGATCATAAAAACTTAAGGTACATATTTGGGCAAAAGGAATTAAACATGAGGCAAAGGAGATGGATGGAGATCCTAAGTGACTACGATTGTGATATTCAATATCACGAAGGAAAAGCAAACGTAGTTGCTGATGCTTTAAGTCGTAAGTATCATGAGAAACAACGACGAGTTCGTGCTCTTAGATTAAGTCTACAACTAGACTTAATGGAACAACTGAAGAACGCTCAAGAAACAGCAATCAAGGATGACGCTGAAGGAATGAAAGGAAGAATAAAGGAATTAGAGCAAGGATCTGATGAAATTTGGAGATTCCATAAGAAAAGGATTTGGGTACCTAAGCAAGGAGAATTAAGAAATAAGATCTTAGAAGAAGCTCATAAATCTAGGTATACCATGCATCCTGGTAACAATAAGATGTACCAAGATTTAAGGAATAATTTCTGGTGGATAGGAATGAAAAATGACATAGCTAGATATGTTTCTAAATGTCTTACTTGTTCCCAAGTTAAGGCAGAACACCAGAAACCCTCAGGTTTACTTCAATAATTAGAAATGACTGTATGGAAATGGGAACTTATAACCATGGACTTTGTTACTAAGTTACCCAAAACTAGAAAGGGTAATGATGCGATTTGGGTAATTGTGGATCGGTTAACCAAATCAGCCCATTTTCTACCCATGAAGGAAACCTCTAGCATGGAAAGGTTAGCAAAATTGTACGTAGATGAAGTAGTATCCTTACATGGAGTCCCGCTCTCCATTGTATCGGATAGGGATAGTCATTTCACTACCCATTTCTGGACAAGTTTCCAGGAAACAATGGGAACCCGATTAAATCTAAGTACTGCATATCACCCTCAGACCGACGGACAAAGTGAAAGGACGATTCAAACCCTGGAGGACATGCTTAGGGCATGTGTAATCGACTATGGTGAAAACTGGGATGACCACCTACCTTTAATCGAATTTTCCTATAATAATAGTTATCATTCAAGCATTGAAGCTGCCCCATTCGAAGCACTATATGGACGCAAATGTAGAACTCCAGTTTGTTGGGCAGAAATAGGAGAAAGTCAATTATCAGGTCCTGAAATAGTGCAAGAAACTACCGACAAGATTACTCAAATCAAGGAAAGATTAAAGACGGCTCGGGATCGCTAGAAGAGTTATGCCGATAATCGACGCAAGCCGTTAGAATTCCAAGTATGAGACAAGGTACTCTTGAAAGTTTCTCCTTGGAAAGGAGTAGTTCGGTTCGGTAAGAAAGGAAAGCTAAGTCCAAGGTACGTAGGACCATTCCTAGTAGTATAACGAATAGGACCAGTTGCATATCGCTTACAACTACCAGAGGAACTAGCTGGGGTACATGATGTATTTCATGTATCCAATCTCAAGAAATGTCTATCAGACGAATCTCTGGTAGTGCCTCTTCAAGACATAGAGGTAAATGAAAAGCTAAAGTTTGTCGAGAAGCCACTGCAAATAGAAGACAAAAAGATCAAGTTTCTCAAGCACAAGCGACTAGTACTGGTCAAAGTTAAGTGGGATTCAAAGAGAGGACCTGAATATACCTGGGAACTAGAATCGGAAATGAAACGAAAGTATCCCCACTTATTTCAGTAAATCTCAAGGACGAGAATTTAAATAAGGTGGGGAGGATGTAAGGACCTTCAAAAATGACCCAAAACGACCCATAAGGGAAAACCCGGACCCCTGAAACCCTAATCCATATCAAAAACCAAGAAAACAAGATTTCTGGTTCTCAGGCAGGCCGCGTAAAGGATAGGCAGACCCTTACGCGGGCTGCGTCAACCTTAAGTTGACCGGATAAGCGTTCCCAGGCCACGTGGCATACACGTAGCAGCATTACTGATGACAAGCTAGCCCTAATCTATGACTAGGGTTACTCGCGGGCCGCGTAAAGGTCAGGAGGGGGCTTACGCGGGCTGCGTAAACCCCAAATTTTAGCTATAAATAGAACTGATCATGGCCTGTTCACTGGTTTCGAAAACAATTCTCAAAAACGAATTCTCACTCCTCAAATTCAAAATTTAAGATACCGAGGCGCTGCTACGATACAGGGTATTAACTCGATCGCTGCTACGATTCAATGTCCGATCGATTGAAAACTATCCAATGGATGTTTAAGTGCTGCCCAAATTAGGGCTATACTTTGTCATTCATCGTGAATTCGATGGATGTTTAAGTATTGCACTTTGTCATTCGTTGTGAGGGTTTTAATCTCGTGAGTTATCGTAAATGCTGTATTAGTTACTAACCTAGTTCGTGTGCAATGTTATTTAAAATAGGTTACAAGGCTAATCAGTAGGCTAAACTTTGCCCGTTTAAATCTGCAATGTGAGTCATTCTCTTTTTATCAACAATGTTTTACAATACTCCAATCATTTTCAAAAGTTATAATTATAGGGATTAAGTCGTGGTTATCTTGAATCATTGGCTAGTGGGGTATTGTGCACATTACTAATTTCTCACAGTTAGGCTAATAAATCCTAACAGTGATAATCATCACTACTTGGGGAAGGACCCAATAGTGGTATGACCATCGTCACCAGGAGGTGACACGGCGCCAGATAAAAATAAGATAAAAGTCATTGTAATCGCTCTTATGTTGTAATTTATAACTATGTGTCATCTTATTAAATTTGAGTGACTCGCCAGTATTTCCCCGCTGATAAAATATTTTCAAAACATGTTTCAGGTGACTACTGTGAACCAAGGAAAAGTGCTACGGAGCACTAACAAAGCTTGAAGTAGTGGTTCAATTAAATAAATAAACATGTTTTGTAAATCAGGGAATTTCCTTGTGAAATTCCTCTATTGTAAATTACGGGGGTTTATCCCGAATTATGAAATAAAATAATCGGGCATTTCAAGTTTTAAAAAGATCCTGTAAAATCTTCCGCTGTCAACTCAATTAATAAATTACCACGGGTTCCTGTCCCGCGGCTCCTTGACCTGGTCAAACCGGGGCGGGGGTCGTGACAAAAATGAGCTCAAATCTTTAGGATTGGAGTAATAACTCAAGTACAAGCCAAGATCCTTCATAATGGGTCAAAGGATTAATGCCCAAACAAGAAATTACCGCAAATCAATAGGCATGTGTCGCTAATCAGAATCATAGCATTCAAAATCTTCTCATAAGCGAGAGTGAAACGAGAAGCAATAATCGTCCACCAAAGCTAAATCACATGAACGATTATCCAACATGGAAAGGTCGTTTTCATACGTATGTTCAAGGGAAAAATACCGAATTGTGGACATGCTTTACTACACCGTACAATGTAGCTCTCGAAGAAGCAGGTTCCAATCCACTTACTTTGGAGGGAATGAGCGATAATGATAAGAAGGCTGATGATCTTGAGAAGAAAGCCTTTGCTATCCTTACTCAAGCACTTC